>BQMF02000072.1:600000-1131291 GCA_027922465.2 Turritopsis dohrnii | reverse complement strand
GTTGTAAGCCTTCTGGACAATGAATCATATAGTCGATCCTCTTTGTACCCCACCATGTTGGTGCTAAGAGAATTAGATATGGCTTCTTGAATATAATTTAGGAGAAGAGATCCATAATGCAAAAACACCACAAAAAGGTGATGTAAACAATGCATGAATTTTTGTGTTTTTCTATTGCTGAACTTTTCTACCATTTTGAAAATCTCTAACCTCTGGATCGTTTACGTTCAATGGTTTCCACGTCCAATCTATTTGCAGTGTCCGCCTCCAAATTCACTTCACTCATCTCTTCATATAACAATGAATAATTATAGTGTATGTCACTGTTGTATGGGAAGGCCTGTGATCGAGGAACAGGGGCTGGTTTGATTTTCCTGAATGAAGCATCCAGCAATGGTTCAATCCTTGATGACATAGGATCGAAGGGATGAAACATATTGTATATTTGACCACATCGGGGATGCTGCAGAACTACACAAAATAAAAGGTGGAAATCGAAAGATTCTACTTGCAGTGCTTTGAAATACAGATATGAAATATATGTAGTGTTGGATAATTACCAATGGAACTAGACTGCACCACAAGAATATAAACAACAAACTATCAACTTTGGGATAGTCTCTCAGGTGTTGTCAATATCCACATGGATCTAACTAACAGTCAAACAAGAGGTTTGCATTACTGTTGACACGTTCACTATCTTACCTTTCCCAGTAAACAGTTTACTTCCTAACATATTGAGACCAACTGGAGACCCAAACAAAAACAAGCCATTAGGAGTAAAATCGAGATTCGACTGTTGTTCGGAATCAGGAGATGTGAGATCTGAGTTGATTGATATATCATCCATTTCATTACAAGACAAAGCTTTATAAACTAGCAATCCTCCAACTGAATCGGCAAGAATATACACCTAACATCAGAACTCATTACATTGGAAATATACAATTACATCACTGAAGATAATAGAAATTGAAAATAAGATAGATTCAAATTCACACAAGTGTGAGATCCTAGAACTAAAAGTCTTTCAGATATATTTTGGATAGCAAAAAATCAAATTTCGTATTCATACATTAGTACTCATTCCTTCATTCTCTTCTATAAATTTCCCATAAAACTTGTTGATATCGCTTGTGATTGTATCAACAGTTTCTTGAAACTTCGAAGACTGTGTCAGAAGAAGTGGCATAGAACTAAAAGGAAAGCCATTTGACATCTGCGGGATTGAGCAAAACCCTTCGTACTGTCCTGAAACAACAGAGCAGTTACTTCAGACAGTGTACAAAATGATTACAAGTCATAATCTGACACTTGAATGGAATACCTTCATGATGAGAAACCTGCAGAAGCTTCAGTTTGTCCACAATCTCTTGAGTTACTGCACCCACACTGTATAAGTTTAAAAGTGATAGCTGAACATGCCTTGCGACAATTCAATATTACAAATAGTTGCAAATATTTTTTCAAATGTTTGAAAGTCTCGTAAGCCTGAGTCGGCATCACACTCTGTATCGGCCATACATCCACCCTGGACGACAAACAACAATATCTTGGAATTTTTATCTCTGTATGTATCAGAACCACTTTGCATTTGCTTTAATGACGTCTGATCCTGAAATAGTCCAGTAGCAAATGTTTCACCTCGAAAAGGCTATATGTATACATGTATTTGTTTTGTCTAAAAATACTTATTGTACCTGTGAAATTTTAAGATTTTCCTGGCTTGTACTGCAGCTTTCACTCGAGCTTGGCATGTCATCCAAAGTTTCTTTAAGATAAACATTATCAAATATATTTGAAACAACAACTGCTTTAAGCTAAAAAAACAACAGAAGTTCAGAGAAACAATAAAAAAAAAAAGTCTACACATTTAAACCTTGTGCATCATAAAACATCAGATCATCATCTTCATCATAATCATCTGATTCAGATTGTTCAATATGTTGCATATGGATTTCTAGCAAACGCTGATGCCCGGTGCTGGCAGGTGAATTGTTCAAGGAGTGAGTATCAACAAAATCTATATCACTTTGATAACACGCGCTCGCTTTCAGCTCACTTCTGTCAACAAGGCTTTGTTCATGATTTGTATTGTTATTCTCTTTACTTATTTCTTCATGTTCATTTTTACTATTGGCAGATATCGTAATCATAACATCGGTGGATTTGGTGCCACTGAGTTGGCCCATCCGTTTTGTTAGTTCTATTTGTGTCTGTTTTTCTAGCTCTCGGATATCCTCCATAGTTAGTCCAAACCATTCATCTTGCCATGACCAGGCCTGCCGATGTCCAACTAGCATAGGATTGCGAAGACTGTTTTGAATAAATTGCTCAATCTTTGTCTGAAATAGATGACACAAAATAAAATTGGTCGAAGAAAACAAATGAGTGAAGTTATCTTAGATTGTTTTTTGAAAGCAAACAAATTTTTCAAATTCAGTCATGTTTAGGATGATCACCTGCATTCCCCAATACTTGAACTCAACCCTGATTAGTTTGTATGCGCACATGATTGGTTCCGTGACCTTTTCCTCTCGATACTTTTCTAGCCAATCAGTATGTAAGGGTCCACGACCTGTCTTGCTAGATTTGAACAAACAAGGATCTTCTTCTTTCTTATATTCTTTTTGTGGGAAGGTATCTTTGACAGGATCTATGAGATCTAAAATTATATTGTCAAAACTAATCATCATGGGCAGTGAAAATAACTTTTGTATCTTGTCATTGAATCTGTTTGATGAATTGTTTATCAGTGTTTTTTGAAAATAACTTTTAAGATGTGTCACTACGAGTTAAGCAGCAAGAATATTTTCCTCAGTAATTTATTTTCAAAGTGATATGAATGTTAAAACAAATGCAAGCTGGAATTATGGATAGTAGCACTGTACCTATTTCAATATTTTTTCTTTCACTTTTTGACAGTTGAAAGACATTTTCCTACAAGAAAATTGAATTATCTTAAAGTAAACAAATCAAATCGGCGAGTTGGCTATTGATATCATCATGACTTGAAAATAGCAAGCAACAACTGCAGATTCATGGGGAAAGAATACATCAAAAATTGAATTTGATTGACGTAGAACTCACTGTTTGCCCAAAATCAGCCAAGTAGTGTGTCTCGATATCGATAAAGAACTTCCCTATAAATGGGCAGGTGTGCCGTGTTTTGGTGTATGGGTATGCATTCCAAGCTTCTTCTTCCACACAAAGTGCGGTTTTCGGAAGTAATGATTTCAGCCAACTTGGTAAATGACTTCCAATATGATATATTTTTTTAGTGTACTGGCCACTGCCACCAGGACCATCATTGTAAGGCGTGTTTTCGATAATTTCAACAGCGCTCCCAGAACCAGTACTTTCTAAACGGCTTTTTTTCTATGAACCAATTATACAGTTATGAAAGCAGAAAGAAAAACAACAAAATTGAAAACAAATAAAATTATGATTGAACTGACCTGTATCATATATAATTGTGCGATACGATAATCCTCTAGAGTAAGTGGCAATGGGATCCGATATTCCTTCACCAACATTTCGAAGTCAAACTCTCTGTGTTTTCACAGCTTTTCACTTCTTAATTGTTTTCAGGTTGCAGATTGAACTTTTCATGAATTCTTGTTTCTCTTGGCAAACAAATCTTTTTGTTGAAAGAAAAAAAAAAACAGAAAGACAATTTACAATGCACACTGTTCATAGTAATTAGAAGAAATAAGTGAAAATTATATTCTCAACAGATTCGAAAAGAAAAAAGAAAAAATCTCTTGGTCCTCTTTTCTTTTTTAATCTTTTAACAAATAAAACATTAAGAACCAAGAAATAGTTTCAACTGGCTTCATCTGCCTCTCCTAAATGAATTTTTTTTCCTGCTTTATAACAAAACAAAAAATAATAAAGAAATACAAAGAAGGTTCTCATGTTGATATATATATTCATTCTTTGTTTTTAAACATTAATTTTGAGACAATTGTAAAAATGTGAAAAAACAAAGTATACTAAGAGAGATTACTGAAGTGTAAATTTATATTTTGAAATCAACAAAAGATATCTTTTATTTAACTTTTAGGATTTTGAAATATAAAAAGAAGAAAAAAAAACAAAAGCAATTTTGGGCTAAATAGAGATTTTTCTTAATTTATGAAAATGATAAGATGAACAATAAGTTTTTTTTTTAAACCAATGAGAAAGCCTGGTGAAAACATTAACATCCATCCTGCAAACTGAAGAATCTCACATCTGCGTTAAAATCATAAATAAAACACAAAAGCTTTCAGAATGTTTGTAAAATAAAAAATTAAGATCTTCTGTTTCATCAAAACTTTGACTATTATTTGTAATTTTATTTACAATTATTTCTTCACTTAACAACTTTACCAAGAAAGGTGACTCTTATATTATAATTGTGGCAACAAATACATACAGGGTGGTTTGAACCATATGTTGGACATCAATTCTACTATCAAATTTAGTGTAAAAACTAGGGTAAACCAATTCTGCTTTTAAATAAAATAATGTCTATTAAACAAGATCATATTGTATCAAATTAGAATGGTTACAGGGATCCTGTGATGAAGGGACATTATAGAGCTCTAAAAGTTGATTAACAAGTCTTTTTACAGTTTTTTATAATTCTTTGTTGTTTACGAGATATATCTCAATTTCAAGACGTGAAATTTGATTTATGCAACGCATAATTATGATGTAATAAGTGAGTAGTTAAAATTTCTCATTGCTTTTACTGATGAATGAATATTACATCCTTGTACTTTATCAAATGGATCAAGAATGATGTGAAATATGGTGAAGTATGAAATAAGAATATTTAGTAGTTCAAAAGTTGCAGACATCAACAGTGCATTCTCCTAATACAGCATTATTATGCATTGCATGTAAATTGAATTGAATTGAAATATCAGCGTAAGGAGAAGAAATTTTCAACAGCTGACTTGTTAATCAACTTATGCACCAAATTATCACTTGTCATCACAGGATCCCTTTAAGAATTCTCACCAAATGTTCGCAATTTTCTTATAAGCTAACGAAGAAGTATGTTAGACAAACATTCTTTGTTCAGCTAATTCACAACATAAAGAAATATCCAGAAGCAAACAGAATCATTTTTCATCCAAAGAGAAACTTTGTGTAAAAATATGACTTTCAAACTTGTTAGCATACTCAATACATATATGACTGACATTTCAAGATTTTCCAATAAGCTGACATGAAACTTATGAAAGTCATTCTCATCAGAAGAAAGTTTGAAATTTCCTTCAAAGGAAAATTAACATTAAAATTATATATAATGCTTTTTTGTTAAATAAATCCATTCTGTAGCTTTTACAAATCATGTAAATAGAGCATAACCTTTCTGTACATAATATGCATTTTAGTATAAATATTTATTGAAACTTCCAAGATTTAAAGCATTTGGATGTGTTAACACAAGTGGAAAAGATAAAGTAGTTTGCAGCAATGGCTTTCATGAAAATTGTTTTGAAGCAAGTTGGAAAACATGGTAAACATATATGCCGAAAAAAAAAACTTTCGAAGTTGATGCAGTACCAACAATTTTCAAACATAAGATATTTCACATACTAAATAATACGAATGGAGAAACTATTAGTTCCAAAAGTTTAGTTCTTTGAATAGGATCCAACAGAGAAGTTAGAGTTCTACTATCTTCATACCGGATCATGCAACTCTGATATCACCCATACTTATATCAGATTATATCAGATGCATATCAATAGTACGTACAAGTGTGGTTTTCCATATGTGTGCTGTCATTGCAATGATAAAGTAAATTCTCACCATAATGAGGTAAAAATATCAAGAAAGATCACTATATGAGTGCTGATGCCTCTTCCAACGTTTTTTTGGGTTAGGTGACAGTGTTTGAAAGCTTTTCAATATGACTTGAACAGTTTTTGAAAGCACTTTTCATGACTTTGTGTTGGAAATCTAACCACCATGCATCCTACTAACACCAATTGGTGATTGAAACAGCCTAGGCATCATTTCCTTCAAACCACAAATTTGCTAGAGTGCTGACTCTTGTACCATCAACAATAACGCAATCAAGGTTTTTATGGATATGTAGTAATTTATGTATTCCTAGCCTATGAAACGATTCTAGCCCTAGTTCTGTTCAAGTATCTCCTTAGCGTTTACATTTTTGATGTTTTTAATTCCTGGAATCTTTTGAGTTTTATCTTAAAAAAACCCCAGAGATTTTCAAATACGCTAGTGTCAGAGCTACCATTGTTTTAACTGAAATAATATTAAATATCAATTAATATCCTGGGTAATTTTTTTTTACTGTGTGTGATTGGAAAAATGATGTGTCCTTCTTTGCCTGAAACCTCTGCATGATTTTACACAGAACTAAAACCATACCATACATATGACCATACAGTTTAATAAAATCAGTCACTCTCTAAACATGGAATGCACAGTTGATAAAACATATGAAAGAAGAAGATTAGAGTATGGCAACAAACATGATTAATCTTTTGAAGAGAAAGTAACAACTTAAAACCTTTTACTGCAAAAATATTATGCAATAATTAGATTTACGCCCATTCATTTTTACTCCAAGCTTTTAACTTCTCACTTTCCACTTTTCCAAATGTAATAAGATGAATAAAGTATAGATGAATGTGAACCGCTATCCAGACATATTAGTAAATAAAATAATTGAACATAAATATATGAATGAAGATTTTGGATCATAAAGAGAATTCAAAATGGATTGGTTGATGAAAAATTTAATGTGTTCACCTCTCAAATGAAAGGTCTATTATTCATTTGATTGACCTATTAACAGATTTTTAAACTTTCTTTCACATTGTTTTCTTCTTTCTATAATCTTTTAATAATTTTACTATCTATTGATTTGTAATTTTATATTAACAAACCTGACGTGTTATTGCTTATTTTCAACATCCTGATATAGATCCAACAAAAATCCTACATTCCTTTAATATTCAATGTCCAAATATTTTTATGACACACCCATTGTTCAGCATCATTAGAACTTTGACCTTTCAGTGAATTTTCTGGTTGGAAGTTGTACCAAGGAGAGTTAGCACAAATCACATATAATTGTTGCCTATATAACAAGAGCAGCGGTCTAATGTGAAACATGTTTCATTTCCACACAAAAAGGTTCACAAAACAGTTAGGGTCCAAAATATATTTGGGATTGGTGTGACATTAAAATCTTTGATGATTCATATCTTAGTAATGGCACACATGTAGCACATTTCATACATTTTTTTGATCTCTTTAAAAATGGATATACTTTCTGTTTCTGTATATTGTTTTATTTCTTTCTGGAATAGGAAGGGCACACAAAGGAGAGAATTTTCATAAAAGCAATCTTCAATCAATTAAAAATTGTGAAGTTTGTTATATGCCTAGGATAAACACTACTCAGAGTCTAATCTAGACCGAAAGAGCATCCGTTGATCAGACGCTGCTCTCTACGTTCTTTTTTTTAAATTTATTTCGCTTTAAAAACTTCAAAAATCACTCTTGTATGAGGGAGTCACAGGTTTAACCCACCGATATAAAGTTCAGGTTGCCCTTTTCCTTAAAAAAGTGCACTTTGGATGTTCATAATGTGCCATTTTTCCTTCTGCCGGACGCTACCCTTCCATTCTAGATTAGATCCTGTTACTACTTCACAAAAGATCTTTTTGCTTTATAAAGGAGGTTTAAGAAAGTCACTGTAATGTTACAGTTTGCAATACTATAGTTTTATTGAAAGTTTGATTCATTTTAAATGAAAATCATGAGCAGAAATGTGCATGTCTGTATACACATTATAATTATAGTTTAACAAGAACTTTAGAAAATTTAGTAACAGCATAAAAAAGTTATGTTCTTCTTTTAGGCCATAGTTATCTAATACTTCATTCAACGTAACCTGCCTGCATTATGATTTTTTGGACAAATAATGCACATTAAAATACATTATTTTTACAACTTAAAGCGTCTTTAAAAAACAAAACTAAAATAAAACTAAAACTAAACTAAATCTAAAAAAATTAAAGAAATACTCTCACACAAGTTTTCGAAGCAAAGGACATTTCTTCCAGTGAAGTATCAGAGGTTAAAGCTGGAACGCAAAATGGGATGGTGAATGTGGATAAAGAAAGTTACTTTTTTGTATAACTAATGGTTTTGATTTCTTTACATGTTAAAGACGTATAAAGAAATCAAAACTGAAACTATAATTTATTATGAAGAAGAAATAATATTTCTTTAATGAAAAATAAGAATAAAACTAAGTCATCAACATAAGTGGTGACTAAAATGTTAAAATAATATCATCTTGAACATAAACGTTGCTAAGATACATGTTGCAATGTGACTTTCTTTTACTTAACTGTCCAGACAAATGTTAATACAACGTCAAGTGAAAAAAAGAAACAAAGACACCTGATGTATTTTACATATAGAGAATGTCTCAATAATGTTGTGTAATACTTCATAATATTTATAAAAAGGCCAGTTCTAAAATCTCCTTTGTAGTACATTATTGAGAAAAAATGCACATTGTATGTCATTATTTCACTTGCAAAATAATGCATAATGAATAATGCTAGTATTCTGCATCTCTATTTTTGTTAAGTCTGTTACACTGAATGAAGTATTAAATAACTGGTTCTAGGATAACTCCCCCCTGGACAATTCCCCCCCCCCCCCCCCCCCTGGATGATTACCCCCTAGTAAATTGCCCCCCGGAGCATTACCCCCAAATATACAGATGTTTGTTATAAAATGGTAACACAATGGATATCATGTAAATATTTGTTTTAAAAAGAGTCGTTGGTGGTTTGGGTAATCATCAACTATGCGTAGAATTCGAGTGTTACAATTGTCTTTGAGGAGGTGGTGGATGTCCTGCTAGATTTTGAAGCATTCGGACATGCACAACACTTTCCTTCTTACGTAATATTTCCAAAAATTTCCAGAACGTCGGGTGGCAAGAAGAAACGTTAGGGCTAAAAGTAATTCTCCAAAGTGTATTGACTAACGTGCTGTCAATATTCCTTATTTATAAACCGAATTCTAGTGATCTTTGTCGGACACTCCGGTGGACTGTGTCGTGAATAAACACTTCAAGTATCATTTTAGTAGACAATGAGAATATATGAAACTTTGTTGGTTTGGGGGGCAATATTCCAGGGGGGAATTTTTCAACCTATATGGGGGGTGATTGTCCGGGGGGCAATTGTCCGGACGGTAATGCTCCGGGGGTAATTTACTAGGGGGCAATCGTCCGGGGGGGATTTTCCAGGGGGGAATTGTCCTGTCACCTAAATAACTATGGCCTTATACTACATTGTTTGATCCTCATAAAAGATTAAACTATATATATCACAGTTTTTTTATTCACAATTTTAGCTTTTTCTGACACATATCTTTTAAGTGTGTTTGTCATATTAAAATCTTTGAGAACTAGTTTCAACAGGTGGAGTAGCTTTTTTTTAGCTTTTTGATAGTCAAATAGAAACCAAACTAAGATTTGCCTGATGATTGATTGACTTTGGGAAACCACTTTTGTTTTCTTATCTATGTTTATATCCACAACATATGAGCTGTCCAGATAACAGCATGACAGACTATTACCTCATTTAGCCAAAGTATTTTAAATGCAGTCCCGCAAATGTAAATTCGAGAATTTACAGACTGTGGACTTGGTTATGTGCTGTAAGAAATAAAACTGATAATGAACAAAAAATATTCAAGGTAGGATAACATTTTCTTCTTTTGTAAAAGCAACAAGAAGCCAAATGCCTTGAAGAGATTAGCCATTTAGAATTATGAACAAACAAAATCTTTCAATATAAAAAATTTATATAACTAAAATATATTAAACATTTCATACCACATTTTATACCACTTAGTGGATAAATTTGGTTGTATTTTGGCAAATAATAAAGGAATTGCTCCACTTTGCCACTTATTTGTATGGTTGAAATTATCTCATGTAAACTGAACAACATGCGTTATCAAATGTTTTCCTGAGAGAGAATTCATTCTTGACAGAGCACCTACGTCCAGAAACGGTTTATGGAAAATTTTATTGTAATGTTAATGTTATACACTTATTTTGTATTCATTTGTCTACAGTGGTTTACAGGTTTGCCTGAATTTATGAATTACTGGTGCTATATGTAACATTGTCACATTGCATGTGCCTTATGACAATGTCGTAGATCCTTGCATGAAACATTGCGTGTATTATTTCTTTCGAATATTTATACAGATAAAATACACCTGGCTATAACATGAAATTTTACATCACAAGCACCAAACATCAATGTACAAAAAACAAAATTATATACAAAATCATTTTGTAATTTTAAATGTGGATAATATTGAATATTATCTCTTCTTTGTCTTTCTAAGTTTGCAGTGAAGAAAATAGTTTTGTGTGAAAAAAACCCCAAAACAATTGGACAGATAAACTGGATAAAAAAGTTGCTATGATTCCCCCTGATTTATCTTATTCATCCTGTTCTAAAACAAAAATCATCCAGATAGCAAAAATAAATGAAATTCAGAAAGGGTGTGGATGAACCAACTATAAGAGATAGGCATCATCATCCACATGTACAACAAAAACAAATAACCCCCTTTTTTGAATGGCACAACAAAGGAAAATGAATAGATTTTCGAATCTCCTTTTTTAATTTAATGTTTTAATATTCACACTTAAAAGAGCATAGCAAGTCAAATTACGTGTACATAATTTTAAAATCTGTGTTTTCGATGTTTTTATATTTTAAACAACACAAGAATTTACTGCTGACTTAAACGTTTTATATCATTCATTAATATATATACATACTTTATATACCCTGCATATATACGAAGACCGGTGTAAGTAAGGAAGATGATAATCTGCAACCATACCATATGAAATCCAGTAAAGAAAGGGAGATCTCTCCCCCTCGTTTGTAAATTTTTGCAGCAATGTACATAAAAATTATTACATCCCAAGTTTCAACTCATTATAATTTTTTACGTCAGCTTCAATACTCGTCTCTCTATCTTCTGTTGTCATTCGTTGTAACATGCCCGAAATTGTTTTGCTCCCATTCCTGACCAACTTTGTTTACGAAACAGTCTGACATTATTGTTCATAACAAACCAAGACTGTTATCACACACCTGCCTCCTGTGCCCGCGCGCCGTCGCGCGCCAACACACTAAGATAAATAAAATCTAAGGTTAATGAAGAAGGAAATTAAAACAAAAAACCAAAAAAGTGGTTAACCAATTCAGATCTTTTTTTATAAGCAACCAAAGTCAGGCCTTAGTTAGTGATGTTGCTTAAAAAATGACCATTTTTTAGGAGTAATGTTACTTAATTTGTTGCTAAGTATTAATTGAAATAATATGTGTTTCCAGACTTGAAAATCTTTGTGCAAGCTGAAGTATCTGCAGTACACAGTCTAGGACATAGTATTTCAACCTCCTAGTGTGACGACACTACTTAGTGTAACGGTTGAGAAATGTTAAAGCTAGTGCTGCACGAGTTCAAAATTTCATGTTGCTAATTTATTTATGTATGATCCTTGTAATACTGTTGCTTAACTTTTTGAGAAAATTTACTAGTGTTGCTTATAAAAAAAAGCAACGTGTATTGCGAAATTCTTAACAATGCGGGAATTTATGTCTATAAGATTTTAATGGATTGTAATCTTGAGTTATAAAGTTATAAACTAAAAAAATCGCAAGTTCATTTTTGTGCACTATTATTTGAAACAGCTTTAATTGCCGTTTAAAGGTTTTTTTCGAAACATGATCTCCATGGCAACGTGATATCACAATGTTCAAGAAGATATTGCTGTTTGATTGATATATTGTTAGAACATTACATGTATAATGGTAAAAAACTGCAGTTGTGAAAATAGCAAAGAAATTTATTGCCATTGTTACTACGGCTCGGTTCCAGGTCTCTATTATTTTTTGCTGACAAAGCTATATATCAGCATCCACAACACTGTTACTATGGGCGTATTTCGCTTTAACTTACGTCCAGTAAAAAATGTTCCATTTTCTAAAATTTCTTTTCCCTTACCTGAGCGGATCTCCATTTATAGGTTTGTCAGCAAAAAACAGAAGAGACCTAGAAACAAACCAAAGGTAACTATGGCAACAATTATTTTTAGTAATTCGATACCTAAAGGTGTTTGCCACTACACATACAAAATTCTAGCAGTGTATCACTAATATTTCTTCAGTTATTTACATATTTGTATGTCAGCGATTTCTTTTTGAACATTGTGATGTCACGTTTCCATGGAGATCAAGTTTTGAGCAAAAAATTTAAATGGCAATATCTCGGGATCGAAAAATGATTTTTTGAAAATTCTAAAACTGACTTTCATCATTTTTAAAATTCTTAAATCAATTTTGATTTTTTGAGTGTAGTTCCTCTTTAATGTCTGGTTCACATCTGCGACGCAGACGCAAACGCAAGCGACGCACGCATGCGCACTAGTCTAAAATATGACATCGACGCAAGCGCAAACGCAAGCTGTTCACATCTATAGTGCGACGCAAGAGTATTTTCTTACTTTCTGTTGTTGTGTGTGATGGATGAGAGAACGTGCTTGTAGTCTTCATCAGACGATTGAATCTTATAAAGTCGTTCAGCTTTTCATACTATAAAATTGAACTTATGTGGCAATCCTGTCTGTCGTGCAAAATCATCCCACGGAAGCAGCTTTTTTCGTTTATCCACGAAGTGACTCGATGCTTTATCATAAAGTACTGGATACTTCACTTAATTTTTCTTCCAAATTTTTATAATGTTTGGTTTTCTCTACAGTAATCTCTTTCTCACTATGAAAACTCTTCAAAACGTTTTGATACTTGCGTCTGCGTCAATCTAGTGCACACTACTTTTGCGTCTGCGCATGTGCTTGCGTCTATGTTTGCGTCTGCGTCTCATATGTGAACCAGGCATAAAGTTTCTTCAAGCACATTCAAGAAAAAATACTAATCAATTAAAGAGTGCTTTAAGTTAATAGATTCGATGGATGTCGGACAGTGTCTGTTGTACACAGTACAGTACTAATTTTATTTTATTTTGCTTAAATTTCTCTCAACATTTATCATCATCCATCACTCCATCCATCATATCCATCTACTTTCATTTTCTCATTAGTCAGTAGCATGTGTCACAACCACTTACATTTAACTTTCTCACTTCCACACAGTGGAGGAGTGGTGACACCTCTCAATCTACCATCTTGTCACCGTCATGTCATCATCACATCAAATCATGTCATCTAGAGCAATTATATTTCATATTTTTCTTTTGTTTAGTATTTCTATTGTTTGTACAAATGGGGAGCAATTATCTCTCTCTAGTACAGTGTGTTTCGTAATGTTGGAAATGGAAATTTTAAAGCTGTTTTTTTAAATGAATATACCGAATTTAAAAATAATCTTTACACCGTTGGAAAGCCATTTTGAAGTTCTTTCGGATAGTACGTTTTTGTGAAAAATGAAAAAGTGGTTCTTGAAAAAATAAGGAAAATGTCTTGGAAAAATGTAATTTTTAATGGTCGATTAAGATGTGAATGAAAAGAAAAGATTTTTTGAAACAATGACAGCAATTTGGAAAACAATAAACAAATTTAAGCTGTGTGTTCACCAAAAACGTTTAACTTTTATGTTTTAAAATATCAATTTGGGGGTCTCAGCGTTAATCGATCATTAAAAATTTAATTACATTTTTCCAAGACATTTTCCTTATTTTTTCAAAACCCACTTTTTCATTTTTCACAAAAATATACTAGCCGAAAGAGCTTGAAAATGGCTTTCCATTGATGTAAAAATTATTTAGAAATTCGGTATATTCATTTAAAAAAACAACTTTAAAATTTCCATTTCCAACATGATGAAACACACTGTATAAAATATTCTATTTTTGAGTAATCACTGCCCAATCTGCTCTGACACTCATAGAGTAAGGATGAGTGAGAGATGAAAAAAGTTACAAACCAGTTCAAGCTGAAAACTACATTTGTACTTTGTACATCACTGGCTCATCACACCCAGCTACTACTTTAGGCCAGCTGGTGAGTTCTCTTTTGCTTTTTGCTTTTTTCAGTGTTTGCTTTTGTCTTCTTTTTGCAGCCATTTTGTTTGCAGCAGTGGCTTAGGCTTAGAATATCAACTTAGTTTTTCTCAATCAAATTTGTCAAATTTCAACTTATATTTTATTTCTATTTATTTATTAATCCTTACTTTGTATTTCAGTTTGAACATTACCTTAATAAACTGTTCCAAACACTCTGATGAGTATTAGCTTGGGTGTAGCGTCGTGATCCTCCATCATATTATCAAAAAGAGGCAAGAACCATGGGTCTGATGAATAGCACTGGAACTTGATGAAGTGTGATCCAAGTCTAAATTCTTTCCTTCACCCAATCATGAGTTGATGGCTGACCAAAAAACTGCACATGAACTTTGAAAGTCTTCTGGGATTTCTTAGAAATGGCTACTTTTGATTTTGGGTCATCACATACCATTGGTGGCTGCCATGGATACTCAGATGTTATGCCCAGACTAATTGTCCCATCTACACAATACACGTGCGTCCTGTGAAAGAAACTTATCAAACGTAGCGCATCCCACAGTCAGATTGCAGATGAACTAGAAGCTTAACACAGGCGAATATTTTGATAAGTAGTCGGAGGCCACCCTCCCAAATATGTACTACCGGATCACCTGAGAAGAGCGGAATTAATCAAAACATTATGAATAGGAAAGTGAAGGACAGCGAGCCTATAGTAGTAACTGAAACTGCGAGGTTTGGTATGTACGCACACGATAGTGAACATTACATTTAAAGTTACATTTGAATAACCAACCAAGCCCAAAATGCTACAACAGAACTCCACATGTATACAAAGTTCCAAAGACGAGACGGTGTGTAACATAAGACGCTGAAACAGGGAGTACCATTGTAGCCGAGGATGAGATATTGTAAGGATAAAATATCATGGATCAAACAACACATTAGAAAAGGCAGCAATATTCATTTTTAATATTTGGTTACAAATATTCTTTTATTTTTGATGTCATTAAAACCACTACTTACACGTCCTCACAAATACTACGTCATCATTTATTTACGATGGTTGAATAATATTTAATTTGGTTAGATCATATACAATATAAACATGGAAGGAGACCACACCAATAGACAGGCTAATCGAGGGGGAGGCCACCAGAAAAAAAATAAAAAGGACTTGACTTGTTTACAAATATTACAGAAGAAACTAAACAATAACAAAAGAAAAAGGAGAGAGAAAGAGACATACCAGATTATGAAACACACACACAAAAATTAAAACCAAAAAAAACAAAAAACGGGTGACCTATTGCAGTGACAGAGTAATTGATAGTTTTCTAAGAGTATAAATAGCTATATTTTGAAGAATTATATCAGGGTGAGATGATTGAAGTTGATTCCAAAATATGATTGCCTGGAATTTTAGGGAGTTTTTGCCAAATACATTTGTTTTGATGCTAGGAGTTGATAACCCTCCAAAGCTACAAAACATTTGACTCAAAGTTGACTCAAAGCACAACGCATAATAGTACAAGGAAAAAGGTACATTGTTGAAATTTCTCATAATGAAAAAATTATATGAAAGTGCAAAAAATAAAAAAATATAATGAGAGCCCAAATTCCGAAATTTCAATTAGTGTTCATAGGTTTATTTCCATGATCCAAATTCCAGTCGTTTCAAGACGCCTTTCATGAATTCCTCTTTAACTTCATTGAAGTACATAATATTTGGTGGCTCTTTTTGTATCCAAAAATCGGCAAACTCTTCAAAGATCTCAACAAAATATTGCTGGTAGTGTTCTAGAGTGTACTCATTGTAAATTAGATTATAGAAGTAACCTTTCAATTTTGAATTCCTCAGCAATTCAAAGGTGGTGCCTGTAAAATTTATTCCCAAAATTGCAAAAGAAAAGCCATACTTTGGATGCTTTGACTGTCCAAATATTTTCCTAGCTCTATCTGGATAGTTTTCAAACATGAACACTAAATTTTTCAGTCCTAACATACCCATCCCTCTGAAGTCAGTTGCTGGGTTTTTACCTTGAAATCCAATTTCAGTCCATCTTTGTGTGTGACGTTCATCAAGACTATCATCTGGCATCATTAACGACCATAACTTATATAATAATCTTTCGTGTTCATCATTTTCTTCGTCATATTTGATGTTTTTCAGTTTATCCACCTCTGTAAGCAAAGCATTATAGGAAATTATTCTCCGCAAAAACTTTGGCATAGCAGAAAGAAAGACCAAATCTTTCTCTGGCACGATTCTTTTAACACGTAATATAGTTTGCATTGCATCCTTTACTTTCATTCTATCAGCAACTAATATTCTTCTTATGTCTTCACTGTGAGAGTGATACAAACTGAATTCAATTTCCTGGCACTGACGGAAGTCTTGTCGATCAGATTGGCAAAGCCTTTCTAATTCACACTGACCAGTTATTGAGTGTAAAAGTTTTTTCACAAAACTTCTTGTGGTTGCCCCATATTTTGAAAGACTGTGAAGAAGTGATATTATATAGTCCATCTAAAAGTAACAAAGAGGTCAATAGCTACTTTAAGATTAAAATATTTTAATGACCTAAAATTTCAAAAAGCCCTCCATGTTGGCTAAAATATGTGAGATAACAATTAACTCTAACTCATATTAAAAACTTTGGTGAATCCAGACAAACTTGTGTTTATTTTTTCTGACTAATGTTACTCATTTTCTATTTCAATTAGTTTGTACCAAAACTTTGAAATGGAAGGGAATAAAAGAAGAATAAACTTAAACTTACATCTTAGCCTAGATAACTGATTGTATGAAAGAAGCTAGAAATGTAAGCATGTTAACAAAAGATATTGTGATACATTTAATACGTAGGGATAAGGGATTAAGGGATTTAAAAAGCACTACTCTACACTACTGAAATATGATTACACCTGGAATAACCAGCATTGTTGTTCTAATTTCACAAGAAGACAAGTAGCACACAAACAAAAACACTAATTCAGTAGGTAGGATACAATTTCTGGATCGATGACATGAGTTTTGCTATCCAGTACAGTACGTGTAAATTGAGAGGTAAAATAGCAGAAATTAACATGACACTGACAAGAAACTAAAGTGAAAATAAACTTTTCAGAAAAATTTGGAAAAGAAAGCTAGCTAGACTAATTTAGGCGGCTATGGTTAACACATAAAATATTTTTTGAAAAATATACTATTTTCGAATTTTAACATAATATTTGCATGTTTATCACATGGTATATGTTTTCTTACACCATTATTTGTATGCAAACATATATTGTGTTGTACATGATACTTCGTTTTTTCTCACATATGGTCAACCAGCAAATATCTCTTATTAATTTGTGGGAGGTACCTTATATTTATTGGGAGGAAATAAAATAATCTTCACTTCTGGTTAAGCCCTGTTCATTGAAATCTGAAACTAAAGGAACTGGTGTATTTTCAACTAAAAATTTCTGCTTTTGTGCTTCTGTCACCACCTCATCATAATTTTGTGGCCGCCATCTGCCTGCGCCCATGTTTACAAAGTATCAAAATACTCGGTACCGGCTTTCAGTCCGATTAAAACGTCCACGACGACCACGTGTGGTGGTGGTCGCGCGAATAGTTATACATAAACATATACCACTCTCTCTACTGCTCCTCTCTCCCGTACATCATCACACCTCGATGTAAATAGAAGCAAGGGTCATAGAAATAAATGGGTAGTGCTGCATTGCTTCAGAATTTCATGTTACTAATTTATCTAAGATCCTTGTAGTACTGTTGTTTAACGTTTTGAGAAAATTTACTAGTGTTGCTTATAAACGTGTTGCTTATAAACGTGTTGCTTATAAAAAATACAAACGTGTATATTCGAAAATAACGTTTTCTTTTCTAAAAAACGTTACAAAAGATTGTCTGGAAATGTTTTACACAAAAAGATATGTTCAATAAAACAACATTAGTCGAACAAAAAGAATCCTTTTTATGAGATTGGAATGTACAAGAAAATAACAGTTTAAACCAGCGTATTGTTTACTGCAAGTTTTAGGTTGAGAATATTGCGCAGAAGTCACGTGATATTGCACAGAAGTCAGGCCAGATTGGTGGTCACGTGATATGGTCATGTCTGCTTTGGTGAAACTTTTGTGGCTAATGTCACACGTTGCTAAGTTACAATTGTAATCATATTGATGTTGAAATTGATTTAAACGGCTTTGAATTTGGAATTAGTTTGGAAAAAACGCAGACTTACGAAACCATGGAATGGAAATTTTTGGAAAACTTCTTTACAAACCTTCGAGACGTGCCTCACTAGTCTTGACAATGTAACCAAATAATTTTAAACAGGCTAATCCAATCAAAATCCAAAATCTTCTTCCAGTTTTGGTCTGAATCTTGGTCTTGGTCTGAAGCACAATTCTATTGTTCATTGTGTACATTCTTATGAAAATTACGAATATGTTAGCAAGTAAACATTGTACGAAATCGTTGATAACTTGGAACATACGACGAAGATTGGTAGAAGCAGGTACTCACCTCGGGTGTCCTCCTAAAGCCTATTTAAAAAGAAATTTTTAACTGATTATCTGTTTTGGTGTTTTGTCTTTTCTGTCAAAGTGTTCTGGACAGACATACATCATGTTTATTACGAACTTTCAAAAACATGTTTAATTTCTTTGCTGGATATTTTTGATAAGTTCAACCTTTATTGTGTTTATTCGAGTTTCGCGCTTTATATATTTTCCACCGATACTTGTTTCGTTCAATTGAGCATGATATTTCGGTGGTGTTTCGCCTCTCGATTTCATTTGTTAGGGTGAAAACGTTTTTGGTGATGAGATTGAATGGAGGTATCTAAATCGGACCCACTGCTTACTAACATGTAATTGATTATTCCACGATTTCATTAAAACTTATTAATATACTCTATTTTTCTCATTTCAAAAGTTGGGTGTAATTTAAATACTAAAAACGCGGTTCATTATGACAGCGTATTCGTATTTCTTATATGGGATCCACAACTAGTTTTTTCCAGGCCATTCAACTATGACCGCGTAAACTGGAATTGAACACGTAACATTATCTTCAGATTGAAGATGACCTCTGGAAGGTGAAGTCTAAATATTACCCAATACGTTTAAACATTACCAGTGTTTTCAAACAGCAGCCGCATCACAGGCGTGCTGTTGTATTAACTCGCAACAAACCTTTTAATAGTTCTTTGGTGTATGTAATAATAAACTGCCATGTAGAATTCAGGATTGCAGTTGATGTCAGCAGTGATATCCCTCACATAAAACAATATTAAGCTGATCTGTAGAGAGAGCAGATGACTAGAATTAAAATGGCGAACGAGCGTGGGAAAGAAATGGTTGGCTATCTGATAGAGATTGCCTTGCAGACAACGAATATTTTTTGAAACAGTATTGAGAAACGCTCGAATTCAGTAATAAACACTAAACAGATTGCATTTAATCTCCTATACTGCTTCTATTTGTTTTCAACATAACGAGGTAAACAAATGCATTTAATCCGAAGATTACATAAATAAAAATAATTCTAAAGATGCAATTAAAAACTATGTAACTCATACAACTGAACACATTACAAAGGAAAGATTTTATCGCAATTAGCTTAAAAGCATATGATAACTTTTTATAATAATTGGTTAGATTACTCGTTCACTGATCAGGTTATGCGTACTAACGATTGGTATACGAATGAATTATGGTAAATATTTTCATCAAATACACTATAAATCACATCCAATGTTTTCATCATCAATTTTCCTAATTGATATAACGTAATATTGCCTTGCAGAAAATTCCATCTGTAATACGACATCTTATCTATCCTGTATGTGTTGTTCTAGCTCAGAACGATACGCCACACGATATAGCAAGTAGCTATGTCTTTTCCATTTGTTATTTTAATGGAATTTTTTTTAGCTACTCCAAACGAAAATATCAAGAAGTTACCTGTTTGTATTACTGCTGTTTCTAGGTAAGATTTCTTTCTTGTCGTTCCATCAGAAGTGATTTTCGGTTTTAGGGGATAAAGTATTTAAGATGGAAAATTTTGAACCCAATTCTTTATTGTATTGGATATAAGCAGTAGGTATACTTGGAGATTTTTTACTTTGTTCATAATTATCACAATCATATATGCATAACACTGTTTATAAAAAGAAATTTCTGTTTTATTTGATCCATGTCATGTAATGAAAAAAGAAAATGATGCCTTAGGATTTCAAATATTGATATATCACACCTTCATCTCATTTAGGCTTTGTTGGTATGAAATGCATAGATGACGATGATCAGGTTCATTTTTTTTTTGAATATTCACTCTTGATTTGGTTGTTTATCTGTCTTACTCTTCTCTATTTGTTTTGTTCTAGAAAGGAAACTCCCGTTCAAAAGAAATTGGTAGCTATGTTTTTTATAATTTTATTCGTTTGTAGTTCGTCACTTTTGTGAACGAAACAGTCATTTTCCAATTATAGGTTTATGCAGTAACAAAATCATTGATTCCATTTATAACGAAAAACATTATAAGATTGATCATGAACTTAATTTCTAACTGCTTCAATGTTCTTATAAAAATAGCTAACATAACAAACCAAAAGCCTTACACATTGGTAAGAAGATGAATACATCAAAGTTATAACAGAGAAGCGTTTCAGAATTTACTCCACCTTCAGAGTTATATGCTTATACTTACACACACTACAGTTTTATATCTCTTATTACGAAAATAAACCATTACACTATCTTACGCAGTTCATTGTTTCGGACACAGCACATAAGGACAGCAACATCATCACGCATGATGAAATGCACAGGTCCTCGTGAACTGGATTTGATTAAAATTCTTTTTACCTTGTAGTCAAACCAAATGAATTGGTAATCGTTATCAGAAACCAACTCAATAAAGCTGGTGTAGAAAAAGCTGAACGAATGAGGAAGGATTTCTTAAAACAATCGAATGAAATAGAACACGTGAGGATATTGGAATGTGTTCTTTGAATTCAGATGCATTATGGTCCGTTATTTGCTATATTTACTTTTAATGAACTCAGGAAGGAAATCCAGAAATAATTATGCTGCACAAAGAAGACATTCTTTCCGGTTTTGATGGATGGACGTTGGTCGAACTATTCCCCAAGTAAGGAAGTACGCTTTTAGAAAAAGCAGGTGTAATATGTAAGCGGTTTCTATGGTTGTACCAAACAAAGTCTGCCTCGTATAAATAAGTTCGATCTCAAATTTTGTGACAATTTTGCAAAAGTTTATATTTGTATATTCTTGAAGCTTATCACCAATTATAAAGCATGTTTTAGCTATTTTCTCACAGTTTCACTATGTTTGTTGATTGTATTTCAGAATCCAAAGTTATGCTGGTACTGACAAAAAATGGATATACTTTTGTGAAGAAACAACAGAAACTAATTTAAAAGGCCTCTTGGAGACTTTATCAACATTTAATCACAATGATGTACAGTTTGATCGTTAAATTTATATCAAACCTTTCGTCAAAAAAGTACTTCCATATGAATCTGGCAATTGATCCGATTGTGTGAGGATAGTCATGTTCATGTGTTTCTCATAGAATTATTATCTTGGGTATGGATTGAAACTGCGCGATACCCCTTCTCGAATCCCATTAGCTGCTCACTTAGAAGCTGGATGGGTTATAAGTACAACGCTTTTGAAAAAGTACAAGCATTTTATTTATGAGATTTTGTCTTGAGCATTATCATAATTTTTTTTGATAATGGAATTTTGCTTTTGATCGATTCAATCTCCTTGAGTTTGATGAGAAACTACTATTGATATTTTTAGTGTTGTTAAAAGACATTCTAAAAATGCAGACGTCAATTCCATTGTTAAGAATCCAAGAAATGAGGTATTAGTTTTGTCACAAATAATATTTGCAAAGCAATTTTTTCGCTAATCAATCATCATTTTTCTTTCCATTAGATCGCCATGTTTATTCTTCGAACAGCAACTCGTTTGACTAATTCTTCTGCATTTTGTGTGAACAAACCTTTGGGCGACCATTCCTGTGTGTCTGTTGTTAACTATCATGAACCAAATTGCGTATGTTTTTTACACTAAACACTTTATTCAAGAACTGGCAGGACAAAGTAGTCTTCTTATTGTTATTTTGATTCTCATCAGATGTGTTTAAGATCACTTTCAAATTGATGTTCACTAACCTTTGATTGAATTTTGAAAGTAAAAAGCCATTGAAATAACAAGGGCCTTGGTATCAACAGGATACTGTATATTTTAGGGCATTATCAATGAAGATCACCTCCTGGTGTCTGTTAAAACATGCGAATATTTTCAAGATGCAAGAAGTAAAGTGTCATGCAATTATTCCGTTTTTCTACTTTTATTTGTACCAAGAAAAACTGATGGTTTCAATCAAATAAAATCATCTATTAGCTGTGATTTATCTTAGTTCCGATTCTTCAACAAACTGTTGGTGCTGTTGCAAAGCACATCAGATATTACAGTGATATTGTAAACATCTCTATACCAACAATATGGACTGGGGTTGAAAATGTTTTACATGGTCACTGCAACAAAACAAGAGTCATTTTGGAGAAATCTACAGAAAAAGAATGGGAGAATATCAAATGGCTTATTGTTATCGATGATGATACAATCATCAAGTAGGGAGGATCTCAAGAGAAATTTTAAGTGTCTTAGCAAATCGAATCGACTGCATTAGTTCGTCTTCTTTCTATGCCCCATGTTATCGTCTTTCGTGTATTTTTGTTTGCAGTTACGATCGTTTACTTAAACTGCTGGCTTGTTATGATGCAGATGAAGAAATAATATTGGGTGATCGATTCGTAAAGATGTCTCACAACGTCAGCTTCAGTTATCCTGCTGGAGGTGCTGGGTTGGTATTTTCACTTACCACATTACGACAACTGTGCATTTCGAAGGGAAATAGCTAAAACGACACGAAAAGAAAATTACAAATACTTACGTTTACGCCAGTTTTTTCAATAATTTATTATTATTGCAGTTAGTTCTTTTGCTATGACAACGATGAAATCCTTTTAAACCTTATATAGGATAGTATTAAGTATCGCAGCTGTTAGGAAGATTTTGTTATCAGAAATATCTTGCAAGGAAAGGGAGAATGACGACATGTGGATTGGACGGGTAGCAAAAAAAATAGGAATACCAATCGTGCACACAAACTCTTTACATCAGGTATTATATTAGTTATATTAAAATGCAATTTTTTCCTATAATTACATATAAGATTTTCTCTCTTTTTAGTATCCACCAAAAGAGTACCTTAGCCAGTTACTGTCTTACCAGTTCTTAGTTTCCTTTCATGGTCATAAGGATGTCAATCCGTTAGATATTTATACAGGAGTACTAATGGGCAACCTAAGCAACGAAATGACAGAGAGGGTTGGTAGATTACCAATAGCAGATCGGAAGTTGGATGGTGATACTTATAGTACATACTTTTTTTATTACCTTTTGTTTGCATAATTTCAGTATTCAAATTAGGTAGCTAAACAAATTGTGTTTCAAAAAAAAAACAAACAATGACTCCACAACTTGCTGTCCTTAAGAATAAGATCAGGCTTTTGACTAAAATCTTCTTCCCCAAATTAACAGAAAACATTGTCTGTGAAGGCTGAGTCACCAGAGAAGTGATACCCTTTGGTTATAAACTCATTCTGATTACTTTGATTGTGCGCTTAAAACAATGTTCCTTAGGATAACTAGATAACTTAGATAATGCGTTAGACAAGGATGCAGGGAATGTGTATTCATCAATAAACACTTGATTGATGTTATAAGAAAAAAAAGAAGGAAGATTATGTTGATTTGGAACCATACTATTTGAGTGGCCGCGACAATTTTTAATATAATTAGGGAATAGGGCAACCTCAAAATAACGAAACTGGTTTTACATTAGGGGTCAATCCAAAAGAACTGGTGATTGTTATCAGAAATCAACATCATAAAGCAAGTGTGAAGAAGGCTGAGCAAATGAAAAGAGATTTCATAAAACAAAGTCAAGTGGAGCATGAGGCAAGTGTCATTAGCATATTCAGAATATAAAATTCTTGACATATTTGATTTTAAGTCAATGTAAAATTTCGTTTAGAGTGAATTGGAAGTCATAATGCTTCACGAAGAAAGAGCTGGGCCTTCATACTCTAGTTGGACTGTATTGAGTTTGTTGTCAAAGTACTTACTTTGTAGATTTCTCAGTCATTAGAACAGAGGCTGTTGCAAAACAATCGTCAATGTGAAAGATTATATATCAATATTTAGATTTGTCCTTTAATGCAAGATGTTTGAAAAATCAGACTCTTGAATCAATTAGCCTTCTTACCGACTGTTTATGGTCATAAGGAACACTATAGCTGTTTTTTTTCAAAACAAATGTCATAATGTCTATTATGTCTGATAGAAATATTGTAAGTCTGCCAAAAATAATGCTCGTTTAGAATTCAATCAATTATTGGCAATGACAATAAAAAGTGGATATACTTTTGTGAAGAAACAACAGAAGTTGATCTTCTTGGTGTGTTGAAAGTTTTGTCAAGATATGATCATACTAAGGTAAATTTTTAAGTTGTCTAAGTAACTTCATTAATTTTATTCCGACTTTCAATTTATGATGAAACTTTCCAGAATTACTTCCTCGCACACTCGATTGCCAGTCCATTACGCACTCCTGCCTCGGTTCCATACTTGGATGCTGGATGGGCTATTAGTATCCCGCTTCTACATATGCAAGTAACTTTTGACATTTTATTAGAAGACATCACACATAATGCTGTAGATAATGTTGCATCACGGTCGGGATGATAGATCAAAAGTTATTAGTTTTCTTCTTTATAGGAGCGTAAAGAACTTCAAGGCCTCCCCGCCTGCACATGAGTTTACAGTCTTTCACTTAGAGGAGGAAAGGATTTTTTCTTCAGCTGGCAGATATTTGTTTGATCGTCTGACTTTTAATTTTTCAAATCCTTTTAGGTCACTAAATTTTGACGTTGTCACTTGTTTTTTAGATCACCAGATTTTTTCGTATGAAAGGTGAAGGTGTTCATCTAACAAATGTTACAGAGTTTTGTGTTAATAAAAAGCTTGGGGAAGACAATTGTGTTTCTACCTTTAACTATGCTGAACCCAACTGTGTAAGAAAGTCACACATGACAATGATTAACTGTTAAGTCAAAAGTTGAAAAGATTTCCAAATGTTATTTAGGAAAGGTAATTGAACTACTTTACTTACATCACTTAGGGTATGGTTGATCCTAACGATGTTTTAATTTCTGTGAAGACGTGCGGTTTATTTCATAAGGACAGAGGTACACTATTTCCGCCAATTTCTGTATTGTGGTTTATATTCATTTTCTTTGAGGCAATTCTTTTTATCGCAGTCCCCATCATTCAAAAAACCATTGGCGCTGTTGCAAAACATATCAGATATTATAGTGATGTTGTGGATCCATCCATACCAACACTATGGAGTGGTGTGGAGAACACCCGACAAGGACATTGTCAAAAAACTCTTAATATCATTAAAAAAGCTGCTGAAGACGAATGGAAACATATAAAATGGCTTGTGATAATTGATGACGACACTATCATCAAGTGAGAAGCCTTTCCTTAATTATGGTCATGAATCAAAATTTGAGTGGATTCACAATTTTTGTCAAATTCCTATCTATTATCAAATGTTTTAGCTATAAACGTTTGCTTAAGCTACTAGCTTGTCATGATCATAAAGAACATGTGATGTTAGGTGAACGATTTGGATACAGTGTCAGTTATGAAGCCAAAGGGTATTCATATCCCACAGGTGGTGGCGGGTATGTTTATCAAATTCATCAGATATCTGGCTGTTACTTATTGTCAGAATATTGTAGTAATCTTGAAACCTGTACGTTTTAGCATGGCATTCAGTTTACCAACTGTGAAAAAGTTCGTAGACAACAATGAAGAATGTCCATCTCTGACTTCAGCAGATGACATGTGGCTGGGAAAAACAGCTAAAAAATGGCAACTCCCTATTACACACACCAACTCTTTTCATCAGGTAAACGAGTTTTATTATTAGCCAGGTGGTGGTCAAAACAGCGGGGGTTTTTGTTACTCTTTATTGCTCATTAGATTAGTACGCTTTACTAAATAAATCTTCTTTAAATTTCGACTAACCCCTACCCAGCGGGCACAAGACGTCTTTGAGACGTCTCATTTTAATCGTAAAATGGTCGTTTGCTTTCCAGATCATTTTGCGACGTCGTAGGGACGTCTGAAACGAGACGTCACAATTGGGATCCTTTTACGACGTTTTTAGGACGTCCTTATACGGATTGAATAACGACCTTCGAAACAATTATAAACTTAAGATCATTTTGGGACGTCGTAGGGACGTCTGAAACGGGACGTCGCAATTGGGATCCTTTTACGACGTTTTTGGGACGTCTCTGTGCAGATTCAATAACGATCTTCGAAACAATTATAAATTTTCAAAAGCAATCAGTCTGCATAGAATGATTTATTGTAAATGTTTTTAAACGTCTTGACAACAAGCAGCGGTGGCATAACGGTTACGAGTTCAGCTGGCGCACCAGAGGTTCCAGGTTCGGGTCCGCCTGTGGCCTATTACAGTTTTTGAAAGAGTAAATTTCATAATCCTGCGACGTCGTTACGATGTCGTTGGGATGTCATCGAGACGTCTCAATGAAGATGTAATTGGGACGTCTTTTGAGATTCCCACTTCGCGACCATTTTGCGACGTCTTAGGGACGTCTTGAAAAGACGTCTTTACGACGTCTTTGTGCCCGCTGGGTAGGCTTATGTTACTTGCATGGATTTCATATAAACATTCATCTGTTTGTAGCTGTTATTTAATTGTATTTATTTCATTGTAGTGGCAACCATTCCTGTACAGTCAGGAGCAGTTATCTCATCAATTCCTAGTTTCATTTCACAAGCATGATCGAGTTGATCCGATGGATGTGTACCGTGACTATTTACAAGATCCTGATATAGAAAACATTGGTCAGGCAACAGAGCACATTGAATTGTAAAATTTATTGAGCAAACCTTGACAAAAAAGCTTCGAAAGGTTGTGCAACTTGTCATAACAGTACCTTCATGAAAACTGAATAGCTTTCTGTCATCATGCTATATTATCAATGGATATATTGTGCTGATACATCACTTAAATGTTTGAAATGGCCAGGCAGGAAGAGGCTATATTTCTTAATATCAAATGTTTGATAACACTAGAAGAAAAGAAGGAAAATACATGAAACTAATATTTCAAAAGTCTTAAAACCTAAAACATAATTAGATAAGTAGATATATTTGATTTGCATATATTCATTTTGACAGAAAGAGAAATTAACAAATTGTTTGCAATTTATTCCCAACTAGCAGCAAAGGTTTCACTGTTACGTAAAACCTTATCACAGGAAATTAACAAATCATCAAATTAACGTGGTTTTCCCCTCAACCGCGTCAATTTTATGCTGCGCTAATTTCATATACGCGTTGATTAAGTGGTACATTAAAAATTACTGTTATGCCCCACTTATTTTGCTCCACTTTGTAATTTTTAGCTGTCCCACTTTGTAATTTCCTGTCCGTTTCACTTATTTACGCTTTTTTCACATGCACGTAAAATTTTACGTAAGCTCTTGCTTGCCACTATAACAATGTTCATTCATTAAGAATTATCAAATAACTTCACTAAATTGGGCAATTCGTGCCAAATTTATACCAATCTTTGAAAGTTCTCCAAATTTCATAAACATTAGTACAGATCACAATTAAAAGGTGTTGACTTCGAATTTCACAGTCATGTTGTCAGAGTTGACAAAAAATGGGCAATTTGGCAATGTTGTATTTTGAGGATGTTTTATTTGACAGTAGATATGTCATTGTGACACCGCTTTAAGTCTTCAAGCAAAATTTCAGACGAATAAGTTTATATCTATTTGTTTTGTATACTACCGCTATCAATTATTATTTCACAGATCTGTAAAAAGTATAATCTTTGTTAGAATTATGACAATGCGCTTTAGCGAAATTTTCGACGTCCCAGTCGTCTTGTTTGTTATTGTTCTAGAAGGAAAGAAATCGTAGAAATCAACAATATGAAGGTTTATTCTTGCGCAGCGCACACACGCACAGTTTACATTCTTCTACGTTTACATTCTACCAGTTCGATGTATACTTGATGTAAAATGTTAAGATCGACTACCCATTCAAGGAGAAAAGATTTGGAAGAAGATTTACTTTGTAAACAAATAAAGCCGACAGTTATAGATTGATAATTAGCGAGATAATTGCGATAAAAAAACACGAACACCTTCAGCATATTCGTTTTACGCTGCACACCATGGACGTATATACGTCCATGTGCACACTAACAAAGCCGACAGTTATAGATTGATAATTAGCGAAGTAATAGGGTTTTACCCAGCGCGCATGCGGTAAAGAATGTCAAAATGTTACCATCACCTTGTAAACTAATCAAGCCGATAAATTGATTATTAGCGATCAATTAGGTTTTTTTCTTACTCACTGAGCATGCGCAAGAAAATGGAATACCCTGAAGATAGTCGTCTCCGGTAAAGACATCAGGAAAAAAAAGAGGTAAAATAGGATCACAAATTACAAAGTGTGGCAGGTAGTAAATACAAAGTGGCACCACTGATACACGTTTTTTGTATAAAAGAATACCCTTATAAGGAACTTGAGGCTGTAAAAAGCTTGAAAAGCAAGGGACTGCTCATCAGGTTAAAATACAAGAAAAAGAGATAACAAAACAATAAAGATTATCATTTTTCTTTTTTTTTTTTACGAACTAATAAAAACAAAAACTAAAGACACTTGTATGTATGACAAAGTGTGCAGAATAGCAGGATTCAAATACACATGTTTACATGAGGAAAGAAAACAGCTAAAACAAAGAACTCCATTAAGAACTATGAGGCTAAAACATTTAGAAAAAATAAGGAACAACAAGCTCAGGGCCAAGTATAAGATTGCTTAGGTATAGAAGAAACTAACATGTGTTAAGGTTTGTCAATCAAGGGTGAAATAAACACTACTAAAGAATGATGACATTCGCTGAAGAGAAAAAATGAATAAGTGAAAAACTGGGTAAATATAAGATAAGACAAAGCTTAATAACCAATGGATGTTTTTTGCCATTGTATTGTAAACATTTCTACCACTATTGAATAAAAAACAGTTTGAAACGTGGATATGTAAATTGAGAAATTAACACGCTTTTTGGCGATAGTAATTTGAAAAAGTTACTACCATCGCTTCAAAATGTAAAGCCGATGATACACGAGTCGATTAGTTGCTTTCGACTGAGTCGTACGTATGTTGCGCATATTAAAAAGTTGCCGATACAAAGGTGATACACGCAAGCGATTTTTTCTTTCTACATCATGTATTCAGACCAGTGAAGAAGAGGTTGCTGCTGCTGCTATTATCATCGTGGCTTGCCAAAAAAAAAGAAACGCAAAAAAAGAGTATAGACAAAATCTTGGCTGAAGAAAAGAAAGCACTTTGGAGTTTACGACACACTTCTGCATGAATTTCGACTGGAAGAGGAAGCTGACTATTTTAACTTTTTGAGGATGGTCCCTTGTGTTTTCGATGCTTTGTTGCGTTTCGTTGAAGTGGCTCTCACAAAGCAAAATACAGTCATTAGCGGGATTCGGAAAAATCATGTTTCGTTAACACAAAACTATTTTTCAATAGATTTGTAGGGAATTATATACAAGTTGTTCGTGAATTTTTCCCTACAAAGTCATTAGAAACTTCACATCAACACTTGAAATAAGCGTGTAAAGTAATGATGTTTTTTTTGATACAAGAAAAGGCTTTGAATCTCTTAAGTAACTTTTTATTATTTTAATTCTCACAAGTAATTGATTTTTTTCGTGTAACAGGCTCGTCGGTTTTACGAATCTCCCTAATGCGAGATTCCATCCCACCCTACCTTAATGTTTGTTAAGATTTTTATAAACATATCATTTTAATCTAGAAGTTTTCATGTGCGCATTTTCTGTTAAAAAAAAGAATCTTTTTGATTGGTTTAAAAAGCTGCGATTAATCGCAGAATTCCAACAGGTTCGATTTTTTTTTAGTCGAAAGCAACTTGTAGAATCATGCTCACAACACATACGATTTGTTCATGATACACGCAGCGATTTGTAGAATTCTACGAAAGCAATTAATCGACTCGCCTTAACTCTGTTTCTCCGAGGCTTTAACTTTTTGACCAGCATGCGCGAGGAGGCTACCTGGTGGGTTTTACAACTTTTGTTTCGTTTTAAAAGTGACCTTTGTTCTCTTTCGAGTATTCTCTGCACCAATATTGATAAATACTCAACGTCAGCAATAACACTAAATAAGATTTGACTATAACATAGTTTAGTGTGCCTATTGGTTTTAGGATTACTCGTGTGTCAAAATAGAACAGCATAATGAGGTAAACAAACGTGGCTAATCCGAGGTATTTTTTATTGTATATATACATTATAATAGATTATTTTTTGATTGAGTTATGTCTTTCCACGAATACAGTGTAAACATTGCAGTGGGAAAAAGGAAGTATCATTCAGTGTACCAGGTATGTATGTCACAAATCTTCTTTGCAAGTTTTCCATGTATGCGCGGCGAGAGTTGAATCCAGTGTTTACTTTTATGTTTAATCCACTTTTTGCTCTGGTTATTCCTCACAAAATCACGTATTGTGCTGATAAATAGCCCCTACTTGGTCTCCACCCAATACTTTTTTTATATACTTACATTTTTGTAAATGCGACATGATGCAGTTCTTTGAGGCTGACATGGTTGGTTCTTAATTTGGTGAAAAGATATATTTTGATACACTAATGTTAAATGTAGTAGAGGTATTTTCTAGAAAGACTTTTTTCCCAGTCCTTCTGAATTCACTGAACTTTATGAGAATGTCAGAATCTATATTTAAGCAAGTGAAAGCACTAACATTTTATATATTTTATTATCAAAATGGCCACTCAGAACTAAAAATAAACATTTAAAGTACCGTAAAGCGGGGTGACTTCGATCAATTTTGCCACTATTTTAAAAGTAACTTCCGACATACTAAACCATTACTTCTGAAACTTTGGAATCATTACATTACATATTTCTTCTATTTCAGTGAAAAATTTCACATTAACTAAACTTGTAATTCCAGAGAAATAACCTGATCTTTCCAAGAAAACGACAATATCGATTATGGGGTGACTTCGATCAGCTTATGAGAAGCGCCCGCGTGTGTGCATACCACTTTTATTTTAGAGAGTGTTGTGTTTTTTCTAAATTTACGGTCAAAATCTTCTTAATCGTGGTCATTTTTTCGTTAGATCATTGATAATTGACGATTAGTATAATAGCACGCGGCGTGACGTCAGTTTCATTTTAGCATATCACGGAAGAACCATTGCATTGCATCCCCAATCGAACGCGACGTTTTTGGGGAAATATCTCGGGAACCAATAGGGATAACTGACGTTTTTTAGGGTTGGTTACACGGGTGATGGGGTGATGCAACATTTGGGACTAAATTTTATTTGGTACTGCGGCCATGGCGTCATCACAATCTTTGATCGATGATATCTCTGCAACGGTTGGTCATAGCGAAACGATCCCATACATTTTTTTGATCAGTTTTTCGAGCTCTACAACATGGATACACTTTTAAGTCACGAATCTGTAATTAAAATTTTCGTCACAGGGTACACACACGGGAACGCGTCGTATTTCTGCAGATTCTTTTCAAAATTAAAGTCGTAAAAAACTTTTACGCGAGATACTAGTTTATATTTATATTTGACAATGTTTTTAAAGCGCCATTATTACAATATTAACAGACCACCATTTCTCATCCGCGGTAAATGTTCGACCGTAAAGATCAGCGAATGTTTGTAAAACAAAAGATATTTAAGACTTTCACACATGTGTGACCCTCGTTAATATGAAACAAAATTAACATTGAAATTTCATTGTATCTCAAACAAAATTTTTGAGATCTATCATCATGGGGAAAGAGCACGCTTATTAAAAGTCATTAAATCTCCCATGAGATATGATGACTTTTCACAAAGTTCTTGCGAACATGTAACTTATACCGATATAAAACATTCGTTTTTTTCGTGTTTTTATGAACACGATATTATCGATAAAGGAATAAGGAAAAGAAAAACAGAATGTAGCGGTGAAAAACAGAATTTCTTTCAGACATATTATAATTTTCTTTACCATCAGCCTCTATACTTCACATATCTACCAAAAATGTCCAGGCTAAGCTCTTGAACACGACGTAGAGCGATGACCAATGTGAGTGGTGAGAATTTTGATGATTTTCGTCGTTAATTTCAGAAGAAATTGATTGTTTCACTTGAAGAGGATTCCGATGATATTTTACAATAAGAATCTAAATGAAAATCTTAAAAAATGTGAAAAACGCACTTTAATTTCAAAGTTTAAACAGTTTATTTTTACTGATCAAAGTCACCCCGCTGATTGAAGTCACCCCGCTTTACGGTACCTACTAAAATATATAGGCTTAATTGCAGTTTATGCCCGCAACTATTGACCATACAATTTTAAATAGCGAAACCATATCATATCCTACAAGGAACATAGAAATCATTTTTTAAAATTTTCTTCTTGATTATAAAGCATCCTCTATTGTGGTTATTCAAATTGAAAAATTGAAAAGTTGTCAAATCAGGATATGACTTTCCTCAATAACGTCCTGACAAAAATGTACATTATGATGTAAATTGTTAGATTTTTAATTTTGTTATAATAATCTGGTACTTGCACAATTATTTATTTACAAAGAATCTTCTACAAAAGAACTCTAAGTTGTATGTTTCACTTGATTCTTTTTTTAGATATTATACATAGAAAAGTAATTATGTCAAGAACATTATTGCTCCTAATATTCTGTCAAGGTAGTATCTAATTATTAACTGATTTTAATACTTCTATTTTATGTTCTTAATTGATTTTTACTTTTTGTTACAAAAATTTACAATAATTTGATTTATGTGCTTTGTCTTTGCTAAAAGGATTGCATAAAGGGAATTTCATAATTGAAACAGAAATTTCATTGTTTGAACATATTGTAGTGATATTTTTAGAAATTTTACAGAAATTGTATGTAAAAATAAATTTTCTGGGTTATTAGTACAGGTGTATTTTTTAATTAAAATTAAGACTAGCAAAATGATAAATTAGTGCTGTTAAATGACATGATAGTGTAGCAAATGAAGCCCTAAATTCTGTCTCCATACCAAACAAAGGTCAACAAATGGATAATTTGCTTCAGTGGAAACTTATTTAAATTGAATAGAAATGTGTTTGGTGTATTTTTAAGATTTCAGTTTTGAATTTTTATGTGAAAAATGATAAAAATATATAAATTGTCTTTTTTGGAGCAATGCATGTTTTCTTTGTTAACAATGCATGTTTTCTTTGCTAAATATCTATTATGAGGCTCAAATTGTTTGAATTCCTGTAAATTTAAAAAGTTAAAACATCAGCAAAAACGAAGACAATATATAGCAATGCTGTTGTTGTTTTAAGTGCTTTCACTTGACCATGTTTATACCAACAGTCTTAGGAAGTTGAGGATAATTTGATTTTACCGATGCTTGTAATAAGGTGTGTGTATTACATTTCCTGTAATGCTTTGCAAGGTCATAGATGTTTTATTAAGGAACTGAAAGCTTGATAAACTTCTGTTTCAGTCTCCACTGGTATCTACTGTTTGGATCAGGATGACCAGGTAAATTTTATTAATTTTCATATTCAATTTTATTACCTTTGACATTATTATATGATATTTTCTTATTTCTTTATCTTAGAAAGAAAAAAACATTGGTATGTTATTTTGTACTATATATAACATAAAAAAATAACATAAAAAGATCACGTTTTTTTCAGTTTTTTCAGTATGATGGAAAATAATGAAACTTTGCTTATAATAAATTATAAATAAAGGACTTTCATAATTTATTTTTTCTTCTTTAATGGTATAATAGCACTTGCACTATCTTTCGTAGGTTAAATAGGTTTAATGTTTTGGACATGCACATAGTAATGTAAAAACAACAATCGTATTATAAGGTGAGGGTTTATTTCATAGACCCTGCTAGATATGTGCACACTATGTTGAAAACTAACATGGTTCCTTCTACAATACTTTGTAGTCAAACCAAATGAGTTGGTAATCGTTATCAGGAACCAACTCAATAAAGCTGGCATAAAAAATGCTGAACGAATGAGCGATGAATTCTTAAGCCAACTGGATGGAAAAGAAAATGTGAGAACAGTAGGATGAGTTCTTACAATTCAAATGTCTGACCTAGCGGATGAAAATTTTGAAAAATTTTTTTTTCTTAATTATGTAGGAAGATGTTCCCAAAATAATTGTGATGAACCAATCTGTTGAATCCAGGTTTGATGGATTGACATTGGTTGATCAGCTGCCCAAGTAAAAAGTGTTTCATTTGTTGTTTGTCTCTATTTGGTTTTAGTACCAGAAGCCATTTATTTCCGTATTTTATGTAATAACATTATAAGCTACAATTAATCACAGGAATTTTGGTTTCTTCTTTTGTACAGAAATATTGTTAATAGAAGGTTTGCTCCCGAAACATATTTTCATGTAGTGAACAACATTTTGTTGATTTTATTTAGAATACAAAGTGATTTAGACCCTAAAAAGAAGTGGATATACTTTTGTGAAGAAACTACAGAGACTAATCTTAATGGCCTCTTGGAAATTTTATCTATGTATGACCATACCAAGGTATCTGATATTATCCAGTTTATTTATTTTATTTATTTATTTTATTTTATTTATTCATTTATTTATTTTATGATTATTTACACAGGATAACCTCTTTAGTTCCCTACAATATTACTATTAATGAGGGTTCTGTGAAGGATGTGCTAGAGCTTTTAAAGCCTCCTTTTGGACTATGGAAGCTGTAATGACAGGAATTCAGCTAGAAAACCACCCTAGACATCATTCCTACACTCTTGCACTCTACCACAAGACTGCTAGTCAGTTTGCCTGTCAGTTTTTTTATAAAATAGGATGTAACTGAAATGTAAGAGTCATTCACACATTCCCTATGAAAAAACTATGAAAGACTTGATCTGCAATAAGAATACGTTTGGCCAATGATCCATTAAATCTATTATACCTTAATTGTCTATCATTTATTTAACTCCTTGTTTTAGTAAAGATTTCACATTGATGGAATATAGTTTTAATATTTTAAAGTACAATGTTGAGAATTCAGTTATTAAAGCTTTCTTTGATAATTTTGATTGTAGAATTATTTCCTTGGTCATGGGCTTAAACTACGGGAGGATCAACCACGATCACCAGTAGTTGCTGATTTTGAAGCTGGCTGGGTCATGAGTACAACACTTTTACAAAAGTATTTTAGTTTCTTGTTGATTCAAAGTAGAATCGTCCTCCTGTTCTCTGGTGTCCACCAAGCTGTGATTTGTGATCTCTGTTACTTTAGTTCTATGAAAGGTGAATATAAAAGACCTGGAAAGGATCCGATTGTTAGGAATTCAAGAATGGATGTAAGGACTTCTATGTCTTAAGTTATTATTACTACCTTTGCTTTCCATTTTTTGATATCTATTTTTCAATATTAGATTGCTATGTTTCTTCATCAAACAGCTGGCACTCGTTTGACTAATTCTACAGCATTTTGTGTGAACAAACCTTTGGGTGACCATTCCTGTGTCTCTGTTGTTAACTATCACGAACCAAATTGCGTATGTTAATAATAATTATATTGTAAAATTTCGAAAACTTTTCTAAATACTAAAATTTTGCAGCTCTGTTTTTCCTTGCTTTACCAATTATTGATGACGTAATACAAATTTTGTTTTTCTAGGGTGTATTGGATGAGGACCATGTTCTTATATCTGTGAAAACTTGCGAATATTTTCACGATATCAGAGGTAAAGTTACAAAGTTATCATTGGTTTGATATGTCATAGATAACTGGGAATCTCATAATCATTTCAACTTAAAGGTTTTTTAGTTGCAGCACCTAAATGACGCCTAAATGACGCTCCTTTTATTGTTTGTTATCATAGTTCCTATTATTAAAAAAACATTTGGAGCTGTTGCAAAGCACATCAGATATTACAGCAATATCGTAAACAGCTCTATACCGACAGTTTGGATTGGTGTTGAAAATACTGAACATGGTCATTGTAAGAAAACCCAAAGCATAATCAGAAAAGCCCTTGATGAAGAATGGAAAGATATTAAATGGCTTGTTATTATTGACGATGATACAATCATCAAGTAATTAGAGTTGTGTTTAATTTGTTTTGTCTTTTTGTTCTTGATATATCTGGGTGGACTATGATATAAAATTGCTTTATACAACGTGATTATCAATGGGTATCTTTAACTGACAAATTTATGTTTTTATTGAATGTTAATGTCATGTTGATGGTTGTCATTCTTATAGTTACGATCGTTTACTTAAACTGCTGGCTTGTTATGATGCAGATGAAGAAATAATATTGGGTGATCGATTTGTAAAGATGTCTCACAACGCCAGCTTCAGTTATCCTGCTGGAGGTGCTGGGTAATTGAAAATTATGCCTTATTGATACAATTTGCTCAAATTAGCCAAATCAGTATTGTAACACATGCTTATAGATGTGAGTTTGTATGATACATAATAAAAAAAAATGTGACACAAAATATTTTTCTTGCTTTATGTAGGATGATTTTAAGCATAGCTGCTGCAATGAAGCTATCATCGTCTATTAAGTGTGTCCTAAGTGAGAATGATGACATGTGGATTGGACGAGCAGCAAAGAAATTGGGCATACCAATCATTCACACAAATTCTTTACATCAGGTAGTAATGCATCACTTGTAAACACACAGAAAAGTTTCCAGACAATTATAAGGAAAACTAGGATTTTCAAATAGTTTCAGAAAACATCATCAATACATTGTTTGTTTTCAATTCTTTATTTATTTCAGATGTTACCAAAAGCATACAATAGCAAGTTTCTATCACATGAGTATTTGGTATCTTTTCATGGTAATCGTGATGTCAAACCATTGAACATCTACACTACCAATCTAAATGGTAATTTATTGCATGAAGAAGAGGAAAGTTATGAGAAAACAACAGTCCGTGATGAGAAACCAGAAGGTGAAGTTCTGTTGTTTTTTTGATGATACATACTCTTAGCTGCTGTTAATTTGCATTTGGGTTTTACATCATTATTGTCTTCTTGAATATTTTCAAAAGTTTGCATTGATTAAATTGATGTCAACTTTTGAGTAATTGATATTTTTCATCATGTTGATTTCCTTTGACACCAGTGATTTATCAAAAACCTCATTTTCCTTTAATATATTCCTTTATGCTATTATTTTGTTAGAGAATACATCTTCAATTCATAACTTCTGAAATATTTTTCAACATTTTAATTGTGAACATATTATTTACTTTATATAAATCCTTTATGGGAATTTTCAAAATGTTAACGAGTTGTAGATTCTACCATTTTCTTTTTCACATATTCAAGCTCGGCTTTCAATTTATCAACCTCCTACAAAGATCAAAGTTACACCCATTATAACATTTTCAGTTTTTCAAAATGAAAAACAATGAAATAAAATAACAAAAACAAGTTCCAGTCACATGACATACTGCATTCAGATTTACACTGATGTAGTGCCCATACGAAAAATTTGTGTACATTCATAAATACTTAATAAATAATATATGGTGACTTAAGTAAATTACGTGATTTTAAGACTGACCTTCTTCAAAATGATGATAGTAAATTGTAAAGACAGTTGTTATTAATTTTAGTGATTAAGCCAAGCGAACTGGTGATTGTTATCAGAAATCAACATCATAAAGCAAGTGTCAAGAAAGCTGAGCAAATGAAAAGAGATTTCATAAAACAAAGTCAAGTGGAGAATGAGGTCAGATTTATAAAATGTTGCTTATGAAAGTTGTGGCAATAATCCATTGTAAGTGTTGATCAAACACATAAACCAGTTGACGTTAAAGTAGGATGAAAATCTTAAAGCTATTATCTCAAAGGTCTGGACTGAGCAAAGGCCTTCTAAAAATGCAGTGGAATGCTAAAGAAGCGAACTTAATAGAAGGAGTGTAAAGACAAAGGCAGAGGAAAAACTGTGACCAAACATAGGTTCTGAAACCAGCGTGCTGCAGTCTGTTGTATTTAAACTATCATACACACAATGTGCCTTACCAATTACAAGTTATCAAATTGCTTGGGTGTCGAACCCGACCTTTTGCTTGCTGGGCAATTGCTATCGACTCCATAGGTTGGTACATAAACATAGGTTGATACTGACAAACTGAACCATCAAACAGAGTAAATGGGAAATCAGCTTCGGAATTACACAACTAACTAAGAAATGTTTAAGTAAAAGTAGGTTGCCTTATGAATATTGAATATTATTTTTATTGACAACGTTTAGGATGATTTGGAAGTTATCATGCTGCATGAGGAACGAGCAGGCCCTTCGTATTCAAGTTGGACAGTAATAAGTTTGTTACCAAGGTAACATTGATTAAACAATAAATTCTACTCTCTGAAATTTGATTTTTGATAATGCTGATCATTATTTTTAAAGAATTCAATCAATTATTGATAATAAAAAGAAGAAGTGGATATACTTTTGTGAAGAAACAACAGAAGTTGATCTTCTTGGTGTGTTGAAAGTTTTATCAAGATATGATCATACTAAGGTAATCATCTTTGTAATGTCTTCACTTACAAGTGTATCACATCTTCCTAAACGAAAATATTGATCTGTATTCAATATTTTAGAACTATTTTCTTGGACATTCTATTCCCACTCCTGGGAAAATTCCAACAAAGGTTCCAGACATAGATGCAGGTTGGGCGATAAGTGTTACGTTGTTAAATTTGTAAGTAGTTTTTGTTGGTTTAAATTAAAAGTTGTCATCTTTGTAATCTCAGGTCTTAAAATAAAAAAGAAAGGAACTATTTGCAATAACAAGTTCAAGAACATTTCCGAAATGAAATTTGATTTATAAGAAACGCCAATCATATTTGAGATTTTTCAGCATGACATCTACAATTGTATAACAATGATGTTTTATCTCTTAGATGTATGAAGAATTACAAAATTTATCCAGCTAAAAGTAACTTTTCCGTCTTCCTGTTAGAAGAGGTATGTTTTCACACTACTGCAAAATATTCCCTTTATGGATTGGCATAACATTTTTAATATAACTGTTCAAACATTGTCACTTTTCTTTTAGATCACCACATTCTTTCATATGAAAGGAGAAGGTACTCCTCTAACTAATGTTAAGGAGTTTTGTATAAATAAAAAGCTTGGAGAAGACAATTGTGTTTCTACCATTAACTATGCTGAACCCAGCTGTGTAAGCTTAAGTGGGATTAACTAAATTTCACTAGCCTTATGGTCTCTGGTTTATTTTCTTCAATTCATAAGTCTATCCTTTTAAAGGTATGTTTTTATAATTCTAGGGTATGGTTGATCCGAACGATGTGTTGATTTCTGTTAAGACTTGTGAATTATTTCATAAGGACAGAAGTGAGGAAATATTATTTTGTGCACATTTTACATTGTTTTGCAGTCATGAACAGCAAAATATTCGTATTTGTATTTTCCCTAAATGTTGTGTTCTATTTTGATGCAACACAACAATTTTACACTGATGTAACATCATAAGAAAAATTTGTTTACGCTTATGTCACACTATAGCACTGTTCTAACCATTATGATCTACCTTTTTGAGTGACACAATTACCTTTTTGTCTGTCATAAAGAAAATTGTAGTTTTCTGTTGATAGTTGAGTGTTTGGAAATCTTGTTTTTTACCATTCTCTTCTGTTCTCTTTATCATAGTACCAATCATTCAAAAAACCATTGGTGCTGTTGCAAAACATATCAGATATTACAGTGATGTTGTGGATCCATCTATACCAACTTTATGGAGTGGTGTGGAGAACACGAAACGTGGCCATTGTCAGAAGACTCTAAATATCATTAAAAAAGCTGCTGAAGACGAATGGAAACATATAAAATGGCTTGTGATAATTGATGACGACACTATCATCAAGTGAGAAGCCTTTCTTGAATTATAGGCATGAATCAAAACTTGACAATTTTCGTCAATAATTCTTATTTATTTACTAAATTTTTTAGCTATAAGCGTTTGCTTAAGTTACTAGCTTGTTATGATCATAAAGAACATGTGATGTTAGGTGAACGATTTGGCTACACAGTCAGTTATGGCATCAAAGGTTATTCATATCCCACAGGTGGTGGAGGGTATGTTTTCTAAAATAAAGTTAAATATATCTGTTTTTTTTACTATTACTTTGCACACACTTAATTTTTACAAACACACTTTTACGAAATAGAATGGCATTCAGCTTACCAACAGTAAAAAAGTTTGTCGAATCTGGAATAAAATGTTGGGCTCCTAATTCACCAGATGACATGTGGTTGGGTGCAGTTGCTAAGAGATGGGAACTTCCTATCATCCATACTAATTCATTTCATCAGGTATATGAATTTAGTTGTACTTTTGTACGATTTCAAGTGCTTGATGTTGTTTTATCAAAATCTTACTTAATGGAAATTACCAACAGTTGAAATCCCTTCCCTTAACACATGTTATTTTAATTTTTTTTCCAGTGGAGACCATTCCAGTATAGTAAGGAACGGCTGTCTCACCAATTCATAGTTTCGTTTCATAAACATAACAGTGTGAAACCAATGGAAGTTTACCGAAAGTACTTAATGGACAGCGATGAAAAAATCACTCGTCAGTCAAGACATCGTACAGAAGAAATTCCAGTTCCATCAAAAAAACACACTGAATTATAAGGTGACACAGAGAAAACATGGAAGTCCTTGTAAACCAAAGTAGCACATGATGACATTATGACAAAGTCATGGTTAAGTTTTACAACGAAGTTTAACTGCACAACTGCAGATACAAAGCAACATTTTATTCTCTACATTTTATTCTCAACATTTTATTTGGAGCAATGAAGACATAAATTTGAAGAAAACAATCCAAATATTCTTTTGTTACAATAGCTTTTTTGTATTTTTGATATTGTTATAATTTTTAACATTTTAGACATCTAGGATTTTTTGGATTTTTGGATTTATTTTTTTTAATTTGCAGGGAAATTTTTTTACTTTCTTAGTTCAAGTGGAAATGGATAAATTCCTTTCTTGACTCGGTGCATGGTAAACAATATGCCTGCACTGCAAGACCTTTTCACTATACCACACATACTTTAGAAGTTTCAGTTATGTACTACTCAACTATGGTTGTAATAGTTTAAATACAATGTTGAGACACAAATTGATACACTATTATAGTTCCATTCTGTTTTTTCTCTTTTAAGTTTTATAGTTTGCTAAGACAAATTTGTTATATACATCCGACCACTATATAAGAATATCAAAGCAAATTTTTCTAGAGAATAGTTTTTCATTGTTATTCACTGTCCATATTAAATCTTAATTCAATTTTATTTGACTGTTGGTTCCTTGTTTTGAATTTTTGTCAACAAAGAAAACAGAGAAAACGGCAAAGCGTTAAATGTTAAGGTGGTTTATATCTTTAGATTTTAGTTGAACTACAGAAATGATCAGAAAAAGTTTGTCTGTTGTTGTATTATTCAACTGTGAGTATCAGATTTCGTGTTCTTCTTTAAAACTTTCGATCCGAGAAATTACTCTTGATTATACAATCTGTCTTGTTACTGTTTAGTGTTGATAAAATATGGAATCAGTGAGAGCAAGATAGATGGTAAGACCAATATTTATTCTTTGATATCACATGAACCCTTAAAAAAACTATTCAAAGTAGCAGCAAAACTGGCAAGGGAAGTGATGCTATGACCTGAAATGACTTGAAATCAATTCTATTTCAGTTTTACCAAGTGATGTCATAGTGGTCATCAGAAATACGCATGACATTGGAAGTCGTTTGAAAGCAGAAAATATGAAAGCAGATTTCTTGAAGCAGGCAAAGTTACTTGACGAGGTCAGATTTTTTAAAATATCAGCGGTGTAGCAAAACAGTGGTCATGGTAACATAAAAGCAGGCATTAGAGTTGAACAATAGAATTGGAGAATGTGGTGTGATGAATCTTTTTAATGTTAATTCTCCAAGACCATCTTTCTATTTGCTTGCCTGTAAAATGTAGAGCACTGAATCTCGCTATGGCCTGCATACTTTCTCAATTTTTCCACCCTAGCGTGTTGCAGGATATAACAATGCATTGTCATAAGCAATCCATAACAATTAAATGACTCTTGTTGCTTGAAATCTAACAAACAAAAAAAGCAAAAGAAATCAGACAGTGCAGCAGGAAGTTATACAGAAAGCTCTTTGTTGACATGCAGTGTGAATTCGCGGTAGTTTCTTGCGATTTAGTCCTAAGGAAAACATCGATCAAAATGTATAGAACATATCGATTAAGCAATGGGTTAAATTTTATAAGCTTCCTACTCTCGATTGGTTGTTGTCTCAGCAATTCTTCTCAACACCTCTGTGGAAGCCTTGTAATATTATTAAACAAGCTTGGTGGCTGATCCTAACACGATAAACAGAAATTCTTTTCGAAGTAAAACGGACCACCTACTGGTGTGGATTTTTCTTGTAGTAGTACATGTTAATTCTCAGGTTGCAGTCGACTGTCCCTTATAAGTTCATCTTATTTTTGTTGTTTTGCAAGGTCTGTTGTATGTTGAAAGTCTTTTTTGAATGTTACAGAAACCATTGGAAGTTGTGATGATGCATGATGACTGGGTACCATATGCTGGTTGGACTTTACTAAATCTATTTTCCAGGTAAGCGAGCGATTCCTGTGTGTTCAGTATTAATCTTTTAATGTTGTTTTCGTTATGGAAAGAGACTCACTTAAAATTGCTAGTAACTTTTATCGTAAACACGAAATTATTTTGAAAATTTTGAACTACAAATTCAAAACTGTAAATGCATTTTTTCTCTTTCAGGCTGAGCAAAATGACCGGCAGCGATAAAAAATGGATATTCTTTTGTGAGGACTCCACAGAAATACACTTGCAAGGACTTTTTAACGTTCTCGCAAAATTCGACCACACTCAGGTATGTTTTTCTTTTCTTTCCAAAATCAAAAAAAATGTTTTGAGAATGTGGTTAGTTTTAACTTTTTATCTTCAGAATTATTTTCTTGGCCATGCCCTACACGATACTGAGCCAGCTATCATCCATCATTTCAAATTTTACCAAGACCCTACTTCTTTCAAATACCCAGACCTTCATGCTGGTTGGGCGATTTCTTCAGCACTTCTTCAAAGGTATCTTTATTGTGGCTCAGTGAGAAGGTTTTCTCATCTATTTTTTTCATCTCTTTCAACAATTTCGAAACACCGATCAAACCCTGTTAATTTAAGGCATTCCATTCCTGTCGAAAATGAACCATTGCTTTCGTATTTCCTTTGGTACCAACTTAGCAGAGCATACTTGTTGATTTTTCTGAATGTTTTATTTCAGATCTGCCAACATGTTGAAAGAGAACCCTCCGCAACCTAGTTTTAGCATCGATATCAAATTTGAGGTCGTGATAGTTGAAATGTTTTCAGTTCCACAACAACCTTCTATGGTTTAAGATTTCTTTTTTTGTTTACACAGGTTGCCTTGTTCCTTTACAACGATGATAACGGCACAAGGTTGACTAATATACCAGAGTTCTGTATTAACGTGAAGTTGGGTGAAAAGAATTGCGTGTCGACAGTGAACCACGAAGGACCACGTTGCGTATGTGGTCATCTATATCATCTGTTTTGTTCAATTTTTATCATTCATTGAAATGTCTTATTTCTGTTATTCCATAGGGCTCAGTAGATCCAAACGATGTCTTGATTGCAGTGAAGACTTGCAAGAAATTTCATAATGACCGAGGTTGGTTGATTGAGGCTTAAATCATTCTTTTTAATGTGATTGTTCATAAGGTGAAGAATGACAGTAGAACATTATGAACGTAGCACTCCACACGGAGGTTATAACGACAAGAGAAGAGAGAGAGTGTTGAAATAGGACAGCGAGTGTTACGAAAATACATTTTATCATCCACCCTGTTTACCAACGTCCATGGCGAAACCAGCTAGCCAGATATTTCATTGTTTTAGTTCCAATCGTTCAAAAGACCGTGGGTGTTCATGCTAAAAACATTCGATTTTACAGCGACGTGGAGGAGAGCAGTATACCAACTGAATACATAGGCGTGAACAATACTGAGCGAGGTCATTGTCAAAAGTTGTACAACATCATCAAAAAATCCGCTGACGACGAATGGAAGCAAATCAAATGGTTGGTTGTCATTGACGACGATACCATCATGAGGTAAAAATGGTCTTTCAGAGTATACTTTCTAGCAATTATTAAGGATATCTTTTTCGGTGAATCGTTTTGTAAAAGTTTTTGAATTAACGAGGCGAAAGTTGTCTATAAACTCAATCACCCAGGGAAAGTTTACGGACTATACGAAGGTATGAAGTACAGTGAAATCTCTCGAGACCGAGCCCTGAGGAGATTATAGGGGTTTTGTGAAAAAAAATATATATATACCTATAACAATTTTTACATTGTTTTGCTGAACATGGTAAAACTGGCAATGGATGAGAGGTTTTTAATATGTTAAACTGTTTTTGAAAATATGTAACAAGCCTTATTTTCACTCTTTGATATTGCAAAACATCATGCGACGGCAAGGTTGAATTATTCATCAGGTCAACACAAGGCGACCGCTAGACCGTTATTAGAGATTCCATTTGTATATGTTTCAAGGAATATTGTTGCTAACTTCGTGGTGACTGTCTTATACCGTTATATTATTTTGTTCTCTTTATTTCTAGTTATAAGCGCTTACTGAAGCTCTTAGCTTGCTATGATTCCACCGAAAGTGTTATCATGGGAGAGCGGTATGGTTACGCTATCAACTACGGCGTCAATGGATACGAATATCCAACCGGTGGCGGAGGGTAAGCGGAGTGAGAATTTTAAAAAAGTCAATTGAACAAGATTTCTGGTCCGTAAAGTCTAAAATGAATCCTGTTGTCTAAGCTTTTGATTTTCGTTTTCACTTGAAAATTTCCGCTGATTTCTGTTAAACTGACAGTGTGTCGGTTGTTAAGCAAGGTTGATGTTCTAATTTCGCCAGGATGGTGCTAAGTCGATCAGCTATCAATAAAATCTTATCTGACGGTCACCAATGTTGGTCAGTCGACTCTCCTGATGACATGTGGCTTGGTTCAGTAAGCCGGAAAATTAGATCTCCTATAGTGAACACGAACTCCTTTCATCAGGTAACTTCTTGTTTTTTTTAAGTTGTTTTTGTTTTTGATATATAAATATCTTTGACGATAATGGGTTTTAGTAAAAGGCATAGTTGACCTGGAAAAATAAGTTCTAATGGTCGTAACTTAATTTAAACGACCTAACCTGTACTATTTTGACTTATTTTGACTTTGTCAATCGTGTTATCTGCTTTGATTAGAAGTTTCTTTTGTCTGGGAAAACGAAGCATTAAGCGAGAGTTTAACTTAGAAGAAACAACACTCTTGACGTCATCACATGTTGTTTCATAGGCTTTATAGTTCATGGTTTTTCGTTTTTTAGACTCGCCCTTCTCAATATAGTAAAGAGATGCTATCACACCAGTACCTCGTCTCGTTCCACAAGCATACGCAAGTTGATCCTATGCAAGTATACCGAGATTATTTGGAAGATAAACAAGACAGTGGGAAGGAATCACACGGTGGCGAGTTATGAAAAACTGACGCAGAATTAAATCAAGTGATGCCACGCAAATTTTATAGCAATCTTTTACCTGATTTTAATTATGATAATTATGATAGTTTTGAATAGAATGTTTGAATGCCTTGTACATATACTTCATATTTATGCAGGAAGAATTTTCTAAATGTAACATTTTGTTGCTTCTGTTTCCATGCCGACATTAAGCAACTGGTTTGCATGCATAGCACTGGTGTAATAACTCAACGCCAGTGGCGGTAAGCGTTAAAGGGCGTTTAAATGAGTTTACACATTTACACTATAATCATCACTAGCATATGTGATTTTTGTGATTTCTCTTACTGCAAAAATATGGTATCCACCTTCTATGGACCACACCCTTGCTGTTTCTCTTTTTACAGGGCTGATTTCGGACTTTAACCTCATTTTCGTTCTTGCTAAGCTGGCTTCAAATTTTAACCTCGTTGTCACTGAAGTTTTAAGGTTTTATCGCTTGTCGCTCTGTTGTTTATATAGTTACCTGACGCAGTGTTTCAGATTTGTTTTCTGATTGCACTTCTATCCTAAAAAGTATTTTTTCGTAAGTTTTCTTTGACTCGTTTTAAACCACATTTTAAAGGCGTACCAAACTACTCAGGGTTTATGAAAGACCTGATTTAGCCTTGTTTCATTTCTTTAAATACGTCATCGTTGCAAAAAGTTGGTATCATAACCGTCTAACTTTTATTTGGATCAGTCACATTCGGATTAAAACTTTAGACAGGTTGTCTAGCTTATTGAGGTATACTGCGGGGAATCGCATGTTCTTAAATGATTTTTTTTTTTCTATAAAAACAAAATTGAAATCCAGAAAATAAAAAATTCTGTAAAAACACTTCGACCCAAAGTTCTTCAAAGGTCTTTTCCGTCGGTTATAGATCATGGATTGGAAAGGCAAAAGACCCAGGGTTCGACGCTAAAGCAAGTATGCAATTTGTTTTTTCTTTTGTTTTTTTAAATATAGTACATAATACAGTTTCAGCATTCCATATTTATAACGAACACTTTTTTCCTGTTTACGAGTTCAATTTCGTTAATTTCATCTCTGTTGAATACCTTCCGAGCGTTCCTTGAACTTCGCACACAGAGAATTGCCGATCGTAGTAATGCAAATGAAATCTTGGTATTTAACCAAGACGCTACCAAGTAGCACTGTATGTCTCTTTTCTCTGAAAGTCGAGTTGCGAGTACCAAGATAACTTTGTGGAAGCGATTCTCCTGTTAGTTCTTGTAAGTGTGGTTCAATCTCTACATCAGATGAAATTTCTGTATCGATTTTTCCAATGAGATCACGTATTTCGTCATGTCGTTGGTGTATGTAACCGCCTTTTGAGCAGGACATGGCATGATCAATCGTGAATAACTTTCCGCATGCGCATGTTGTCGGGAGGTACTTCAATTCCATCGATACCGGAGGCCGATTGCATCGTGAAATTCTCTCTTGTTCAGGAAAGTGTTCTCGTCTTTTGTCGGAATTGCAGTTAGCCAACTCAAAACCAATCTTTCATTCTAGCAATTTCGTTCGAACGTTTTTGTTCCTTTGTCATCGCATCTTGAAGGTCTTGAAGAAATGCTCTCATGCGATAACTTCTTTTCAAGCTTGATCTCCTGTTTTTTCTTCATACTAACAGTTGTCTTATCAAGAGTTTCTCGATGAAGCTTCAAGTTTTTGGAAATATCAGATGATATTCTTTTGGAATTCTCAAATTCATTTTTTGATAGGTCTGAGAATATTCGTATTCCTAGACCACCAAACTTGGATGGAAGATTTATATATTTTCTTTCTTCTTTCGAGCGTATGCAATTTGTTGCATTGCATGCGTCAAGAATCATCATCATCATCATCATCATTAACATTTTCGTATACTAAATACATTATGTAGTAACGGGTGTGAGGTTAGAATGGGCGTTTGCTACTCGCGACTGGGCGCGCAATGTACTAATTGGCGTTTAACAATCTCATTGGACACCACTGTGCCATGAAATTATTCCACGCCAACCTGTCCATTGCCAACTGAGCAGCATTCTCTCATTCTTCTTATCTTATCATATCTTGCATCATTGAAATCCATGTGGATTTTTGTCTTCCTCTCGGCTTTTTCGTTGGCCTCAAGGAATGCCGAAGGGCAATCTTAGCTGGGACATCATCTTGTAAACGGAAAAGATAACCAAGCCAGCTTAGTTCTCTCCTCATTATTACTTGAGACCAAGGAATTTGCCTTGTTATGGCATAAACATCTTCGTTTGTGGCAACGTTCGGCCATCTCACATTTAGACATGCCATTCGGAGCAGTCTGTGGTGAAATGCGTCTATTGAATTCTTTAGCGATTTCGTCAAAGTACAAATTTCACAGTTATATAGAAAAATACTGCCAACATAACAATTAAATGCTCGAACTTTTACGTCAATACTGACGTTTCCATAAAAGATATCTTTCATCGCCAATATTGCGTTGACTGCCAGGATCTTTCTCCTTTTGATGTCTTCTTCCGTATCTAACAATGTTCCCAATAATTTACACTTTTTCCAATTTTCCTCACCGTTTCTCATGATCGTAAACTTCTCGGTTTTTTCTTCATTTATAACTAAGTCCCATTGACTAAGTTTCTTTGGCAGGGATTCTTTCACATGGTCTATGTTCCTTATATCACTAAGTCTTTCATCCAGGGTGCTTGTGGACGAGTGACTTTTATCCGTTGATAGTTGATTCAGATCGTCTGCGTATTCCATGTTGATATTCACTTCTTCATTCATGTATGCATGCGCATGCTCATTTCTTATGTGCCATGGAGGTACTGCGATGGCATTACATTACAGAATGCACTCTCAAAATCGAAATAAGAGGAACCATTGCATTGCAGTGTCACGTGACGTTAATTTGACGGTTGATAAAAAACTATTCTTCAACTTTTTTCTCCTGTCGAATTCAATTTTTTCTTTTATTTATAAGGATTTCTTACAAACTTACTTTTGCCTTAAAAAAAATTATAAAAGAAAACACCTAATCTAAAATACACATCTGTTACTTTTTGTTTTTGTATTAAAACTTCAAATGTTTCGAGAGTGAGGAGGAATCTGTTTATATTTTGCTTGAGTTGCCACCCACGATACAATCCTATCGCCATGTTTAGGTGGGGAAGTTCGAAAGCATTTTCCCATCTTCCTGTCGTAATAAATTTCTTCTTCCACGACATCAAGCTTTCGTTTTTGGCCATTAACGTGACCCAAACTCGCGTTATCTCCTTCAGAACGACTTTTTTTCGGAATGTTTGGGTTGAGGAGAATCTCCACATCCTTCTGTTGCTTTTGCGTTCGTTGTTGTCGGGATAGCGTGGAGTTTCGTTGTTGTCGGGATAGCGTGGAGTTTCGTTGTAAGTACGTCGAAACAGATATAGCTTTCCTCATCTTATCCTTTTGAGCAGCTTCATGATCTCCAACACATGGGTTAGGTTGGGCTTTGTTGTTGTCGAAGGTATCATCTCCATCATGAACACTATAATCTGTTCCGTATAGGTTCATATTCGGGTCATGCTGGACTCCTATAAATACAAAAATGTTTTGGATAGTCATAATCATATAGAATTTCCAGAAAACTCAAACTTAAGTGTTGTTAAAAGAGGTTTTTGTTTATAACAAAATCTATACATTTTCACTTACCAAAAATATTAAACTCAGCTTCATAGTACCCTCTTCTAAGCTGGTTGTATATCTTCAGACACTGTGGCTCGTTAACCATCATTCTTTGCTTGCGTTCGAAGCTCAAATATCGATCGATACGTTGAGCAATGCCAGCGAAGTCATACTTACTCGTCAGATAATTACGATGCTCTTCGCTGAGCGACTGGAGTTTCCTCATCACCATACGTTGCTGTGAAGAGGTAAATGGCTTCGTAGAATACGATTCCATTACGATTAAGATTCTAAAACAACAAAGTACTTGATATAATTTTCTCTTTCTCTAAACACGTCTTTCACTTCTAAGAGCTCTTACAAAAAGCAGTTATTTTTTAGATGACGTCAAATTTTTATATCTGTGGCTGTTCTGACGTCAAATACCAATCTGGTTCCAGTCCGCCACAACATACTAGATTTGGTCGGTCCACTTTCTGGGTCTCACTTTCTGCACTACACAGCTATAAAGTCTTTTGTAATGCTCGGCGAAAATCTAGACTGGAAATGAACAAGAAAGATTTACAATTATAAAAGGATAGTGAATATAGATTTTAAGGCTAGAGGATAGCATTTGTTTTCCTGCATACCTGTTTTTCTTTACTTTGTTGCAAATACTTTCTGATAAAGAGAAAGTGGGTTTGATTTATCATCTGAAATTCGTGCCCTTTTTTCGCTAATACAGTGGAACCTCCTTAAAGCGGACACCTCTAAAGCGGACACCTCTGTTAGACGGACAAAAATTTTTGTCCCATACGAATCCTTAACAAACTCTTATAAAAAAACCTCCCCAAAGCGGACAGTCTAAAGTGGACACCTCCTTAAAGCGGACATGTTTTCCAGGACCCGCACAACAATTCCCCCTAAAATGTACCTCCATAAAGCGGACACTAAAAAATTTCGACGCACTTCCATGGTTCAATAGCATCATTTCACAAGAGAGACTCTCTCTCTCTATATCTTGTGATTATGACTGATTAAGTGGCCATGATGATGGAAGCAACCCAAGAAGTTAATAGATAGAAACCCAGAGCGTTTGTATACAAATATTTTGAACAGATTGTAAACAAATCGACCGATTTGCTGAGATGGTAAAAAAACAAACAAACGTGTAGTCAGTCTACATGTTTTTTTTTAATAAGAAACCTGGCGAAGGGCCTAGTTCTAAAAGTTAAAAGTTAAAAGTTTTGCTGAAAATCCATGTTTTTAGTTCCAAAAGTTTCTTATTTAGTTTCTTATTTGTCACCTACTCCGCAACCGGGTGAAGGTCACGGTTGTAATTTTCTTACCATTCCGATATTGTTATCGCTTGATTGAAACCACCATTTTGTCCAGAAACTTGAACACTATCATCACGATGTTCAACGCTCTTGGTAAGCCCAAACTTAAAGAGAGTACCTTGCTTCATTGTCACTAAAAAATATCTGTTTTGATTCTGAATGCAGTGTACCGTAAAAACTCTAATTTAGTGCGGATGGTCTTTTTTTCGGAAAATGAATAATTTTTTCCCTTCTATTTATTAGTGCGGGTGAGTTTTAGGAAATTTTCGATTCACCTCTAATTTAATGCGGGAATGGTCAAAATTACCTAATTATAGCGCGGATCGGGTTTCAAAAAAGTGAAGTTAAGAAATTTTCGTTTTCATTTTCAACAATATTGTCTTTCAGCTTTCAAAAACTATAAAACCAAACGAAGATAAGTACATACGCGATTGCTATTCAAAAAGATCATCAAACGGTTGGGCATGTACCTAAATTCCTTTCAAGATTAACTTTTTACTTTTTGAAAAACGAAGGCACGGTATTCATCAAAGTCATCGGATCGAGAAGGTACTCCGCTGACTTGAAGCAAGGCGGTTTGGAATTGCCAGATGAATTTCTCTTCAAGTCCTCAAATGAAAATCTTCTTCGTCAAATGGAGGAAAAGACTTTGGCAGAGATGAATAAATTTGAGGAGAATCGGGCCAAACCCAAAGTCAATGGAAAGAAAAAAGAAGAAAAAAATCAAAACAAAAAATGTAAAAAAAAATTGAAAAGTGTCAAATATAACTTTTTTACCTCTAATTTAATGCGGTTTTTACCTGAATTTCCACTATTTATTAGTGCGGTTTTGAAAAGAAGAAATCTAGTTATTTTATCCCTTCTTTTTATTAGTGCGGCATGGGTCGAAATGATTTTTTTTTTTTGCCGCACTACGGTATGTAACGAATTGCCCGACGATTGATAAAACAAAAACAAAACATTCGAATCATGGCGTTCTAAATTTTCTGTTTGAAAATACAGGGGATTCGACTTGATGTCCGCTAATTGGAGCTGTCGGCCTTTTAGAACGTTTTTTATAAGGATTTGACCAGAAAATGGCCGGGGAAAAAAATTTGTCCGCTAATCAGAGCTGTCCACCTTTTGGTGTGTCCGCTAATTGGAGCTTTAACTGTACAAATACAATGCAATGTCCGTTTACAAGCTCCTCACTCTAAAGTTTCTTATTTCAGAAATAAACATTAATGTAGTAGTAAAAGTTCCTTAATATTTGAAGATTCTCATGTATAGGTTTCCTATAAAACATGTTTCTTAACGTGTAGTGGAAATGTTAAAGCCAAAAGGCTTTCATAGGAAAGCCAGCCTAATTTCCGTTCAAAAAGATTCGCTTAAATTATGAGGGTGATTAATTTTAAAGAATGATTTCTTCTGTGATGACAATGAAATGCAAAAACTAATTCAGCATAAACGAATTTTTTTTGTTTAGAAAAGTATTGACCCCGACGTGATTTGAACACGCAACCTTCTGATCTGGAGTCAGACGCGCTACCATTGCGCCACAGGGCCATGAGGTGTTGCATATCATATGTTTGATTTATGAACTAAAAGCTTTGTTAAAAAGAATGTTAATCATTTTCTACAAAAAACAAAATCTACACAACTTCCCAGTGAATTGGTTTGGAAATGAAAAATGTTGGAATTTTTGTAGTTGGCATTCTAATGAAAGATATTCATTAAGTTGAAAAATTTCAGATTTTTTTTCTTCGATTAACGGCTTTTACCAACGTTTTACCACGGGCGTGTCAGGTGAAATTTTATAGCGTTTCTTCTCTCGACAGTAGGCCAAAATGTGAAGTAGATGTGACCGCAACAACTTCCAATAGGAAGACAAGCTCAATTTCCGATTACTTTGATGTAACCTAAAAACAGAGAGTCGCTGTTGCTGGGAATACTCCCAAGTATCACAGCCAATGAAATCTCTGTATAGCTACTAGACGTCATTCCGACAACATCCCAGTTAGCGTCACACTAAGCGCTAACTATTATCATAGGGGCTTCTAATAAATCGCAACAAAAACCGAATGAATTTATCAGCGTGGATAACCAAAGAAAGTAAAAGTAAAAAGTAAAAGGAAAGTAAAAGGAACAAGTTTTGATTTCGCAGTAAAATTCATTTATTTTAAACATGTATCAAACAACACCTAAAGATAATTTCTGTAAAAAATATAAATAATGTTGTTGACGATTGAAGTATGGCAGCCATCTCCTGACGATGCATGTTTTCAAATTTTTCTTTTCATCTATACTCTGTCTAGTGTCTCTATTATAAATATAGCTACATAAACGCCAAAAAACAAATTATTCGATAAAAATGATGTCGGTTTTAAATAACTGGGTTTCTCCATAAATATTATTTTTTTCCGCCCAAATCACGCCATAAATTCATCTGTCAATCAAACAGCAAATCACGAGTACAATCAGCATTAATAGTCTTCCTTTCAGCAAATAGTTTTGTATTATATATATAATTTCTATATATATATATATGTATAAAAAGTTCGTTGTATTAGTCCATATTCACCTAAAAATGAAACAATCATTTTGAAATTTGTATGAGGAGCATGGGTAATGGGGGGGGGGGGGGGGGGGGGGGGGGGGGGGGGGTCTGTTATCAACTCTGGGTCACCCTGATTATAAATCAAATGGGTCCCATCATCAATTTCTTGATAATTCCTCAACCAGGATGTCAAACATGGGCAAACAACATACAAGCAAAACTTACAGCTTCTTCGCCATACAGTTCAACAGCTATTTGATAATGCGCTTTGCGAAGTTCACCAAGTCTAGAGCGCTCCTTTTGCAGATGATCTTCTAACTCGAGAATTTTCACCTGGAGGAGCAAACAAATAAGTATAACTACTAAGCTTTGTTGGGAAGACGTTGAAGAAAAGCGAGAACTGTCGCTGACTTACCTGACTGTCCATCTCATATCGCTTAGCCTGAGTTAAAGTCATTTTGGTATAGTCTGGCACCGTTTCTATAGGACAAAACAAACAGTCCACAAATTCAAATGCAGCATGGTCAAGATTACCGTGGTTGAATGAAAAGTATTGGACTTACTCAAATCTTCGGCAGTTGCGGCGCCACTTCTGACCGCAGCCACCACACCAGCTGTTGCTGTACCAACTGAAACGAGGCGAGGAAGATATGATGATCTCCAGTAAAATAAAGAGTACAGTGAATGTTTTAGCAAATGAGACATGTCACATACCTTGCTTTGAAGCAGTCATGAGCGGTGGAAGCCGCTTGCTATTCTTAGAGGCTTTTACCCTCGAAGCAGCAACCTGAGGAGAAAATGTTTTCAACGTCAACATGAAGTGTTTGACCGTGACAAGATATTAGGAGAATCACTTACCAGTTGTGCTGTTGATGCAGCGATTTCGTGCGAGGAGACGATCAGTTCTTCAAACTTCGCTTTACGTTCGATTACTTTATCAGCGGCATCACTAAGACAAAAAATGTTTTTTTCACTTCCACGTTGATACATACACGATGTAAGCCTACATCTTCAATCAGACAGAACTGAAAGATTGGAAGGCAAAAAAAAAATAGATCAGAAATAGATAAGAAACGAGATATAATCTACTCACACTAGTACAGTGGCTCCTAAGCCCACAGATTTTGCTGCAGAAAGTAAACCTTCTGTCCATTTGTGATGTCTCTTGTAAAATTCTTTGACTGACGCCGAACCCTAACAACATACAATTTGATATCGAGATCACTAGTAGGGCTGGAAAAATTGCTGTACGATACTGGAGATGCCTGACTATAAAGTACCAGTGAAAAATCTTCTTAGAAGAGCTCAACAAAGCACTATTCAGGCCCTTATCCACTTAAAAAATCCGAACAGGATTAAAATTCCAATTATACTGTCCGTAAAAACATCATAAAAAATAGCACAGAAAACGCTGGTAGAAAAAAAGAGTTGAAAATAAGTGTCCATGAAACCTTACCCTTCCTTCAGCAACTATCTCATCCTGCAAGTCCTTCGATTTTAAAATTAATTCTCTGATAGCCTGGAACAAAAAACATGAACAAGATTCAAAGCAACAAAAAGAAGAGATTTTTGTTAAACTGCATCAAGCACAAGTCACGTACCGCCATCAATCCAGTACAGGAATCGAGAATTCTTTCATTAACTTCCAGCTGTGCACCCGTGTGTTGTTTACGAGATTTATTTAATAATTCCTAAAACAATGACGAAAGTAGAAGAGTCAAAGATCCAGTCCTAAAACAATGACGAAAGTAGAAGAGTCAAAGATCCAGTCCTAAAACAATCACGAAAGTAGAAGAGTCAAAGATCCAGTCCTAAAACAATCACGAAAGTAGAAGAGTCAAAGATCCAGTCTAGAAGAGTCATAGATCAAGTCTAGAAAACTGCGAACCTCTATTCTGGAAGCAGCATCGGCGACCATCTAAGAGAGATAAAACAGGTCAATAAATACGTTTAGATTTTCAGACCATAACCAACAGTCGATTAAACGTTCTTACCCTTTCAGTGGCTTGCATTTCTTCGTCGACAATATTATCCACGTTGTCGCCACTGTCCGACTGTTTAGGAATCAAATCCTAACAGATGAAACATATTTATATTGAGTTGATAGTCACGCGTTAAAGAAATAACCTTCGTCGTCTCGGAAAAAGAATGGGTTTTAGCGTGGTTTACCTCTGACAAACTCATCATCTTCCTCACTGCTGTCTCTAACGAAGCCCCGTCACTCTCTACATTTGATGGTTCTAAGAAGACGAGAATGAAGACAAGAATAAACATACAGCATAAAAAACATTTTCTATCATTTTAATCTAAAATTTTATTACCAGCAAATGTTTTGAAGCCATCGATGTATTTAAGTGTTGCGTTGCCGACATCCAAACACGAAGAAACCAGATCTAAAGAAGGTGGGCTTGTCAATACGAACTAGAAGGTCAGACACGCCACCAGTATGGTAGCCACTCACTTTGAGAATCTTCAGCGGAAGCCATATGCGACGTTGCTTTGCCGTGTATAAGTACGTCGCTGACGTGATGACACGTCGAATTCAGTTGCCGAACAATTGGAAGAACATCTACACAAAAAAGTAAGCATAGTACATGAATTGAGAAGATCGATCATGTGGAATAACATAGACAGCAGAAATTACCTTGACGAGTAGAATGGAACGTCGAAAAGCCGACAGTCGTGTTCTGAATCCGATTAGTCAAACCATCCAATCGGCATTTCAAATACTCTAGTAAAAATTAAACACGAACATTCGATTGACTTCACTGCAGTATTGCATATAATAAAAGTGTAAATACGAAGCTTGGTACCTGCCGAGCATGTGGTGCCAGTTTCGTGCTTTTCGTTTTGAAACAAATCTAAAGTTTCGCGTATTATCACTTCGCATTCGCTTGCAGTCGAAGCTAAACATAAAAGGTGACAACAACGTCACAAAAGGTTCACGATGAGGTCTGGCCATATATTCTACTGGATGTGGAAAAACTTACACAGCAACTCAAGTTGAGATTTTAACATTTCATCGTGTTGCTGCTTTTCTTTTTCTTTCAACTGAAAATACAACAAGACTTTATTGAAGACAAAACCAACAAACCTTTTTGACATGAACAACTCTGATAGATACCTGAGCAGAATATTCAGCTTGATTTTTCAACAGTTCTTCTTCTTTGGTCTAAACCACAAGTTAACCAGAATGAAATTCAAACAATACATTGAGTTGAAACTACACCACTTTATTGGAAATCACCTGTTTCAATTTCTCCTCGCTCTCTTTCAAGGACATCATATTTTTCAGGTCAGCGGTGACACTATCAATCTAAATTGATGCGACAATTAAAACATTCAACAACACAAGGTACTTAACAATATGCTCGTCTGACAAACTCGTTACCATCAGACTCTTCTTTGTAAACATTGTGAAATGTGTTTGGGTTAGTGAGAGTAAGGCCAGGGTCTAATCTAGTCCAAAAGAGCGTCTGTTGATTGGACGCTGCCCTCTGCATTTTTTTAAAATTTATTTCATTTTAAAAGCTTGTATAGGGGGGTCACAGGTTTAACCCACCGAAATAAAGTTCAGGTTGCCCTTTTCCTAAAAAAGTGCCCTTTGGATGTTCATAATGTGCCTTTTTTCCCTTCCGCCGGACGCTGCGCTTCCAATCTAGATTAGACCCTGAAGGCTCAGAGTTGGCCTCATTTGTTCAAGTTCTTTCATAAGTGTTTCCACCGTATTGTCATGGTAACGATTTGACAGATGAACATACTCTTACTGAGGCCAACAATATTCCAAATGTCTACTGAGTTCTTCTGCTGTCACATCAAATATATTCCTTATTTAAGTCAAATTGCTTCGATTTTTGTACCTTGGATTGGAAATCAGTAGCAGCTTGCTGCATATCTCTTTCCATAACCTGAAAAAAATATAAAAACATTTTTTACAAAATACATCAAAAAATATCTACACTACTTTGAATTGAACAATACCTTTCTTTTAGCAAGTTCTGAAGCCAGCTCTGCTTGAGTTTTCTCCAGATTATCCGAAATATCAGCATTCTGCAAAGTAACAAAGAAAAGATTGAGATTACAAGTTAGAAAGAAGACCAAAGAAAAGCATGACACCATCAAAAAAAAAGTAAACAAACCTGCTTCTCCAGCAATGCTTGCTTTTCTAAAAGTTCCTTTCTTAAATTCTAGAATGGAAATTTGACAAAGGAAAAATTGAAATGTCTCGACAAAGCTCTAGTTCTGACATGAGAAAACTGAAGCTTACATCTCTATCATTGTTCAAACCTATCTTGTCGTTGTTGGCTTGCTCCAGTTGGCCTTTAATGATTGCAATCTGGAAAATTGATTTAAGAGGAAAAAGATGATTATAAATACAACACTGGAACAAGTAAATATACTTGCATTGAAGCCTCAACCACACTATAAGAACAAGTAAACATACTTGCATTAAAGCCCCAATCACATTAGTCATCTTAAGATTAGTTAAGACTTTGCAAAATTCAAATCATATCTTAAACCTTATTGAAGACCGAAACACCATATTTATTAAAACAAAACTCTAATAAAAGAATAATATTTAATTCAGAACAAGCTTAAAATCAAATACAATTTGATTGTTCTTGTTTACTAACTTTAGCAGCACATGTTCCACAACAATACTATTCTTCGACATTGTGTTCTTACACCAATCCATATTCCAGAGAGTTCAATATTAAGCTTATAAATTACATTGCATATCTTTGTACAGAAAAAACACCATGGAAAACTTATTTCACCTCATTATTTTTTTCTTCCATGAATCTTCGTAAATTTTCTTCAGCATCCTAGTTGATAAGAAACGGGTAAAGATTTTTTCTTTCACAGCAAACAAACAAAAAATACAACAAAAAACAGAACAACATTTCCACTAAAGAGAATCTTTTTTTCATAAATATCAATTCAAAAATATCAAAAGACATAAATATAGAAAAACTGCACTAACAACTGGAGGAACACTAGCAAATTCCTGCTTGTTTGAGTTCTTCAGTTCAAAAGACTGACTGACCTTAGTTGCTTGTTGTTGTGCAAGTAAAGAAGCTTTGGTTTCTTCTAGTGATTTGTTCAAATTATTTTTCTAAAAGGGAAATAATTCAGCTGCACGACACCTAGGTATGTAAGAAATTTCCTTATGTACCTTATACCAACTTTTTACATTTTTTTACATTTCACATTTTTCCAACACAGCTAACTTTCAAAAGACAAATACGATTTAGTAGCAAAAACTTTCTTGGATAAACCTATGAACATTCCCATAAAAACTAACAAAAGATTTTTCACACAGTCCATGACAACATCAAAATGCTACGAAACCTTCAGAGAACCTCTTGAAATTGATTATAATGCAATGCAGTAACATCTCTTGAAAATTGACTCACCATATCATCATGGTCACTTCTTAATTTTGAAATGGTTTCTTCTGCATTCTAAATACATTACAAGATCAATTATTAACTGCTCAATTTTCCATCAATGTTCTGGCAACGTTAAGAAAATATTGCCTACCTTGCGTGCAGATTCTTCAGTTATTTTTCCGGTTGTTAGACTTTGAAGTTGGTCACCAAGAGATTTGATCTTAATACAAACAGTTATACGGTTCATTTCAATTAGGTTATAGATGGTCTTTACCTAATCAGAAACTAACCGTACCTGTTTATCAGCATCTGACTTTACTTGCTCAAGATCATTTTCCAAATTCTGAAAATACATTGCGAAAGTTTCAGAATCTGTAATCAATACGCAAGTTTTGATGTTATCCATTGTATGTATAAAACTAATACCTTAGCTTTAGATTCTGCATCATGAAGTTTTTCTTGTAAAGAGTTGATTTGCTCTGACAGCTTGAGAATCTAAATAATAGATTTGTTTTGAATTATTATTTAACTAGTCCCTTTTCACAAAGAATCATTCAGTGTTTGGTCCTCCAAAATGTAAATGATGAGATTTGTTACGTCATACTTGCTCTTTACTGCTTTGATCAGTGTTGTCAAATTCAATCTTTAAAGTCTAAATGTCATTAAATTATGCAGAAAAATACTTGAAATATAATTAAATACATCAAATGTTTTTTTCTTTTCACATAATCTTTGTATTTTTATTTTGCACAAAATAATTTTTTGAGGAGAAATGTTGGTTGTCTCCTTTGTAATAAATCATTGACAAATAATTATCTGAGGAAATAGCTGGAATTAAGCCTGTACCTGATTAGCTTGTTCCAAGTCATCTTTTTGGTTTCTCAGATCTTCTAGCTCTTTATCCTTCATAAAGACAAAAGTTGGAAAGCAATCAAAGTGAATCTCCACACTGAAGAATTATCAAGTCAGAATTGTTAATTCAAATACCTTTTCCAATATCTCCTTACGAAGCTGATCCAGTTCATTGGCTTTTATCTTAAACAAACAGTGACTTATTTTATAAAATCTTTATTTTCAACAACGGCACATTCTATTTTACTATTAAAAATAACATATTGGAGTATGGGATCCTTTAAAAGCAACACTAGCTACTAATATTTACCTCTGTCTCTTTCCTGGCATCATCTTCTTTTTGTTTTGTTTCAGCATTCTGAGATGTTGAAAATCATGGTCAAAAATAATCTAAAATCGAACAACGGATCAAATGCAACGCAAATCTATATACCTTTCTCAGCAAATCAATATGCTCTTGTCGTAATTTTCCATAGAGAAGCTTCAATTTGTTAAACTTTTCATCAGCATTCTTTGCCTTTTCTTTGACATAAACAGGAATCAAGGAGAGAATTCATACGAAACAGTAATAAAACTAACCGTAAAAGAACAGATTGTATTTGAGATTTAAATATCAGAGGCATTCAAATAGATAATTCAGTATTTATTAGTCATTTTAATTATTGGACTGAATATGTTTTCTTCTTTCAACGATTTTCTAAGTCCATAAAGAAAAATTTACAGCAAAAATTTCGCAAACTAAGCATATTCAAATGTTTATGACTAAATCTCTAACAACTTGAATATCCAGAAACTTCATGTAACATCTCATGTAACAGCTAAGAAACTAACCTTGGGCATCTGTGTCTTCTTTGCCAACACTTTCCATCTGCTCCTTCAGAAACTTGTTTTCCTAAAAAAGCAACACATTATAGCTGACAAGCATGTGACGTTGGATAACACAGGGAGAACTATGCACTACAGTCAGAATCTTTATGACACAGAAGTATACGTGCCTTTGGGTAGGAAATTGTCAAAAGGATTATTTTTCCAGTTAACTTTTATACATTTTGGATAACCTAATTTTCATAAAATGAGAATTCTTCTGTCGATGTTCTTTCAAATTTTACTTTAAGATTTCTGTGGCAAAACAGTTGAAAATCAATTTCTACAGATTTCAGATCAGAATTTGAAGATATTTTATCTTTTAAAAAGCATTGAAAACAAATGATTTACTTCTTGCGATTGCTTTGCTAAACTTTCCATTCTTTTTAGCTCTTCTTGAAGCTAAACAAATATTAAGTAGAGTATCACAACAAAGAAATAAAAAAAACTACAAATCAAAACATCATGAAAACATCAATCATACCTTCATTATTTGCAGGCGAAGTTGATTCTCCATTTCTTTTGCCTATAAAAATTCCACACATTATGATATTTATTTAGTAGGGCATCGCTCCCTCTATATATTTCTGTATCCTGATGTTAATGACCTTATATACCCTATGAAATCAAAATGAAGGAGCAGTGACAAAGAATAATTTTTTTTCATCACATTGCTTCTCTGAATTATAAAAATTTTAGGAGCAAATATCTCAAACCCCAAAAGGGACTGAAAGTTCAATGGGTGACAATAAGATTAGGGCTTAAAATGTTTTGAGGACAGCTGTGATGTCACTGATCCAAAGTATCTGAGTAACAACAACACATCATAGGCAAAAGATCTTTTTTCGATCAATAAAAGAGAATTGATATTATCATACCTGCTGACGAGTGAACTCAAGTTGCTGTCGCAGTTCTTCAATTTCTCTCATTAATTGTTCTATCAAAATATCTCTAAAATATATATTCATTCAAATGAAGAATTACAAAAGCAATTACAAAATGATTATACTGATGAAAAAAATCAATAAAAAAAAATCAATAAAAAGAACTTGTACCTTTCATCAATCTGAGGAGTAATTTGAACGGGTTTTGGTTCTTCTTTACGTCTTTCTTTTTTCTCCTTTGGTTGATATTTATGTATGAGAAAATCAGGTGGCTCCTAAGTAAAATACACTAAATAAACAGTTACACTCAAAAACTATGATGACGGGTACGAAACTCATTTCAAAAAGATTAAAAATATGTTTGTAATACCTAACAATGCTATCTGAAGTACAACAAACTTAAGCATTTACAAAACATCTTACATCAGGTATATTCGGTATTGCTGTAAGACTTGTAACATACTGTAAAGCTCCGGCTTCGAAACAAAATGTTTTTAATCTTCTATGTTGTCCATTAAATCTTTGTCGATGGCCTTCCAGTGTTTCTGGAGGTAAATCTAGGGACAGAAAATATCTTATTTAAAATCCTTAAAGGACATAAAGTATATACAATATCTTATCAAGTAATTATTCAATAATGGGAGACAATATATAAACTACTGCTTTGTTCAATGGTCAAATTAACAACAATAAAAATTGCCATAATGAAAATTTACGTACTTTTGTGCAACTTGGTAACGACATAAACAAGCAGATCATACACTCCACTGCACTCCTACAATAAATGGAAATGGATATTTTCCTTTTCTTTAATGAAACAACAAGTAGTAAAGATGATATTTGCTACCTTTAACAAAGGCACCAGAGTAGCTATCCGACATTGCGAAGCTGCAATCTGGGAGTTATTCCTGGATTTGTCTAATGTCTTGAAAACTAAGATGGACAAATGACATCAATATTAGCAATTTAATTCTGCATAATACTTATACACTTATTGCTTTGATATAATTACAAACCATTTTCTTCCAATGATAGTAGCAAATCCTGGTAATCCAAAGATTCAACAGCAAAAGTGAACCTAAACAAAATAAACGAAGATCGAAATAACAAACGTTCTTTCACTTTGATAACATATACAGAACTCAAGTCTTACACATCGTTTATGTCTCTTTCAGGTATTTTCACAGGATTTTCTTGAGAGAAAGTCAAAGAACCAGGTATGCCAGGGTACTAAATAAAATATTCATAACAACAGAACTTACATAGAACACAGAAGATATTACATAGCCGTCAAATTACAAAGCTTTTTTTGAAGGAATCCAGAACAAGGTCTTATATATTGTCCTATGTTTACCTTGTGGTGCATTTCTAGTTTCGTTTGAAGTATCTTTAAATACTCGCAAATCATCGGGCCATAGATCCCAGCTTGGAATCTCTAAGAGTAAAAACATATTTTAAAATAGCACTTAGTTACCAGATGTATCCTGTTCCTGTAGATAGGTAACTTTGATACCATAGTTAGAGCACTAAAAAATCTTAAAATAAGTATTGGAATAAATATTTGATTAATAAATAAATAAATAATAAATTGAAACTTACATATACACTAAAAAGATCACGCAGTGTTTTCCTATATGAGTATGAATCCTTCAACACCTAAATAGACACAAATGGTTGTAATTGTTTTTTAGCTTGTGCAGGAAAGTGAGTTCCAATTTACTAACAGCTTTGCACACCTTGTGAATTTCACAGAACATTTCATCATGAACCTGTTTAAATAACAATTTGCCTCATGTCTTGCACTTGCTATAGTGTCTTGTTTTGTTACTTTAAATATAATCATTTTTTCAGATCTTTCAGCCCTTTTGACTGGGATGTTATTATCATAATTCTCCAAATAAGACAACATTTCAAACACCCATTGTGATTTATAAGAGAAAAATATAGTAGTTCATATTTTTGATACTTTTTATAGAAGAAATTCTTGTTTCGTGAGAGAAAATTGAATACCCTTATTTACTCTTGAAAGTAAAAAAACAAAAAAAACAAAAAAACGTACACTACAGTGTACATTGCTATCGAACTTATAAACTAAAAGTTATTTTTTGCTTGAATAAATAACATGTGTTTTGTATAAATATATATACCCCAGCTTAAAAAACAAAATGAAAGCTAAATATACATTTGGATGTCCCTCCCTTAGGATCTTATGCAATACTGTCAATGATTTCCAACAGAGAACAGCCTGTGATGGCAATGGCTGCTTCCCAAGTACATTCCAAAACATGGAGTTACCACGTTCTTGCCAAGTACCGATGATTGTCCCTTCAAAATGGTGTTAAGGTTGCATTAAGAAGTATCAATATAGGATCAGCATATGAAACAAACTGGATAGAACACCTTTTGCATATACACAGCATACAATAAACATTCATAATCAGAGGAATTATATAGCTTATTTTTCAAAAAGGATACGTCTGACATGCTTTTCTTTAGCAGGAGATTCTTCATTTTTTATAGCTTTCGTAATACATTCTGTCTAAAAGAAAATAACAGAATCATAATGAAAATCACTTCCATGCCATATCAAGAGCAGTCAAAAACAAAAAGAAGGGGTCTAAAGTTAACCCATTTTTTCATCATAATTCGGATTTTTTTGTTCTGGAGGCTGACTCACTCATTTTTTATTGGAGAAATCTATATCCTAATACATGGGCGTGTATCATACTTTTATTTTGTGATAGATTTAATTAAAATATCCGGTGAAGTTCTTCATAAGAGCACAAAAAACCATGCAGAGATGAGAAATGATTTTCTGTATTGTCAGATTCTTTCAATACGGGTCTAATTTTTGCTGTTCAAAACATTGAACCATTGAATGCTTTCCAATCTCGTTGAAACAAAGTGATCTGCAATCGAGCCTTGTAGTTATTAACTTGTTCTATAAACCTATATATATATTTTGTTTTTAAAGAACTTTATCTTGTTTTCTTGTTTTGTTTTTACTTTTGGTGCTTTCCCCTGCAATAGTCAAAGACTTTGAATAATTGAGAGGTGTCCTACCATTTATCTTGTGACAATTTTTCATTGTGAAATCTATAACCCACCAAAATCATTTGACCCCTTGACAATAAATGAAGTTTCTGAAGAATGGAACAGGAGCTTCATGAAATTATAGAAGAGTATATCTGAAGATAACAAGTGGAGTTTCTCCATATTTTCAAAATAGTGTAAAGTTACTTGGTCTTCTCCGATTTCACTGTTGACTGAGGGACAACAAAAAAAAACAAACTCTTTTTGTAACAGCAATTTTTTAAATTTTCATTCATCTATGTATTTTGGACCAAATGACCAAATGTGCCAAACAACAAACGAGTTATAAAACCGCAAACACTGTTTAATTTGTAGTATGTATTGGATGTCAACATCAGTTTAACTCTATGATTGACAACCAAGTTTGATAAAATAGATGTGATAATTCATGGGATTTTCATAACAAGCTATATAACTTTCAAGTGTTTTATGTTCCATTGTTTGATTAATGATACACAGATTCCAACACAAACCAAAAAAGTATAAAGGAAATTTGACTCACTTTTACGGTTATAATGATATTGGGCCTTTTTTTGTCCAATATAATGGTATTTGGAAAAAACGACAGGATAATAGTTTTTGTGCCGATATTTCAGTATTTATGTACAAACTATCCGGTATTTTGGTATTGGGTAGTTTGTCATACACATGATCATGATTATATTATATATTTTTATATTTTTATATTTTACCTTAAGGGAAGAAATTTTCAAGGGAAGAAATTAAATTCAGCGATTTTGGTGCCTAATCATGAAATTAAATTCCTTTTAGCCTAACATGTTAAATAATATAGGAGAAACGCAAAAAATGAGGCGTTTTTTCTTTTAAGTATTTGCTTGAAAATCAAAAACCGCAAAATTTAATTCTGTGAAACACGTTAAAATTAAATTAAATTCCGTGAAAATCAGGCATTTTTACCTTTTCAACCACGAAACTAAATTCTGTGAAAATTTCTTCCTGCCAAAATTTGTTCCCTTAAGATATTTATTTATTAATTTTTTTGTCGCATCTTTTAAAAAGAACTTTTTATGTCTGCTAAAATAGCTGCTCTTCTACACAAATTCAATGGCAACTAGCTAGTTATCAAATTGTAGACAGAGCGGGTGTTAGAAAGATTTTTCTTTGCATTTGTTTCAAAAATTAATTCAGACAAATAGTGAGCTGTTCTATCTAACATGTTAAAAATGATCATTTTAAAAACTGTCGTGCTTTATTTTATAACGCTGGTGATTTCTGCAAATCTGATCAGGAAGCGTTCAACCTCCGGGTAAAAATTGATGAGAATTCCGAAAAAGACCTCAAGGAGCTGATTGGAGTTATCAATTTCAAGCTAACAGTATACCTGTTTTCCACTTTCCACAAAAATTTTCGTCACGGGGGGGGGGGGGGGGGGGGGGGGGGAACGCTGGATTTGACACATCGTTTTCGAAATTAATAGCCGTAAAAAACTTTAACGCGAGTTGCTAGTATATTCAATAAACTTAGGAAGTTTAAGAGATAAGCAAGTTCTCCTATTAGCATTTTTCACATTTAGTAAAATGGAAATTTCTAGTGAGGATTATTCCCAGAAATCGATTTAGAGGCCATTCTTGAGACTGTGGAAACCAAAATTTTCTTTGTCAACCATGGTGGGCGACATTTTTAGGCAAATTATTTCATTTTTTTAGCCATTTATGGTTATATTGATTTTCAGGAATTATTTTGTTTGTTTTGTATACATCTGGAAAAAATCGTTATTAAGATCTTGATTACTTCTCAGTGAGTATAACAAACCAAAACTAAATTTTCAGGCTTTTGTTCTTTAATATTTTAACTGGAATTATTAGCTAAGTGGTTTTGCAACCCTTCGAGCAACAGGATCCAAATACATAGGGCATGAACCTGACTCAATAGTTGTTTGAATAATGAAGGACAAAATTATTATTATAGGGCTCCACTACAACTCAAGTAAAAGTTCATCAAAACTATGATTACATTATTCATCAAAGATAGCAGTGTTTTGTTTATTTATGCTTACACAGTCTTTTTACAATTATCCAAGCTTTGTAGACACTTTTTATGTAGATATTTTAGAAAAATAGGTCTCCAAAGTGATACATATCAAAAGTGAGAACCTGTAGATTACACCATAGTAACCTACTATCATCAATAAACTCACTTGCTGTTTCTCGTATTGATTACGATCAACTTCAGACATTGTTCCTCTCCTTTTATCCAATCTTAATTGTAGGGAATTTTCTTGAAGTGAAGCCATATTTAACAGATTTTCTGAAACAGCTACCCAAATTTAATGAACATGATGGCATTCGGTTCGTGATTATTTTGTGATTAAATGTAACATTTACGACGTGATCTTTTTTCCTATCCCAATGTTGTTATTTCGAATGCGCATTGCTAGCACATCCAGCTCGAACTAGATAATACTTGTCAATCATAAACAATGGTTTCCTGAGATATTAAATGCCGAGCTTAGTTCGTAATGCGAGAAGATGCTAAAAATTATTTATATCACATTACGCCCACTTCGCGCGCGAAAAAAGTAAACAAAACGCCATTTGACTATTTCCATCCTCAAAAATGATTTCATTCTAGGAATCTATAACCAGTGGGAAGAATTCCTTACCCTCACAAAATTATCTGTAAAAACTACAGTGGCCATTACGATAAATTTATATCAAATCATATGAACCAATAATTCCCTGTTGCCAACACAACAGAAAAACTTCGAAACCTTCAATTGGCTGGTATAATTTCATAACTATCTGAAAAAGTGTTAATCTATTTTCATCAATTGAAATATTCCAGCATGGACACTTTTCCAACAGTTAAAATAAACGATATTAGTTTCACACAAAACGATTTTCCTTTCTTTACACTCTGTCTAAAATCATTCATTGTTTACTCAACAAACAGCGATAATATGACAGAGCACAAGAGGAAAATCTCCCAATGAATTCGTTTCAGCTACGTGACAAAGGTAGAAAATCTTGCCTGTGAAGGAAAACGAATTCGACGAAAATGTTCATCTATTATTGCATGCATCTTAGCGCTTTTGCCACACAAAACGTACTTAAAATGTGAAACGAGCAATGCACACGGGCGAAAAAAGTCCTAAGTTCCAAATAATTCTAGAAGCGAAGCGAACTTAAAACATAGCGGAAACCTTTTTAGGAACCACGAACCACTATAGACAACAGGTTTAACGATACTATACATTTGGTTAAAGAACCTTTTCCAGTAATGAACTTAACAGTAATTGGTGCTTTAGGCGAGTACTAATTCAAATTTAGGAGCACAGAAAAGACAGTAAGGACGCGCGGTTTGGAGTACAATCATAAACCACCAGACAAAATGAAACCAAAAATTCTAATGAAAATATTCAGATTTATTCTTTTTTACATATTGTTCGTTTTCCATGAAAACTTTTGCAAACTATAATTCATTATGAAAACCTAAATTTCCCTCAAAATTAATTTCTCCCATGAAGTACTTTACATATAGTAATGATAGTAAATATTAACATATTTCATTTAAACGTGCTGTATATTTATACAAAATATAAAAAAATGAAGTTATTCACGCTCGCACTTTATGTTCACTTCTGTGAACATTCTGTGAAGTGTTAGAAAACATTCTTCTTCAGATACAGACAACCATGGACGATAAGACTTCCAGCGTCTAACTCAAACAAACATTCACCGTAAGTGGAGAAAGCTCCTTCTGTTTGTTATATTATATAAAGGAATAAGTTGAATTTTCTCAATAACTTTAACAAATTATGTTATTCTATGGAGAGTTGAAAATTCGTACATCGGTATCAACAAGAATGACACATTGGACATTTATAGAGTCGTGGTTGCACTTGATTCCATCTAATGGAGTGATATTAAAACATCTCTTATTCGATTGGAAAAGCGTAACCTCGCTGTTCCAGGCTAAAATAGCAAAGCTTTGACCACAAAAAGACGTTAAAAGAAGACGTTAGATGAACTCAGTAATAAATGCAAACCACATCGTCACTTCAGATTCTCATGTCCTAAAAAATTGAACATCAAGTCATACATATTGAACTCGTTCCAACAATTCTTACATATAAATGAATGATAACTTTGTTTGAAAAAGTTAGAGCTGTTATGCCTGGTTGTTCCAAACACTTTCATACGAACATTCACCGAAGATTGGCAAGCTAGCGAGTAGAAATTGTCAGCTGATTGTCAACCTACCTTTTACCACAAAAACATTGAAACCGAAAGGAAACAGAATTCGATCAAATTAATTCTACTTTACTATAAAGTTTCCCCGATTTTGGTCCAAATTGCAGCACCAAAAGAGGTGTGTAAAATGTCAAACGTGGTGCGTTCAAACTCGTCACTGATAACGGTTTCCGTGGAAACCGCAAAATTGTGTTTCAACGTCTGCCTATTAGCTTTACGCTTCAACTGTGGGCTTTTAGAAAGTTTATATTTATCTAAACTTTCTGCACTTTTCGTGCGTTTCATTGTGCTGAGGGTTTTCGATTTACTTCTGGCCATAACTGAAGTAGTCGTGGTATACATATCATACGAGTTCTTCGTTCGATATGCAGTGTCAATATCGAAGCTAGATTTCGTAATTAAAGGTGTAGAATTTCTGTGACTTGCATCAGTCATGTCTTTCAGATTCGTCTTGCTGTTGCTTTCCAGCAGTGATAGTAACGTTGGCTGGTTTTTGTCAAGAGCTTCGCTGTGGCTGTTGGCCTGGTTAGACAATTTAAGCTCCTCTAATTGCTTCTCACATTCAGTCACGAGCATTTTTACATAGCAGTACGATGCAGATGTGATGTACTTCATCCACTGCTCCATATCGAGTTCGTTGTCAGCACATAAGATATACGTCCGCGAGGCTCCGGCTGTACCAAACGCTTGGAAACGCACACAGAATGAGTAGCGTTCGTTATCACTGACTTCAACACTGCAGTTTTCCAGTATGATCATGCCTAATGGCTGTTTATCATTTTTCATTTCGAAATAAAATAGCAAATTGCCCTTCAAAACAAACCAGCGTCTCTTGTAACTATGGTTTAACTCACCCTTCTTCTTCAAATAACCTTCTTTGTCGATACCCTCTCCATTGCGACTATAAGTTGATAAACTTTTGTCATTAATCTTCATGTTGTATCTAAATACGCGGCAGAAATGAAAAAAAATCTCATAGACACACAGCAAGGAGTCTTGGCACAGATTATCATCCAAAACACTTTGCGCATGGACCCAAGAAATGCCTGATGAACAGCAAGCATTTTATTCATTTAGCAAGTGTTTCTTTTATTTCGTATTATTATCATTAATTTTTTATTTCGTGAAGCTCATAAAAATACAAAAAAAAAAAACAAACAAAAACACAAACAAAACAAAAACCAACAAAAAAAACAAAACAAAACAAACTGCAGTGTACCTACTATAACATTAAATAAATTCTAATAATTCTAAATAAATTTTGCCTTCTTCTTAACTCATTGATACATCAGCTTGGTATGTTTAGTCTCGTTTAGTATTCTAACAGAAGCTAACAGATTTTATGTACCTTCAGAAACCAAAACCCTTTTTTGGTTACACGTTACAGTGAACAATAAAACTTTATTGCTAATCTTGAGGATTAGCAACATTAATCATACACTGAACTAGTTAAAGCTAAAGCCATTTATGACTTCTGGGATCTATCACTGAACAGCTACTGCTTTACCTAATTCCTGATTCTAAGGCAATTTATTATTACATTTGACTTGGATGTTTTTCAGATCAGTTCTTCAGCCTGTGAGAAACATTCAACACTGTAACAGTGGCTGTTTCCATATCTCAACAGTGGTTTGTTTGTCAGTATATCCAACACCATTATGAATGCTTTCATTACAAGTGTTGTGCAGAGTGTGCATAAAGTGAATTCAAAAGTAGCAGGGACACTGCATCTTCTGTATTACTTACAATTAAATTAAAGCAGGTATCGTATCTCCATTTTAACTGATCTTCTCATTTTTATGACGTATACACCCCTTCAAAAATTCTCAATGAAAAGTATGCCGCTGCAATCAACTTAGACAATTATGGCTTTGTGATGATTTCGACAAAGTCTTCTACATTTAAAATTTCTTCTTGTATATTCATTAGAATGTCCAATGGAAAGACTGATCAGACTGGTGTCAATATCAATATTGATCTGCCATGGTACTGTAGAAGATAGGTATACTCTCTGTTGCCGATTATACAATAACAAGTGGAGCAAAAAAATGTCCTTGATTCAAAGAACCCTTAGGATTACACCAATAGCTATCCAGAACAGTGTAAACATGGTCTTACAGAATTATGTTTTTATTTCTAACTTTTCTGGAGAAATGATTCAAATTTCTTAAAGTAATCCTGTGATGAAAATTTGATAGAACATGATGTGTATATAACAAGTCTTTTGACAGTTTTCAAACATTGTTTTTCTATTTTCAATTTAAAAATATCTGACTATGCAAATGCATATATAATTATGATGTATATGATACTGCTAACATGTACAAGTTTTGAACTACTACCTTAAAGGAAGAAATTTTCGCTGGAAGTTAATTTTGCGAATCGAAAAAATAATTTACAATAATCTAAATTTTTTGCGAGAATTCAATCTTGCGAATGGCTTAAGGGGGGTTTACACATAAAGAAACAAGGTCATGAATAATTAGTGAGTTGAGATGCTGAAACTTGACTTTTTGGTGTACAATTTAAATTTAAAGCCTTAAAATACCTGCTTAAAAAAGAAAAATCTTTCAAGAATCTTTACGTGTAAACCCCCCTTTACAATCAACTTTTTCACAGGAATTTATTTTCGCGATCTCGAAGATTTTGAGTTAGGGATAGAAATATTTTCAAAATTTGTTGAAATATTTGCGCAACCTGGTCCATCTACAGCAAAACCAATAAAAATCAAAATGTCAACAACCATGTAAATAACAAAAAAGCTGATAAAAAAGCGGTCCACTGGCCTTTTAAATAATTTCTTATTAAATTTTTGTGACAACTGTGCATGAAAATTAGATGTCCGTGAAAATCAATAAAAGTTTAGAATCAAAATCACTTTTTTAATGAAGCTGTTATCGTTCACTGACTTGAGCTATTGCTTCTTAATTCCTCTAAATATATCAATGTTTCTAATTAGGCCAATGGAAATTTTATATAGCGTCACCCACCCGCATCACTTTAAGTGCTTACGTAAAAAAGTTCATTATTTTACAAAACTTCATTATTCTAATACAAAATAACAATTCTTAACAAGAACAATACATCCATTTGTTTGCCTACCCATCACCAACCATTGTACTACACATTCCAAAATATTCAAGTTACTTTTCTGAGCGTTTAATGACTTCACGAGTGTGTTCCATCTAATAAATGTATATAGTGAAATTTCGACATTTGATTATATACATAATCGAAGTAGATATATTTTTGCAGCATTTCGGAATAAGAGTTATGGTTCCGATTTCTATCAGATAATGCTGAAAAAAACATCTTTGCGGAATACCTTATATATAATTTGCAAAACTAAGTTCCATGAAAGAAGAAGTCTCAATTAATTGGAAAGCTCGAGCTAGTACTGATGCTGCGACAGGCGGGATCTCAGTGATTATAATGCAAAATGCTGTATTTGAAGCGTTCTCCGGCTATGTATATATGGCACTAGAACAAAATTATATAATATGAATACCGTAAAGCGGGGTGACTTCGATCAGCGGGGTGACTTCGATCAGTAAAAATAAACTGTTTAAACTTTGAAACTAAAGTGCGTTTTTCACATTTTTTAAGATTTTCATTTAGATTCTTATTGTAAAATATCATCAGAATCCTCTACAAGCGAAACAATCAATTTCTTCCGAAATTAACGACGAAAAACATCAAAATTTTCACCGCTCACATTGGTCATCGCTCTACGTCGTATTCAAGAGTTTAGCCTGGACATTTTTGGTAGATATGTGAAGTATAGAGGCTGATGGTAAAGAAAATCATAATATGTCTGAAAGAAATTCTGTTCTTCACCGCTATATTCTGTTTTTCTTTTCCTTGTTCCTTTATCGATAATATCGTGTTTATAAAAACACGAAAAAAACGAATGTTTTATATCGCTATAAGTTACATGTTTGCAAGAACTTCGTGAAAAGTCGTCGTATCTCATGGGAGATTTAATGAGTTACCAAAGAAATTTTAATAAGCGTGCTCTTTCCCCATGATGATAGATCTCAAAAATTTTGTTTGAGATACAATGAAATTTCAATGTTAATTTCGTTTCGTATTAACGAGGGTCACACATGTGTGAAAGTCTTAAATATCTTTTGTTTTACAAACATTCGCTGATCTTTTACGGTCGAACATTTACCGCGGATGACAAATGGTGGTCTGTTAATATTGTAATAATGGCTTTAAAATGGCTTTAAAAACATTGTCAAATATAAATATAAGTAATTTGGCGCTTCTCATAAGCTGATCGAAGTCACCCCATAATCGATATTGTCGTTTTCTTGGAAAGATCAGGTTATTTCTCTGGAATTACAAGTTTAGTTAATGTGAAATTTTGCACTGAAATAAAAGAAATATGTAATGTAATGATTCCAAAGTTTCAGAAGTAATGGTTTAGTATTTCGGAAGTTACTTTTAAAATAGTGGCAAAATTGATCGAAGTCACCCCGCTTTACAGTAATGAAAACATGCCTCATGACATTTTCAAGAGATAAGTGATATATATATATATACTAAACTAATATCAAATTTTCATCGGCCCTATAAACAACCTTCCTCACCACAAACACAACAAATAAACAAAGGGTTTGGTTATGAAAATATCTATGATGACGCGTACTCACCAAAATCAGCAAATTGAAAGTTTGATTGTTTTTATATATATATATAACAACAAAAAAATTCCAAGAATTAAAAACATTTCTGAGAAATAGAAATAAAGAAAATTGAATTATGGAAAAAAGGGGGAAAGTGAAAAAAGCAAAAATATATATAAACTAGGCAGGAAAGCTGGAAAAAATAAAGCATAAAAATAAAATAAAAATGATCATTATATTCCCCTTCTTTATGGGTATAAAAGATAAAAGAATGATAACACAAAATCATTTGAAAGACATGAAAATATGTCGGACGAAAAGCTGCATAATGTATTTTGTGCATTAACAAAAAAACATGAATGAAATGGATGCTCTACCATCTTCTTCATTATTATACCTCGTTCCGAAGCACCATTTCAACGTCTTTCTCATTATATAATCTGATGTATAGCTAATGTTGGGACTGTTTTTAAAGATGTCTTATCTGGAGAAACTATTTTGAAATTATTAAGTGCATAACATTACGAAAAATAACGTAAGTTCTTTTCCATCTTTCCTGTTTTCATTTTCCATTGCTACTGCCGTCCTTATGAATATGGCATAATACAGATTCAACCTCCTCCTCCTATTTATCGGGAAGTCAAGTTCTGCGCTGGAATTTGGCGTAACATTATGGGGCAGAGGGCCTAATTTTTAACAATATTTGTTTTCAAAACATTCATGATCTGAGAGTGTAAATATGCATTCCAATATCGGGACATTTGATGAGGAAAGTTAAATCATCAGTGCCAAGATGATAAATCTCTTGCCTTAGCAAAAGGTTATTTGGAATATCCTCAGAGAATAGCAGTTGATACGATCATTTTCCACTATGTTCACGACGTGCAAATGATTGAGAAAAACATTTGTGTGACTCAACATACGTATAAAACGAACCATTAAATACTTCCTTTGATGATCACGTTTAAAATATAAACTACCTTCATGTTCATGCACACGAAACATTGTCTACACGTTTTTTTTATAACACCAACCAAAGTCAGACTTTAGCAATGTTGGTTAAAAAATGACCATTTAGCATCAGTAGTGTTGCTTAATTTGTTGCTAAGCATTAATCGAATATTATATGTATATGTCTTGTCTTCGAAACCTTTTCTGTAGGTTTTAGTTGTATCTAAGTACCTAAGTATCTAAGTATAAAGTATAAAGTCTTTGACATTCAAATCATTACATAGAGCGTACAACCTAACTCAGTGTAACCACTTGGTGCAGCAATTTTTGAAAATATCCAGTAGCTATGAAAATGCAGCATCATTTCATAATTTTGTTCTCTAAATTCTTTGCGTATAATAGTTTTAGCTTCTTCGTCATCACTGGCACTATCAAAGGGACTGCCTTCATGAAATGGAGCGCTAGAACCATTGTCATATTCGATGATGTCAAAAAATCTTCATTATCTTCTTCACTTGCCGATAAAACCAGACATCCAGACATTTGCATTCGATGAGTTGAGGACTCGATGTAAGAGCAGTAGTTAGATCGTTGGGCTTCGAATTTATTTTGATTGTCATGCAAGTTTTTTCAAAGGTTATAGTTGTAGACCAAACTTTAAGTGAACGCAGCTTGCAAGTCAAGTGGCCGCTGATAAAAGCACCTTTTTAGAATGCGTGCTCTCTATACTTTTTTCCTCCTCCCGATGTTCCTGCAAATTCTAGTTTTAATTGGACTACCAAAGTTTGATTTGTGGCCTGTGTGATATTTAACTAAGTATTTCGAATCAAGTAAACAGATCTCACGCGCTCTCACTGCTGATGTTAAGGCCAGAGTAGTATGGCCAACTTAAGTGTTCACATTTTGTCTGAAATGTCTTCAGTAGCTAAAGTTCACAAATACTTGACTACCTTTTCAACAACCCAAATAAATGCATAATTATTGGGTTTGGGAAACCATTAAGGGTCTGTTACAAAAGTGTCAGTATTTTGTCCATCCGACACGATAACTGTTTGTTTCAATATTTTTTGACTATCGTCCTTGTAGAAATCATGTTTTGAAATATTGTAAAGTCTATTCTAGTATACTTTCGAAAAACGTTTGCTTGATATTGTATCTTAAACGTGCTCTTTTTTATATAGCCCTAAGTAGCTAGCTACCGATTTGACCGTCCAACATAAAACAATTATTATTAATTTATTACAGACACTTGTCAGTAACGATGACACTAAAGGATGTTGACTTGCTGGAACACCTACTTCGAGATCATGAAAGGCTGACAAAGCAGGTCTATAGCCAGAAATAATACTGTACTCCAATCCTTCCTTAATGAGATCCGATAGAAACTCTAAAATATAGTTCAGTGGGCATCAATCTTTTTTCGATCATACCAGCCATTCCCCAGACAGATTTGCAATCAGATAATGTATTTTTCATTTTTCATTTGGGCTGATGGGATAAGCCATTTTTATATTCCCTCTGCTTGAAGCTTATCCCTGAGACTGTCCGTGCAACTAAAATGAAGATTTTGAGCTAGTTTTTCTCCCCATGACATTCTTTAACAGATCTGGACTCGATGGAAGTAAATTGGTTTTTAGATGGAAAATCTCAAACGTTGAAGGTACCATGTTTGGCCTTTCCAGACTGGTGCTATTAAAAGACTTGTTGCTTGGTCTGTTTGAACTTTCCATAAAACTTTGCCGATTAGTGAAAAAGGTGGAAAAGAATACCTTCGGAACCAGGATTCGCAAGGAATGCTTCCTGCCCCCTGCTGTAAAGATCCACCTTCCATGAAATGTAGGGGGCACCTGATGAGATAGTCTTGAGGAAAACAGAGCTGTGTGTGGAGTCTAACTTGCAAGACAAAGATCTCAAAATATAGGTTTTAGTTTCCACTCGAATCTTTCACATTTCAAGAGATTGTCTCTGCTTCGAATTCAAAACTCCTGGCAGGTACTCAAGAGATATTTCCAAATCCTTTTCTTAGTTTTGATAAAGATTCTCTCTGCTTTTAGTAGCATTCCCTGAATTTCCTGACCCGCTTACATCCTCTTCCTCCTTCAAATTTGGAGAGTGAGGAGCTCGAATCTGTCTTGATTCAACTGATAGTATGAACGTAATCTATTAACACTTCACAAACTGCAACATCCGGGGATTTTGAGTCAGACTGTCCAATTTTGAAAATACTGTTTTAATCTCCCTGCTGGAGTTAGATTGGGTATTATACAAGATTCTTAACGAAAAGGTGAATTTGCAGACAGACTGGCTTTGGCTCGGTGATAGGAGGCCATTTTTAAAGAAATGATGGAATTGTTCTTACCTCTTTGATTAAAGAAACTCTTACAAGAAGAAGATTGCTGCTGTTTTTGCCCCCTACCTCTCGTTTGAAACAATCTGCTGTCCCTCTCAGGCCTTTAAGCACTGTTCCAGATTTCTTTATAGCTTTAGCTCTTTCGTAATGCTGTCTTCAAACTTTTCACCGAACGCATTTGACTCAGCATCCAACTCTGTAGGATGTGATTTCGAAGTCTCCTTCACTTATGATTTCTCCATTAGAGCCGATAATATATTTTCTCCAGTGGCGGATCTAGAGGGAAGTTGCAAATTGTGTAGGAGAGTGTTAGCAATATAACCATAAAGGAAAAACGTTCAGATAATCTCATTGAGGAATGAAGAATGTCTTCAATAACCTCATTGGTAATAGAGATTGAATACAGAAATTTTGTTAATGCGCTTCTTCACAAGTACTACCCTCTAGATCCGCCGCTGTTCCCTACGAAAATAAATCAAGTAGTTGAACGAACAACCGATTAGTTTGCTCAAACAAGGTGTTCATCCCACAGAGCTCTTCATTTTCAGGATATTGGTCTTTTTCTGAACTGTCCGTAAGTGTGACTGTGGCGCAAATATGGTCATCATTTTGTCCTGTAATGTAGAGGGCGCTCTTGTTTTAGAACAAAGAATTTAATTTATTCATGCAGTAGATACTAGTTCCGATGTTGATCTAAGATTTTAAGGTATTGGGTACTCTTCGACGATAGATTCCTTTATGTCTTTGTCGGGAGCATGTGCACTCATATGTCTATGGATGTATTGAAGTAAATCGAGGGATAACTCCCAAGTTTGATTATCCTCGTAGTACGTAACAAGCTTAAAACTGTCACGTTTGGCTGCAGGTTCATCAGCGGTTTTTGATCCACCAGCGGGCGCTATCAGGAATCCCTTCAATCACCTGGTCTGGTTGAACTACAGGATCAGCAGAAGGTTTGCTGTTATGTTTTTCATCATACAATTTATGAAACAGACGTTTAAGCGTGTTCCCGTAAATTTCTCTTGAATTTTGTCTGACAACAACACTCCGTATTATCCCAGTCAAACGCAGGAAATGTAATCTGAGGTATTAATGGATTTAAAAACACAAACTAATCTGTTTTATTTAATTTAAACAGAAATTCGGGAAATGTCTATTGAAACAACTGCGTCCATATTGTATTCACAGCGGTAACCTCATCATGGAATCAACATCCCTTTGTTTGATAAGGTAGTTGTGTCTTGTACGAATTTCATTACTGGATCATTTGAACTTTTGAGGAGGAGTTCCAGACAACGCCATTTCATTTAGAGTTCAGTAAAAGACTTGGAACCAAAGTTATAAGACAGCGTCATCAGTGTAAGTGCTTATATTAGCAAAATTCAATGGATCTGGAAAATCATTAAAATAGAGATTAATTTCATATATCCATAACCTACATCATAGAGCCTTTGTCTCGTTTTCAAATTAATTATCTGCCAAAATGAGGACCATCAAACTTATTGGTGAAAATTCTTATAAAAGCGTTTGAAAAACTGAGTCATAGCCTGACCCTAACCTCACTGACTGAAATAAATTTTGATGGCCTCAAATTGGCAGTTGAACTGTATGATATGATACCTCAGTTGAATTGTGTGATATGATACCTCAGGGAAAAATCATTTTACGCAGTCAGTTTATCATGATCCCTATGATCATGGGATGCGCAATCCTGATTGTTGTAGCAAGATTACTATCCCAGGTAAACATCCTTTAATGCGAGTTTTACACGGAACCGAATGAAGGTTTTGTAGACAACATTTTAACTATTACGTTTTCAGAACTAGATATGAGGCTGAAATGATGGATTTAAGAATAGTCGGATCTCTTCTCATGTCATGTTGTCGTCGCACAACGGACACAATATTAGTATTGACAAAGAAAACCAGGGTACTTGGTTACTTGAAAATATTTTCTGCGGACAGGAAGAACGGACAGGAAAATTTTCTGTTCACGTGGTATTTGCGCATGCTCAGTTGCTTTTCCTTTCCTGTCCCTTCCTGTCTGCAGAAAATTTTCTTGAAGTAGAAAACCACCTTAAGCAGTTTCTTTGATTGCAATTTTTCCGTTTTCCGTTTTCCGTTTGGTAAGTTTTTTGCGTCAATGAAAGTAACCCTGTTGACCACATTACTTTTACTTGTAAATGTTTCACCGTTTGTAATGGTAAACCATTTGACAGATGAACACAATCTAAGTAGACAGTTAAAAGCAATATTGACATTAAAGGAGGTTGAGGAGGTGTTTTAAAAATTAGTACAATTTTTAAAAAACGGTATTTAAACAGAATTCCTGTTCCCTTTATTCAATTACCTCCTTCACAACCACCAGCTTGGAATAGGAGATACGGTCATTGCAAAGAAATCAAAGCAAAGCATTTTGACGAACGCGAAACTGATAACACAATGGCGAGCGCTTATGCTTATGCAACCTTTAGTCAGCAAAACAGCATTTGAAATTTTTATGTTTGTCATAGTCATTATTCAATTTCCGCGCTATATGCTCTGTATCTATCTTTGTATTCGCTTTATTAAACTATTCAAACTCTTTTCTTATTGATTTCTTTTCTATCCACATTAACATTCCGTTTCGTAAGTTTTATGATTAATATGGAACCGACGAAGTAATTTATCTTTGTTTTCTTCGTATATGTCAACACATTGGTATTTTTGCCGTTCATTTTGAATGGTTGTATCGAAAAATACAAAAATATGCTATATAACGCGACAGAAGCTATTGAATCGAATTCTGTGTGAGGCAATCGAAACTTCCCGAACACCACATTATGCTTTATCAAGTTTCGTTTCTAAAGTATTGCTTTAACATCAAAGTAATGACGTAATCCGTATTTCCATTAGGTGTTTATGCCATTCGTCAAAAGTCCTGGAAAGAGGTATGACGAATATTTGATCATATCGAAATTCTCTTCTTATCTCAACCTGTGTCAAATCCAGCAACGTTTTTAACGCCAAACGTTTTTGGCGCCATCCGCATATCGAAAAAGGCAAGAAGCCCTGGGGACGAGGTTGGTTTCTCTTATGATGATACCTCAAAACGTACAGACTTGGATTTGCTACTGATCTTATCTTCCTCCTCCTCTAGCCTGGTGATGTATGTATAACACACGTATCAGGCTTAAAATATGTTTCTTTCAAATTGTTGGTGTATTGCCCCTTCTCAAAAATAACAACATCCATGGCTTTGTTTCCAAAACAATAATGTTTTTTTTAAGGCTAGCATGGTTTACAAGGTGTGTAAAGGGTACCTCTTTCATGATGATATAGAGCATCATGAAATTCTCAAGTTGTTGTTTACGTATCTAGTGTAAAATCAGAAACGAGGCTAAGAAGGATGGTCGTGATATTCTTTATGAGAACATCTACTCAATATGGTTATAGCTTGAATGGTTAATTCGTAAAAAAAGTTATAAGGTTATATAATAATGTTATAATTAGTAATATACATCACACACATCATGTCAATTCTATTATTAATAAAATTGAACTTCTGTTCGGAATGTCTCCTATGTTCAATGTCTCCAATGAAAAGTCAGTATTCTTCTGATTTGAAGAATTTGTGAATAATTAGTTGCAAAATGTTTTGCATAGGTCTCGTGAAAAAATGAATTATAGATGGAGTGACCGACCACACATCGACCATTGGGTTATACTTTTCAATTATTCATTGTATGCGCCATGAGGAAAATACACACACCACCGCAAATATAGAAACAGATTGCAAAAATTATTTTCATTCAAGAAAAAAAAACGACACAACAAGACTCTGTGTTGTGTTGTTTTCATTGAGCACCGACCGTGTGGTGTGTCCTTTATTGTCGGGGGTTATTGCTTTTTCAACAACCTAAATCGACTTTGTTTACTACTCATTCCGTATTATAGACATACTTATCTTCGAATTCAAAAAATTTTAGCATATCCAGTTTCAGTTTCTGTTTGTTTACATAGCGCTCCACACGATTTTGGAGACTTGACAAGGGACCACGCGTCCTGTTTTGCAGCTTGACGAAACGATGGAATTTAAGAAAGTTATCTCGTTTTTGAAAAAATATAAGCGTTTGCTTATACTTACTTTAACTCCCATCATATTTTCACCAATTGTTATTGCAGTTGATACACCGGTAAGGAATTTCATTGAGTGTTTTTTCGCTTCCTCCTCCTTGCCTTTCTTGTTCTGTTTTTGTCAAATAGGTTTAGGGGTTGATATTTACAGTAGCTGTTCAAATTTTAAATTTTTCTCTTTGAAATTATATAGGAAAGCCGAACAGCCTATGGGATTACTATTATGGCAACATTTTGGGTCACTGAGGTAACACCATTGCCTGTGACATCATTACTTCCATTGCTTATATTTCCGTTTTTGGGAATTTTGAAAGGCAAAACAGTTTGTCTTCAGTACATGAAAGATACAAACATACTTCTACTTGGTGGATTGCTTATTGCTGTTGCAATTGAACAGTGGAATGTTCATAAAAGGGTCGCCCTCTCAGTTTTATTAGTTGTTGGTGCTCAACCTAGAAGACTTATGCTTGGTAAGAGATGTTAAATTTATTGTTTGTAATCAGTACTGTGCTTGGCCTTTATTTGACTGATAATTCAGGATATATAACTAAAACTTCAAGGATAGCAGACTTTGAAAAAAAATCGCTGCCAGTGTGCTTCATGACAATTGACTCTTAAATTTGGGTGCTTTTATATTAGAAGAAATATTTTGATAGGACATCTTATTTTTTTTGCAGTTCAAAACAAATTTTTCTCTTTGGTGAGAAAATGTATATATGATCATTCTTAATATTTGCTAAGCTGAAATTAGAATTATAATAAGATTTAAATATATATAATATAAAGTATTTGAGACTTAGATTTCTAATTTTTTTTTTCAAAGAACACCTTTCCCATATTTATTGTATTTGGATTTTTTAAAGTTGTCTGTACAAATAAACATTATTTATATACTTGATTAAATAATTCATTCATGCTTTTTGATTTGATTTTTGATTCTTAGTTGAAAGCTTATATTAAAATAATATTCTACAATCAAACAATTTTGAGGTCAATTTAAAATTTTATATGTCAACAAATCAACATGATCTTATTATGTTTCTAGTTGATTTTTGAGTGATAACAGGAGACACTTAAAGTTTATCTCTGTGTTTGTTTGTTTGTTTGTGTCAGGCAAATACTACAGTACTCAATAATAATTAATGGTCCTACTTTATTGTTGATATCATCAAATAAAGTAACGAATATTTTCAAGACGGAGACTCCATAAAATATCTGGAAGTCAGTATAATATAAAAAAAGAAAACGCTTGCCATTAAGAGATCATAGTCTTAAAGTTACAAGATTAAATTTCTGTTGTTGACAAAATTGTGTAAATAAAGAAAAAATCATGGAATTCTATGATGTAAAAATATTAGTTGCGTCAATACAGCTTAAGATTTTCCACTTCCACATTATTTCTTTTACTTTTTTCAGATTTAGGATTCAGGAGCAAGGACTGTTATTGACATGACAATGAAATTGAGGTTTTCACAAACAAACCATGTAGTGAAAGTTTATCACTTGAGTTATAATTTTTTTGACATCAAAAATATAAAAACAAAAACCCTTGTTAATTAAACTGCACAAACCTAAGATTGATTATTATTCAATATGTCCTATTGGTAACACATTTATATTGGATCTTTTTCTTAGTTATTATTTTCAGTGTGAACATGTATTTGTGATTCCAATTTATTGACAAGTTGCTGTTAAGCTTATTCCCACAGATCTCGATAAGATGTAGTTGATAAGATAAGCTTTAAGCAAAGTAATAAAATGTCCAATAACACAAGAAATTAATTTTTTTTGCTTCAACTGTTCAGATAAATCCTCTCAAATATTTTTCAATCATCCACTGTGTAGCTATATTTTGCAATATGCATCATAACCACTTAAAAATTGTCCTGAATGCTTCTGTCCATTTTTAAGTTTTCTTTTTATGCCACCAATTCTAAAAGATTTATCAATGAATACAAATCCCACACTACTTCTCATTTCCTTTTTCTTCAGGGTTTATGTTAGTAACAGCCTTCATCTCTATGTGGATAACTAACACTGCTACTACTGCCATGATGACACCTATTATGGAGGCAGTTTTAAAACAACTCGACAAGCAGTTCATGAAAGAAGGGATGGAGGCTGAAGAGGAAGAGGATGAAATTAAAGATGAAAAAGAATCTGCTCGAAGTATACTTAAATAGTATTCATATTTTTGAATCAATAGTATTTATATTTGTTTGACAATGCTATTTAACCACTTATCCGACATATTTAGATGAATCCTACACACATTCAGTAGTTGAAAGCAACCAATCTGATGTTGAATTACAACGTTTAGATGGAGAAACAGACAATAAAGGATCTAATAATACAATTTTGTTGTAAGAAATATGTAAATATACTTTCTTTATACATATTAATACTTAAATGGATTTGTGGTTAAACTTTAGGTATAAAATAGCTTTTAGTAAAACAATAGTATCAAACTTTGTTCAATATGTCATTGTTGGTTATTTACCTTATTTAGAGAACCACGTGCGAAAGAGCAGGTAAGAAGCACTTGTAATATTGTTGTGATAACATGAAAAGTATGACCCTGATGAAAATGTTTAAAATAATTCCTATATAAGTCAGAAAAAACAACAGTGTTTTTTGTACTTAAAGTTTCATGACCTGTTACTGGTCAATCTTCAGCGAAAGTCTAAAATAATTCCTATGAATTTTATTCAATGATGTCTTAAGTCACTTAATGGACTATGATTGCTATGTGTGCAAAATGTGAGTACTGCTGTTATGAAAAGAAATATCAGAGATCTCTTTTCAGTGCCATTACATAGTGGATCTTTAGGCCTTATGATAATAGGAGTAATGGGAATATAAGTTTTTAACCCTATTTCTTATTTCAATTTATGACTTAATTTGCCTCAAGGTGTCAAAGAAGGAATTGAAGCATCGGCAGTTATGCAAGGCTATGTTACTGTGTATATGTTATTCAGCCAATATAGGTGGCACAGGAACATTAACTGGTACTGCTCCACAATTGGTACTGGCAGGTCAAGTAACTGAGTATGTTCTAATGATGACTTGATGTTGTGTACATCATCAATTTCACATCAGTTTTATAATTCTTTTAAGTACAAATCATGTGTCTTTAGAACATCAGAAGAAAAATCTTACAATCTGAGTTGTTTTTTTTTTTGTTTTTTAGTGTTTTCAAAGGTGGCCCTAAAATTTCTTTCATCTATTGGTTTGTTTATGCCTTTCCACAAATGTTAATATTCTTGTCAATTAGTTGGGTTTACCTGCAGATACTTTTCCTGGGTATAAGGTTTGTCCTCAGAATTGCATTTTCTTTAATCAGTTTTCGGCATTTCTTGATTTTTTCTTTAACATGTTTGAATCTGTAGAATTAGATGTTCGTCTGAAATGTTAAACTCTTGGAGTTTGCAAAAACGATGTTCAATAAGGTTTTGCTTTAAAAGCAATCCAAGTGAAAATGTGTGAGGCTACCTTCTTATTCTTTATGTCTTTACTTATATTAGTTTTAAGCACTTGTGCTTTTGTTTTCGTGGGAAAAAAAGAAACACACAGAAAGGGAAAGAAATGTACGCAATCATGAAAAAGCAATATCAAGACTTGGGACCAGTAACGTAAGGAAATATTTATTGTCGTTTTACGATAACATGTCAATCAAATTTATTTTCCATAAAAGTATTTATATTCCTATTATTTTACTACTATTCTATTCTAGATTTGCAGAAAAAGTAGTGATGGGTAATTTCCTGTGTTTAGTGTTGTTATGGTTCTTTCGCGAACCCAAATTTATGCCTGGCTGGGGAGATCTTTTCAAGGAAGGGTAAGTAGAACTGCAATTAGAATGTCGAGATCTGTCATAACAAATGATGATGTTTCTGTTTTATGCAAGCTTGTATTCGACCACTACCTACAAGTGGTGTACGATTTTCTCGCTTCCTTAAGACCGGTTTACACTTTGTTTTTATCTAGATATGTATCAGACGGCACAACTGCCATCATTATTGCGTTCCTGTTATTTCAACTACCTTCTCAAGTTCCTGATTGCTTGAACTGGAGTAAAACAAAAAGAGGTTCGATATACTTTATCCTTGACAATCAATCGTTTTCTGCGTTCGGATGTCTTTCTTTGTTTCGAATGGGAATTTTATCTGATGAAACGCGTTAAGGATAGTCTCTAACCTATTTGCTCAAAAAATAGCAAAAAAAAAATTTTTTTCTTTGGCGTTTCCTATGTAATTTTTATCATGGATTCAGTTTCTGGAGTCAAAAATTTAAATTTAGAAGCACTTTTTCTAAAAAAACCGCTTTTTTGTGTTCAACTCAACATTTTTAAAATAAATATCTTTTGTTCAAACATGTGATCTTTTGCGAAGATTCAATAAACGTTGCTGATCCTCATCCGTATTTTTCTTTCAATCATGCGTCATTCCCTAATTTCTATTCAGATATTATGTAAACACGTTTGATCTTTGAAAAAACTAAAATCGTCGATATCTCGACAACAGTTTTTTAGCTGTTATTCTGACATTGCCGAGCTCCAAGTCCCCTGAAGTTATAAACATCAACCGATGTCAATGGAACGACGTTTATTCGAACCAATGGGATTGTAGGAAAAAAGGTTGCCTCACTTTTGTCTTCTATTTAATATTTAGGATCACGTAGATATAAATTTCACAAGAACCGATAAGGCTGAGGGGACTTGGAGCTCGAATTGCGCTGGAAATGTCAAATTCGTTCGATAATTTTTTTCTTGTTTGGAGTTCATTTTTTATTCAAATTAATGTGGTAGATCGATAGAGAATTTATTTAGCTTTCAGAAAATGTATACTCTTATAGGGGAAAAAATGAAAGTATCTGAGATATTTCATAAAAACCGAACATGTGTTTAGAGGTTACAGACTATCCTTAAAGTGATGAAATATATTTTGATTTCGATCGTTTTAGTTAACCTTCCGCATAAAACCATCTTGGAGTGGGACTCCGTTTCCAAGAAGTTTCCATGGAACGTGTTGTTTCTCCTTGGAGCCGGTTTCGCAATCGCTAAAGCTTGTGAAGTATGATGTGACTTTAGGAAGCTCCACTGGTTTCCGCACGCGCGTTACTATAGAGACATGTTATTCGTTATAGGATTCTGGTCTGTCATTATGGTTGAGTTGTCAGCTAACAGGTTTGAAAGTCATTCCAAAAGCTGCCATTGTCTTCGTCATCTGTGTCATGATTACGTTTCTGACTGAAATCACATCCAACACAGCAACGGCTACCATTTTACTTCCAATTTTGGGATCATTAGTAAGGGATATTGATTTGGTCTAGATTGGTTTTGTCATGTCGGTGATAAAACCACATTTTAAAACCACATAAAACCACTTTATTTGTTTATCATGGTATCTTTAATTTCTCTCAGGGACAAAGCATTGGCGTTCATCCGTATTACATGATGATCCCAGCTACTGCTTGTGCCTCGTTCGCATTTATGTTACCAGTGGCAACTCCCCCAAATGCTATAGTTTTTGGAACTGGAAGACTCACCGTCACTGACATGGTAAGCATTTTATTACGACAATTAACCGGTTACCGAAATGTTTCGTCAGTCCATTTTGCCACCTGTTGATGGTCCTGATAACATGTTTATGTTTTGTTTTTCTACCAGGGTTATTCGTTTCACTTTTAATAACAAAGTTTTCATGTTTTATCTGGCCTTATTATTTCCTCCTTCTTTTATATCCAAACATCTTTTATGTGCTTATATACATCTTAGGCCAAAGCTGGATTTGGTATGAATTTGATCGGAATATTAGTGGTCACACTTGCCATCAATACATGGGGTTACTCTTACTATGGGTTAGGAACATTTCCTGACTGGGCGCAGTTTGGAAATTCGACAGGATCACCTTGTGGAAATCTTACACTCACCAGCACGTCACCACCAAATACAACTTTGTTGTATTAAATGTTGGAAGCGACACGAGAAAGCTTCTTCCTTGTCCTAGTATGAGTGATGTTTTTGTTGTCTCAAACGATATCGGTGTAAGTCCTTTTCGTTTGATTAACTTGCTTCCCGTTTGTACGGCCTCGTTTTGAAAACCTCAGACATCATAAAAATTTTAATTTCATTAATTTCATCATGCAATAGAACAAGAATGATTACAAATGGCAACGAGACTGCTTGGCAACGAGGCCAGGACTGCTTGAATTATTCTAGGTCAATTAAAAATTATTCAACTTTCATTTCGAAAGTTGATTTAACTTGAAGAACATGTTTTAAAATTTCTTCAAATTTCCCCGATAAACCTCGAGTTGTTGTTCAGTTGTTCATCGAGAAAACTTTCTGAGTTCTGAATCATTGGAGATGTGCTGCCTATATTAATGTCTCGTATGGCTTTGTCAGATTTTCTCAGTGCATAAAAGCAGCCAATGACCGTTCTTCTCAGTAAGCGTGTGCTTTGAGTTGCACGTAGGTGGAAGGCTACCTATGCAAGCTATCACTGCCTTGGGATATTGCCATCTCTCTTTGAAGTTGGGAGGATTTTATGTTCTTGTTTCCTTTTTTTTTGTAAATCAAAGCTAAAAAATATGATGATATTTTATCGTGTACATATCAAAGATTGCGGAGCGGATACTTGATAGGCGTAAAAACCAAAGTGGGTATCTCAGCCTCGATTAATTTTTTTGTTGACGGAATCTCGACTTTTTTTATCACTGATCATTCACATACACGTGATTTCAAATCAAAATTCTTTCATAAGGAATATATATTATAACTTTTTAAATTCATTCTATATATACGAAATCCGTTAAATAATTTTTTTGTTGTTATGATTATTATTGTTGTTCTTGTTTTTTTAACGAAACATTTGAAAGACATAATTTACCTTATCTATAGGGCGTAAAAGCACACTTTAACTGGGCGAACGTTCACGACCCTCGTAAAGAACTTCTTATAAAGATTTTCTTTGATGTGTCAGTAGCCTCGTTTTCGAAAGCGTTGTAGCTGTGACTCAGGTGCCCAAATATGAGCGCGTTTCAGGTACCCAGATATTGTGTGATTTTCGTGTTCATATTTTATATCTGGCATTTCAAAAAGCCACATGTTTGTATATTCGACGATTGTTTTTGATGTGATTTTAATGTATCGTTTTGTATAACTTTTCTGATATGTTCATTCGAAAGTCATTTGTAAACAAACTATATATATAATATATATAATATACGTGATTAGATTTCATTAATCTGCATGAACTGTCTGACACGATGACCCCAGCGACGTGTCGCTAGTCTGGTTTTCATAATTTTATGACAGGTTTTGTCGTAATAATATTCTTAATTCACCACAAAATTTTTTTTTTAACCAGACGTTTCAGTAAATTTTCAATTATGTCTTAACACATTTGCTGATAGTGGTTGTCGCAAGAATTTCTTCTTGTGTTGGGATTGAAATGACTTGGGGCTGGCCACTGAATCTGGACTCTCTTTTTTTATCACTGATCATTCACACACGTGATTTTAAATCAAAATTCTTTCATAAGAAGGAATACATAATTGTAATGACTTGGGACTGGTATACAAACAGCCCCGCCACGCCCTTTTCCTCTTGCATCGCCTTTTTTTCTTAAGTGATTTGTCACTCGGTTAAATTGGTTTCATTTCATGCAAGAAACGTAAAAATGCAGAAGACACGCGACATGACAGAAGACATGTGAATTATCCAAGAAATTTATTTTCGAAATCCAGTCATTGCAGTGTCAAAGTGTCTACGAGAGAAATTAACAATAGGGAAAAAGTAGAGAAATTCGATCACCGAAAAGTCGTCACGAACTCGTGAAGTATGGAAGATGAAACCACTGTTGTTTTTGTTCGCAACTTAAATTTAGTTACGTTAGGATCTGATACAATTGGAACCTAGACCTCTGGTTATACCGAGACCTGCAATTAGTGTGTATGGAAATTTCAATAACTGGATTATTTCGTACTGCCAACCTCGTTTTGAAGTCTTCATCTAACAATTTCAGACCATGATCAAACTTTTCGACGAAAATCCTTATAAAATATTTGAAAGCTTCAGGCAAACATGGTTTAAAACTCGATTACCTAAACATATTTTATAAAGTTTTCACTATAACGTTTCCACGCTCTGAGGAAACCTTACATACTGAGAATGTTCATTTTTCCTTCTTTTTGAAATGCAAGATCTCGATTTGGATTAAAAATCAATCATCAGAAAAAATACAATTTTTTAAGTTGTTATTATCATCTTTCTTTTGTCGAAACTTAAACAAATGAATAGGTCCACTTGAGTATCATCATTTCCCTTTACCTCCACCATGTCTTATAATTATCTCCTGATTATTAGTCACAATGTTGTCGATGACTAATAGCCAGGAATTCCGAACACATACCACAACTACCATAATCCAATGCAACAAAATCATTACCAATCCCTCAATGGAATAACAAAGAGAGTTTCATAAGCAAAGCAGACATTCTCACAGCTATGAAGAGCAGTGCTTAAGTAATCTCAAAGCAAGTAATTATAACATTGCATGGAGTAAGTTGTGGTATGTAGTCCGGAGAGAACTGCATTATGGGAACGGCAAATTATAAAGTAAACAGAACTAGTACAAAATGATAGGAATAACGTCATATCATGAAATGACGTCATATCATTGGTACTTTCTCAGATTGCTATTCGACACAATTTCATTTTTCTATTCCAGAAAATAAGCAAAAGCTACTTTCTAAATTCCGCTGCCATGGAGACAAAAATCCATCAACGAGTATTCGACTTTTTCCGATTCCATAAAAATGTGTTTTGCTAAATCTTCAAATTTTTGACCCTTGACGACAAACCAATAGACTACCAGAAGGCGTGAAACCACCGGCGTAGAAAAAGGGCGTCAAGTATAAACCAATGACAGAAAGGTCCGGTTTCAATTGAACCATTCACATCACAGATTACAGGGTACAATTTCAAACGTTTTTTTAAGCTCAAGTTCTTTGCTGCAGTCTTAACGTATCATCCAATGTCGACGATGACGTATTGTTTCGGATTTCACAATAGAAGACTTTACATTCAGGAGGGACTCAATTGACGTCGGCGGCAATCGTATCTCTCACGCACTGAAAAGCTGCGATTAGTCCACTAAGTTGAATTTTTTCACACGTACCAGCAGATAATCGATATCTAAAAACACACGGTGATAAGACTTCCTAAAGCTTTTATTGCTGTTCCCTTTGAATTGATCATCTCCGAAAAAGACTTGATAATTCGAACAATGCTTACAACGCTTAACTGTAACTTAATGTCTTGCCAGTATGTCACAAACTGAAGATTAACTTATGATAAGCACAAATCTCTCGTGGGAATATAACATTCAGTAAAATTCCACGATCAGAAACATGTTAACAAACTTACTCTGAATCCGCCATTTTTTCCAACAAAATCATTCGGACATTTGCCGGGAAGTCAACTGAAGAAGAACATGGAATTTGTAGTCATACAAAACAGAAATCATTTTAAAGCTACAAAGGTGGAGATTTTCAACAAAACGGTGGAGTTTTACTACAAAAAGAATTCTTATGTGAATCAAAATGATAAACGACAGATAGAAGGAACAAGGAAATATCACTCACTTCGGTGTGAAAATTCGTGAACTTCCGTTAAAATGTCTTGCAAAGCCAAACCTTTACGTGTCTTCAGCTCACTAATTTCTGTTGGTAAGTGAGTTAAGAAATACTCCTCCAAATGAATTATGAATGAAATAACACCTTTTTGTATGGTTTTCATGTAAACTGCTTCACTTAATAACAAATATATATATGCCCACCGATAAAAAATCGGAAAAAGTTTGGTGTAGTAAAAACCTTCAAAATTGTGAAATCTGCTCAGACAATTTGAAGGTGTGTCCGAAAATATTTTTACAGAACTTTTCACTGAACATGATAGATTAACGCCAGAGTAGATGAAACATTCAGCTCAGAAGAACAAGAAACAGAGAAGGAGATACAAAAACAGTATGAATCAATCTACGAAGGAGAGCCCTACAACAAAACCTGTAGAAACATGGCGGAGCGGTTTTCAATCCATGTATCAAATATGGAGTGATGAAATAACAACTTCGTACAGACGCCCTGCTAACACCAAGTCTGGTAACGCCCATTCGAATAGTTTTTGCAGGTGTTACAGTTGTATGTGGCGTTCAAACAGCGTACCAAATGAAAAGTCTTCCATCGATCATGACAATGAAAAACTGCTGACCAGATCGGTAAATGTTCCTATCAAGATAAAAATTGACTTCCATTGAGCGTAATATATCATACAGAAAAAGATACTCTTGTATGCGTCACTAAACGTATCATTCAGCATCCAGTTAACGATACTTTCGATATCGAGTCGCAAGGGGTTACCAGTGCACGTGTATATATTCTCTTCGTTAACAACACCGTAACCAACGTGTGTGCTCTGCAAAATATCAATATGGACGTTTATGGGAAAGCTTGCCCTAACTTTTTTGCAAGTAGCTAAGGTAGTCACTAGTTCGTCGACGAGGACAACTATCGTCGTTCTAAGTGACGGGAGACACGAAGAACAGACACCAACCTGCAAAATATTAAGTGATCTTCTCATGTCACCTTTAGCAAGTCTGACCAATGCTTGCACGCCATCATCGGTAATCGTCACACTAGAACAAACAGTACCACAGTTACTCATTATGTGACAGAAGACACAAGTGGTCACACCTCTAACATTTCATTGCCTGGTTCGCTATTGAAAGAACTTTGAATAGCAAAATAACACATCTGCCAGATTTTCGATCTCATCAAAACTACACAAAAATGTAAACAAACAAATGGTTTCACAAACGCTTGCTTTTCAAAACTTTATCGCTCTCTATAATTTAATGCGTTTAGACATATTAAGCTTCAGCTGTGTTGTGCATACGTACTAAAAAGAAACATACTTTTCTTCTTGGATGACATGCTTGAGACGTGAGGCCATCTGCTCCATATCCAGTGGTGCGAATCGAAATCTTGTACAACGTGACTGAATGGCCGGAATGATCCCCGTTAAGTAGTTACAAATCAAACAAAACCGAGTGTTTTCCGTATATTTCTCCATAACTAAAAAAAACAAAGGTCGTACATATTCAAGCAAACCATAGTCATCAGATTTTCTCACTTTCAGCATACTTCTTCGTAAGGCATTTTGTGCGTCATTTGTCATGGCATCAGCTTCATCTAAGATGACCAGCTTGAACTTCGACCTAAAAAAATACATATATACTTGACACAAAAGCATAAGCTCAAAAGGATATACTGCATAACTTTGGGAATAGCAGAAACAGATTTGTGATGAAGCTTCATAGAAGTCTAGAGTAAACAGTAACATAAGAAAGGGCTCGGACTTCCTGATCCTTATTTTAAAAATATGTTATCAGTACTTGAATACGGTCCTGGTACTTGCAAAACCCAAAATTTGTTCTCTCACAATTCCAATTCCACGATCGTCCGAGGCATTTAACTGAAACAAAATTTGAATTGTTCTTCCATAAAGAAACAAAAATGGCTGTGAACTGTATTTATCTAGTTTCTTATTAATCCAAGAAAAGAAATAACATATATTTTTAAAGATATGTTTTTTAGTGTTTAAAGATAAATAACTGTTTTAAATGTCGTCAACAAAACTGAGTCAGCCCTTTTCTACAAGGGAATCTTGGCGAGAGAGCCAATCATTTGTTTATCTTGTTTGTTCACCATTTTGATAGTAGCCTATTTAAAAGATTTCAGAATAACATGCAATTTAAACTTCTTAGTCTTCATCGCTATTTTGAGATAAAACACTGAAAAGTGCTTTTTTCATACAATCATTATCCTTTTCGTGATAATTTGATAAGTAATCGAGTGGAAGGCGCATCGCAACAGTACAATGTTGATATTATCAGACATACAATGCAGTCAGAATTTCTATTTTTCTGCTGCTTCCATGAGGAAAACCCACAGCTAAAAATAACTACAAACTACTGGCGGTGGTCTTCAACTGGTCATCGGGTGTGATGACAAAAGCAAAGTTAATCCTAGTTAATTCAATATTAACCAACAAACAACATTCTAAACTTCACGCAATCAACATAAACACCCAACACTGTCTCAAACTGTATAGCATTACTCGTAATAACCTCGCAATTTCACTTCTATACAATATTGGATAAACCAGAGCTTGTTACAAGATATGAAAGTCTCCTAACATGATCTGGATATGCAATACTTTAAGAAGGTCATAGAGATTAAGGCTAACAATTTTTTGCAATAGACTACAATAGACTAAAAAAATGTTACTATATATGTCTTTTAGAAAAAACAAATTACCTCCAGCACCATAGATTGGAATTCTTTTGGTGCATATAACTGCTTAGCAACAGCAAGTATAGTGGAGGTTTTACCAGTTCCGGGGGGTCCATAAAACAACAAATGTGGAAGTTTATCTTCTCTTATGAACCGTTGAACTGAAAGTGTAAGAGAAAACAGGATCAGTAAATGACTGGTCATGAGACAGATAATGATTCTTCTTGAAAACTTGAGAAACATTTTAAACAGCACAAGAATGAAACAAAATAATTTTCAAAGTTATCTCCGCTATATCCTTGTTAAACCATTTTATATTCATTCAGAACTTCATACTGGGAAACATTCTAATGCTTACTAGTCGAGATAATATCTTTGTGTGAAATCAAATCTTCCAATGATTTTGGCCGATATTTTTCTACCCTAAATGAGAAATTACAGTTCCGTAAAACTTACATGTAATCTATATTTTTATAATTTATACATATTATATATCTTACCATGGAAGTTTTCTGTCTTCTTCTAGAACAGGCATTTTTAAATTTTCCCTGTAGAATATAAAGAATATCAATGAAATATAAACAATAATTTTCCTAACATATATACATTTAACGAAAAACTCCCATAACTATTAACCCATTCTTCAAACCTGCGATTTTAAAAAACCAATATCTGACATGTTTTTTGCAGGACTTGCAGCCAGGACATGGCTTTGTTTTTAAAAATGTGGGTTTAAAGAACAAGGCAATAGCTAATGGGAGTAAACTAGAATTAAGCCCATGTTTCCCAATTTGTAACAGTTTGGATGAACAAGTATATATATCGTCTATGTTCCTAATTACGGACAGCCTTCGTTATTACAGACATCGATCAAAACATTATTCCAACAGTTTGTAAATTAAGAACACGGCACATCCTGTACTGTCAACCAAACTGTAATAAAAACTTCAGAGATAATTAAATTTATTAGAACGCTAGAAAATTACCAATATGCCGTTTAGAATTATTTTTCTAAACTTTAAAGATTTCTTTTAAAATAGACCGCTCTCTTGAGAATCGCGTATTTTTATGAGCTCCGTGTGTACAATGGTAGCCATATTTATCGGTCATTGTTTTGCGAAACAAAGGGCATCGACAAGTTGAAAATTTACAAAAAACAGTTGAGGAATGAAAATGATTTTAGATCATGCTTTTAGAAAGTTAATTATCATAAAACAAGTCAAAGTTTTTATACGTCAATCACAATGGGGGAGGACACTTCTTACTGATGATTGAAATTATTGGCCCTTATGATTCTTCACAGTCCATTATTCTTCAAGTGTTGCTGCTAATTGCTCTCTATTGCCCTGTTTCATAAAACATTTTATTCAGTTATACGTGGTGAACTTCTTGGCAAGAGTGCTTATACGTGTGGTGAACTTGACAAGAGTGCATGTCTATTTTCGTGACAAGAATCTTTGTTTACACTTTGATGTCCGTAATAATGAAGGCTGTCCGTAATTTGGCACGTAGATGACGGCAATAACATCACCCAGCCGAAAGCGATGCCGACACAGAAAAAAGCGATATTGTGAATTAAGGAAAAGTCTGATAACATATCCACATATCCCCCCCTCTTTGGCAACCCTAATCCAGCAGTACCTATCATTTTGAAATTAGAGGTGGGTAAGAAGGTTTGTGTTACTATATAATTTGGTGTGAATTAGAAGACTTAACTAGCTACATTTTTAAAAATGATGAATTCAATAATTCAATAAGATTACTGGAATTCAACCAGTCACAATAAAATTCTTTCTTTCAAGTTTAATATATACATGTAATTAATTGAAAGGTCTCATACCCATCAGCATCATACATAAAAAAAAGGAGTTAGAAAAATGGTTTTGAGGTTCACAGGTTTTGCTGGCATGTTGTTTTTTCTTTTTCCCGCGTGTGTCTCGATTGATAGTCTTGATTAATAATGATGGCGTTGTGTCTCGCGCAAAAAAGTCCGAGAAAAACACAACGACAAAAGAAGTAAACAAACACATATATCACATGCAAATCTACGATGGCCCTGAAGGCTCATTGCCGCACGCAAAAGAACTTGTCACGCACACAAATTTTTTTTCACGCAACCTATTTTTTTTACACGCAACTTTTAATTTTTTTTATACGCACACATTTTTTTGCACGTACAATTTTTTTTACGCGCACACAAGCATTTTACTGCACGCGAATAAAAGGGGGGGGTCTGACAATTTTTCAAAATACTAATAAACGGGGGGGTCCCAATAAAAGGGGGGGTCCGCAAAATTTGATATAAAGCTAAGATGCATGTTATTTTGTGTTTTAGCAATGATACATAAGAAAAACAAACCATACTTACTCAAAATTGCTATAACTAAGCCAATTTTCTCCCTTAATTTCTTTGTTTCTACAGTCCTATGTTGCGCATTGGCAAAGCAACGGCCACAGTGTCTAGAAAATCTTCAAATAAACTTCAAAGCTTCAAAACAACTGTTCAGAGGCTGTGTATTTGCAGGGGAAGTCTCCTTTTCAACAATCGTTTCCTGCACAAAATAAACTTTCTGTAAGCATGTTTGAAACAAAATGGAACTTTTAAAACAATACACAACTCGATATCTTACATTTGAATGAATGAAATATTCGAATCTTATAAAGTTTTTATTCAATAATCGAATTCCGTAAGAATTCGAAATAAAGTTCGAAATTAAGATCACGCAAACGCTTTCATATAAAAACGGAATAACTTTCTGTAAACTAATACTGTTATACTAAAACTAAAATTCTTTGATTTTATAAGTTTTATTTCTACGAAATCTTCAAAATTTAATAAGCGGGGGGGTCCTAATAAGGGTGGGGGGGGTCCGACAAAAAATTCAAAAATTAACAAGCGGGGGGGGACGCTTATTTGGCAGACAAGAGTAGCCGATAAACAAGGTAAGCGACTGTCCGCCATATTGCTGACGCGTGTATTTAAAACTGGATTTAAATCAAAACAGGTTTTAATAAAACTTGTTTAAAATAAACAGGTTTTGTTGGTGTGAATGGGGTATAAGATAATAAAAAAAGTGCGTGCGTAAGAAAAAAAATGCACGTGAAAAAAAAAATTGTGCGCGTAACAAAAATAACTGTGTGAAAATTTTTTAAAAAAGTTGCTTGCATAAAAAAAGTTGCGCGCATGAAAAAAAAGTCGCGTGAAAAAAAATTTGTGCGCGTGACAAGTTTTTATGTGCGTGCTACAGTGAGCCTTCAGGACCATCGTACAAATCAGTTACTTCCAGTTAACCTCGGTTCAAGAAGCAGGATGGTTCAAATTATCTTTAATTTCGACTATGTAGTAGTAAATTCATAGACAGGTAATGAAGCAATATGTAACTGATGATAGAGGAAAGAGTTTTCGTCGTTATAGTAAATTGTGTTGAGATTTCTCTACGAGCCCAAAATATCATATTGAGCATTGTGATAGGAGATAAAGCTGTGTTTAGGGACAGTCAATACGCAGAACGCAAGATGTTATTATGCATCGAAAGTTTAGCGTCCCGAAAGCTTCAAATATGGAAAAAGTCAATTCAGAGAATAAACCTACGTGTTGCTTTTTGTGAAAATGTAAAGAATCAAGTCCATATTTCTTCAACAGAACTGTGAATGGTCGAACATATTGTGATATGTTGGACGCACTTCCAGGAACAGTTTACATTTAGCATAGCAGATACAACACTGCATTTTTGATGAGTTTGGTGGTTTTCGAGGTGGTGCATATCCTCGTGAAGGTCTTCAGATTTGGCGTACCTGGAGACAAAGATTTGAGAATGGTGTAGTGGTTTACGCCACAGCTTTGAATGGCCATCTTCGTCACCCAACCTTACCCCCTCTAGATCGTTTTCTTTACAGGATACTTGAAAAAATAACTGAAGCTTTTCGAAGAGTAAACCTATGCATTGCAAAAAAGGAATTGCAAGTTGAACAAGATGCCATTGCAGACATATTGGAGGTTGAATGACTTCTACAAAACAACATTATTTGTAATCACGCACTTCTGCGGGAAAGCACAAATAAACTATCATATGAAATATTCTGCATTTTGTTGGTACGAAATAATATCAGGGATATATTGATCCTTTCAGAGATGACAATGAGGAGTATGCACATAGCCCATAAATTCTAAACATTTTGTGTTTGTGCTGCTGTCAATCATCGACAGACTTACTAAAAATCACAAGCACAAAGGAAAACTTTATTTTGATTGACAATATCAAAATAAAATACCCCGTTTATAATTTACAAACAGTTTTGACCTTTAACTGACATTCATGACCTACTTGTAAAAGTCTTTAAGAAATTCAAAGAAAGTTGAATGACTTTTACAATATAACAGAACTACGATGCTCCTGCTGGTTCATTTGCAAGCACAAAAAGATGGACTTCGCAAATATTTTTTTGTGTTATGCATAATTTTTTAAGCTATGCGTAGATTTTTTGTGTTACGCATAATTTAGCTACGGTAAAACTACGCATAAGTTTTTGTGTTACGCATTTATTTCCTGTGTTTAGTGTATATGAGTTGTTACGCATTCTCATCCGATAGCGGGATTCGAAAAAATCATGTTTCGTTTACACGAAACTATTTTTCTATAGATTTGTAGGGAATTGTATACAACTTAGCAGAGTTGTTCGTAAATTTTTCCCTACAAAGTCATTAAAACTTCACATCAACACCTGAAATAAGCGTGTAAAGTAATGAGGTTTCTTTTGATACAAAGAAAAGGCTTTAAATCTCTGAAGTAACTTTTTATTATTTTAATTCTCACAAGTAATTGATTTTTTTCATGTAACAGGCTCGTCGGTTTTACGAATCTCCCTAATGAAGATGTCATATTTACAATGATGGTAAATGGATCATATCGACTTGTCTTGTCAAAGTTAAAAGAAGAAATGCTGAATTTCTTTTCAACATGACTTAGTTCAATTCTTGACAGTAACTGTTGAATGCTGTTGTTTACTGATAAATTCAACTACAGTGGAACCTCTATTAACGGTCACCTCCATACATCGGTCACCTCCTGATAAGCGGCCAGAAAAGAAAGTCCCTGCCGAATTTATGGTCAAACTCTTATAAAAAAACCTCCATACATCGGTCACCTCCAATCAACGGCCAAACGGCCACTTTCTATTGTCCCAATGTCTAATTTTACCTCTATTAGCGGTCAAAAAAAATCTTTAAGCAAGCAAATGAATGTAAAAATAAAAAAAATTGTTACTTTATTTACAATAATTATTTACAAAAATAAAGTCAAGTCAAGCAGCCTTATCTATTGTAGATGATTTGAACAACTTTTGTGAAACATTAGGTGATGCTGACTTAGTAAGTGCTTTGAACCTTGTCACACAACGACTTGAAGCACTTAGGCTAAATAATGCTGTGTTTATTTTGATCATGAATCATTCTTTATGCCCCTCCCATCCTGACCAGTCTTTTTGATAAAAAATGTATATTCATATAAAACCTCCATACATCGGTCACCTCTAATGCAACGGCCACTAAGCTGGGTCCCCCAAAGTGGCCGCTATTAGAGGTTCCACTGTATAATAGCATGTTGAGAATTTAAACAATTTGTGCGAAAGTTTTGGTCGGTAAAACCCCCAACATTCCATTGTTGTGATAAAATCTTTTAGCCACTTTGTATGTTGTTATTAAGGCAGAAAAGCGTGTATATAAGAAATTAACGACAATAGCTACTGGAATACTTTTATATTTTCTTAAGAGAAAAGATGAAGAAAAAAAAAGCTTATTTTTTTCAATCCAATGTCATAAACGATGGAGATTAGCGCGCTTCTTTAATTGGTTTGTATGTAACATTACACATCAAATAGGATAAATTAGGCAGTTGTTTATCGCAAAGACACTCCTGACGATGTCTTCTATGAAGAAGAATTTGCCGATCCTTTTAAAAAATCAGAAAATCTACCAATAAATCTCCAGAAATCCCGTTTGCGAAAGTTTTGAAAGCTGACAGATTGATTTCAAAGGCAAACAACGATACATATCTAGTCTCAGAGATACAACATTGCCAAATTGCTAATTTGTCCAATTTTAGTCAAATCTAACAAAACGACTGTCAAATTGGAAATCAGCACCTTTCAAATGTGCTCCGGCAAAGTTTCATGAAAATTGAAGAACTTTGCAAATTTGGTTCAAAATTGGCTAAATTGCCCAGTTTTAGTCAAACCTGTCAACATAATTGTGAAATTCGGAATCAGCACCTTTCAATTGTGCTTTGTGCAAATTTTTATGAAAATTGGTCAACTGAAAGTCCAAATTTGGCCGAAAATGCACGAAAGCGTGGAGTAGAGGTAGTAGGAGGAGGAGTGTAGGAGGAGAAACCACGGGTATTTTAAAGACTTTACTCCACCACGGGTGTCCTAAAGTCAAAAAGGACGATCTTGAAAGTAAGTTTGCCTACATGTCTCCTGTTGATATTGCTTTTTATAAGACCATATCAGTGAAGAAAGATAAATCTGGTACCATTTTATGCAATTTATATGTCCTCATGTGACTTTGATATTTGCATGACCTAATTTTTGTGATTATATTTAAACCACAGAATTTGAATGCACTTTTAAAGACTTTATCAGCGTCTTAATTAGTTTCATAAATTTTCCCTGATAAACATAATCTTTGCCATCAGTGGAATTTGGGTTTTTCTTTTGAAATAATTCATGTCCCAAAGAGAGCTTGTAGTTTTTAATCTTCATTCCAAATTAAGAGTGTCCAAGCAACTCCAAGGGATATACATAGAAGCAACAATTATAGAGAAAAATTGATGTTTTTCGTATTGTTAATTATTTTTTGTCAATTAAATGTGAATTTGCAAAGAGAACGGAGTCAAAACAAATAATTTTACCAAACATCACTTGTTTCCCAACTATTTTGTTCTATCTCCAATTACAAACTTTTCCTGCAGTAGCTTGGTTCTACTCATTTGAAATAATTTTTTGTCAAGAGTTCCAATCGCAATGTATCCAAAAGGTACCAAGTAATTTTCCATAGACAGGTTTCTTAAAAACTCTATGGGGTTATGAAATTCATAACTTAATTTGCTCATTTTAAAAGAGTACAAAATAATTCTCACCTAATGATATGAACGCAAATTTTGTAAATCAGTTTTACGTCAAACATTTTCAAAAAGGTGATAACATATTCCCTTCATCACGCCCCTACTCTTTTCATTTTCTACCATGTGCTGTGTATGGAGAGCAGAGAATATATTTTCTTCATCAAAATAGTATTTCAGTATACGCCATAAATTTAAATGAAGCGCTAATATCGTTAAAAATGTTTCACAATCAAAGTTTGAGTGTTTCCATTACGTTTCAACGCTAAAATAAAGTGCCGGGTGTAGATAGGGTTTTACCTGTTCATTTGACCCTACAAAGATATTATTTCTTTGAATATCTGTTCTTTTTTATAAACAACTAAGGCCCGATACTGATGGTAATTTTGCTTAAAAGAATGATCTTAGAAGTGATGTTGCTTTATTTGTTGCTAGGCATTAATCGATTATAGCTATATATATATATATAGGCGAGGCGAGGCATATATATATATATATATATATATATATATATATATATATATATATATATGCCTCGCCTTAAAAATCTTTGTAGCTATGCAAGTGCAGAATAATTTCATAATTTCATGCTGCTAATGTGATCAATGTATGTAATAAGACCATCAAGCAAAACATGAACACTCTTCTTCTCTAATTTCTTTCATCAAGTTCTGGCACTCTGTCATCACTGGTACTCTGTCATCACTGGTACTCTGTCATCACTGGCACTCTGTCATCACTGGCACTCTGTCATCACTGGCACTCTGTCATCACTGGCACTCTGCCATCACTGGTACTCTGTCATCACCACTGGTACTATCAAAAGGACTGTCTTCATGAAATGGAGCGCCAGAACCATCGTCGAAGATCTTCGACGATGTCAAAAAATCGTCATTATCTTCTTCACTTGCCGATAAAACTGTCATCCCGACATTTGCATTCGATGAGTTGAGGACTCGATGTGAGAGCAGTATTTAGATCGTTGGGCTTCGAATTTATTATGATTTTCATGCAAGTTTTTTCAAAGGTTGTAGCTAGATGTAGACCAATATGCCTAATTATTTCTTTTAATGGGATTCCTATTTTTAAAGCTTTGCTCAGCTGACCTGGTTGAGTGTCCTTTAAAGGTCGAGAGCATTCACAAAGTACGTACGCATGTTTCTCTAGATTTTTTGACGCCCTTCCACCGTCTGTACGCATCCACACGCAAAGCAAACAGCCCCCTCCTTTGTTGCGAAATCTGTTCGATTTTTAATTTAAACAGGGGATTAGCTTATGATTACCATCAAAAGCTCGTCTACATTATTAAAGGTCAATCAATTTCAGCGTACGTGCTATGGAATCGTATTAGTGGCATTTATTTTCTTAAGCATTAATTTCTATAGATAGCAAGAAATTCTTATGTAGAAAACTGACACAACTAAAAAACATTTTTATCATAACTTTATGTGTTGTGAAACTAACGAAAAGTAAAAAGTATTCGTATGGAAACTCTTCGTAAGATTGGAAAGGAAAAGGTATTGAAAGAATTTTCCTGTCTTTAACAGTCCACATAAAATCAAAGTTTCGAAAAGACTGGAGACAATAACGCCCATTTACATAATATTATTTCTGATTTCAAAAGAATTCTCAAAGAATCATTTAAAACTCGACATTAATAGGTGGCCGTAGGGCCTTAGAGTTCAACAGCATCAGCATCATCGAGCCCTCTTCTAAAACATTCAGATTTGGGCGTTTTCCTGTTTGATAAAAAAGGGGGTAGCTTTTTTGAAGTTCTTAGATTTCTTTAAACACCATTGGGTAGAACACGTTCGTGAGATATGTGAGATAAATCAATAATTTTGGATCTGGCGATTAAAAGTGACAGTCCCTCAACAAATGATGACTCAGCAGTTCCAAGTCAGTAATATGTTCTTACATTTTAAACGTCGACAATTTCCTTAAATAAGACCAGACACGTCTTACGTTCAGTACATCTATTTTTTATTATTTTTAAGGAGCAAATAAACTTAAACCACAGGAAATTATGTTGCTATAGTTACTGTTACTTCGTGCTAAACTGCAAACGGAGGCGTTATGGAAATCTCGAATGGAGGTCAATCAAATCTTAAGACCATTTGTAATAACATCTTTTGAAGTCAGTTTAAATCCTGATCTTTCGTCAAACTATCCTATTCCACGAAAAAATATTCTCGTATAACGTATGACAAGCTTGCAAGCGAGCCAGCCCGCCTTGCCGAGTTCTCGCTTGTTTTTACCGAGATCTCAGCTAGACGGGATGATAATTGTACATAAGAACACTCCATTGCGGCGAGGTCGGCTGGGATTTAATCAAATTCCTGCACAAAGAATGTGACGTCACGTAAAAAAAAATCTAGCCCGGTTGAGCGGAATGAAAAGTATCATATGAACATGGTATATAAATATCAGCCAGCCTAGCCGAGCCAGCCCGCCTCCATATGAACAGCCCCTTACACACGACATTCAGCTACAATCCAGTGTTTCAAACAGAAATTCGGGAAAGGCTAATTAGCTAATTAACAATACGGCATCTCCTCGAAACGAGGTGGAGATTGATAGCTTGACAAAATATCGGCATTAAAACTGAACTTGGAAAAAAGTGTGCTATAAGTGCAGTCAGAGTGTGTGTTATAAGTGCAGTCAGAACATCAAACTATTCAGTAACAACTCTTATAACAGGGTTTGATAGAATGCACTGGTCCATACCCAAAGGCTTCATTACGAATGTGTTGTTCTGCTGAGTAATGCCAATCAAATGTCGTTATTCTAAATAACTTCAAATACAGTTCATCTGTGGTGTAAACTTTGTTAAATTTGTCTGGGTCAGTGAGGTAGGTGCAAAGAAAAACACATGTTGCTTAGAAATGTTGCTTTTAGATGATATCAAGAAGCTTTAAATCGAGACCTTCGAAACTCTTATGAATTTAAACAATTTGTTTATTGAAGGTCGCTGAAAATACAGAATCTAATAGCATTGATGGCCGATATGAAAATAACTTCACAGTTGGACATCATGTTGGCGTTATCTTATTAAAATAAATACAAAATAGTAATCCATTTTGCGTTGTATTCACAAAATACGTGGGATGATGCTACCCGCAATCGAAAACTTATTAATGCCTTCCAAATGTAATAGCAATTTGACAAAAAAAACCCAACAAAACTGATCAACACTTAAACTATCATAATATACCCTAACCTGTTTAACAATGTCATGTCGAAACGTTGGTCGGTTCGTTTCAAGGATAGAAACTTTTCGCAATAGCTTGACAGTAATTATGTATTATATAGAATTGGCAATGGAAAGCACGCATGCGTGTAGGAGTTTGAATGGCTCATTATCCTATCTTTTTATATCTTGTTTCTGAGATAAAATGCGACGATTAAGATTAAACAGTGCATTGTGTGTGTCTATTGCGTATGTCTCCAAAGCTTTAAGTAATAACATCTTATAAATTCTATGAGAAAAGAATCTTGATTAAGCTTAAGGTAGCATTTGTTGTTGACGGTCAAGATGAATACACTCACGATTGTTGTATGCTTGCTATCGATTTTTAGTTTTTCATCAACTGGTATGTAAAATATAGTTCTTGTTAACGTATGATGTTTTAAGAAATACCAATTTTAAACCAGATAGCCTTTACTTAGAAACGAGTTTAAAGTGAGGCTTACAATGAACGTACAGTTAATGTACCTTATGAAAAATTTTGTGGTATTAAATTCCACATGGCGTAAACCGAAAAGCTTATAATATTAATAAACTTGTGTGTTTGTTGTTTTTTCTCGTACATTCCGTAATAATTTCCACTATTGGAGATGATAGAGCTGTCCAATAAGGGTTCAAACTATTTTATCACTTCTCCGCACTGGATGTCGATACACGTATAATCATGTGTTCATTTCGTATTTAATCATAAGGGAGGTTTGGGGGGTTATTAACAAAACCCACTATTGATTTTTGATCAATAACATGTTCGCTAAAACTCAATCCCGGCAGATCTTCACTGAAGGTCGTTGTTTAAAGCCTTTTTGTCGATTTTTTGCTACAAGTTCTTGCTTGTTCATCACTGAACGTTTGGTTAAGATTTGAAGTCGTGCTGAAAACCAACACGTAACTAAGAGAGGCGTGGTAATGCTTTAATCTTTTTTTGATACTGTTTTTTTCTGTTATGGAATTCATTGGTAAAACATATTAGCTGATAATTTTTGCATTCTAATGTGATTTTTAAATTGTTTTTTAAATATTCGGCGATCTTTCTCCCATTGTCGTCCTTTTTACCGTCGTCGTCCTTTTTACCGTCCTAATTGCGTAACCTTTCTTCAAAATAAATAAATTTATTCTCTTTTTAAATAAAACTTGAGCTTTCTCTGACAAACTTTACATCTATCTGTATTTGAGTCAAATCACTTTACTCGTATAAAAAGTAATGTCGCTGTTTTCACGTGATTCAAAAGGATTTTCGGTACAACGTTTATTTTTCATTTAGTTCACATTTTTTTCATCATTAGCCCCAGCCTCCAGAAGAGCTTTGGACGAGTTGTTGAGCGATATTCAATCAAGCAAAACTTCAGAAATTGATGGTAAGTTCTACTTATAATATGTTTTTAAAAATACTTTGCAAGTTCGTTATAACGTTGGCTCTTATGGTGTTTATTTTCACTGCACTGAGCTAAAAGTTAATTTCGCTGTGAAATTTTGGAAAGTAACGGCAATAAGTACCGGCGGGCGTAAAATAATAGATCTTTTCATGAATTACGTCGTAATAAGCAATGTCTCGTTTTCAAACTGAATATTAATGACATTTACGCTGTTTACAAAGAGAAACAACACCTCATGAAATTTATAAAAATGCTTAACGCACGTAATAATCCATAAGCGTAGAAACGAGGTGATACACGTTTTTTTATAAGCAACCAAGGTCATTTTTTAGTAGTAATGTTGCTTAATTTGTTGCTAAGAATTAATTGAAAAAATATGTGTTTCCAGTCTTGAAAATCTTTGTGTAAGCTTAAGTATTTAAGCACAAAGTCTAGGACATAGTACTGCAACCTAGTGTTACCATCTAGTGTGGCAGTTTTAAGAAATGTGCTGTAGCTATTCTATTGCTACATCATTTCAAAATTTCATGTTGCTAATTTATCTAAGATTCTTGTAGTACTGTTGCTTAACTTTTTGAGAAAATTTACTAGTATTGCTTATAAACGTGTTGCTTATAAAAAAAAAAACGTGTATTTGTAATGACGTAATTTATGAAAAAGTCTATTGGTTTAATAATAAGTGGTTCTTTGTTGCTTTTCTTTCATACTGACAGAACAGTCAACATTCAGTTAGTAATGATTTGCCAACCCTGCAAGATGTAGTTTTATTAAGTAAGCTTTTGTTACCCATGTCAACGGCTGACAGATTACAACGCGCATATAGTAACAGCCAATTGAACTGCCAAAGTGAACAGGAATGGAAATTGTTTCGTATAATAGCTAGGTGAAATTTCAATCGAGACACTGGCCTGCCTAAAGTCCTTCTGCAGACCACTTCATGTCATCGATAAACGGAAATTTATTGACTTTATTTTGATCCTCTATTCCGCATTCATGTCATGGTCTTTTATTCTCTTATGAGATGCCAAGCTGGTCGTTGTTGACTGTAAGTCATAGAGTTTCTTTGTGAATTTGAGTCATAAGGATTCATCAATTGAATTAACTGGGTTATCAACGGAAAGAATTTTCAATCAAGCTGAAAACAACCAAACAAAATAAGGCATTGTATATATGACACTGATGGTGGCGCAAGCCGAAAAGCTTTTGTCGAAATAAAGAAAAAATGATTTTAACAAAAACATGGCCATTATTTTTATTGAAAATATTCCTTCGTTCAGGTTTTTTGATGCAATATCCGTTTTTGTCAAACGTGGGCAATCAGGAAGATGGCGCAATATTTATTTAGTTTTCATCCCTCTGTCGTTTTTGCTATGACTACAAGTTCGACTTAGGTTGCTATTGTTTAAAAGTTTAGGGGCGCGCCTTAGATATTGGGCGCCGTAAAGTGAAAATATTATCAAAAGTAAGGCCAGAATAAAACTTCATCAAGAGCAGCAAATTGTTGAGTAAAATATTGTTCCAAATTCACCTTGGAAAAAAAGTCTTTACATAAAGGAAACAATTGCATATTTCAATTTTTAGACGCGTCAGATACTGAATTGAGCGATGAAGTTGATAATATATTAAGCGAGCTCGAAGACACACACCGAAAAGGTTTGTTTGTTTTTTTACTTCTGAATGTAAAGGTGTTTTAAGCGTTTAAAACATAAAGTAGTCAATTTCTAACTATTTCATGTTATTTGTTTCGAGTTCATTTTTCAGATGAAGAATTCCAAAACAAAATGGAGAAAAGAATTAAGGAGATCAGTGGCAAAGTTTCCGATTTTAAAAGTACGTTCCTTCACATACTTCTATATGTCGTCAACAATTGTCGTTCTATAAATTTTTATTCTTAAAAGCTTTACTTCTGTCAATAAAAGTTTTTCTATATAATGTTAGGACGAGTGAAGAAGCCTGCTCCAAAGAAAGGTAAAACAGAATTCATCGCCTCCTTCAATGTTAATAGAATCTTTCTCTAGGTTAATTCAGTCCTTAGATAATGCCATTGTCATAGCAAACATGTATTTCTTCTAAAATTGAACTAGAGCTATCCACAACCACGCCACCTCCACTCGGCTGAGTTTATATTGCGTAATCACATATTACTACTATGGTACTATGCTATGACGTAATTATGGATAGGACTATGAATTAATTAGATAGCGAAATATATTTCAAGAACGGGTACATTTCGTACATTTCCGAAAAGTGATCGATCGGTTATTTCCTAGAAGAACTGAAAAACTGAAAAATCTGTTTAATAATCTTGTTCTTTTTCGTTTTCAGATGAAGTACGTAAGCCTGGGAATACAGGCAGTGGTTTGAGACATGACGATACGGATGTGACTCCTCCTGACGGTTAGCTTTACAAAATATCTATCTAACCATCACTCTTAAAAAATAAGCATTTCATCACATTATTTGATCGCAGTCAGAAATGATAAAAGCCCTGACCCAAATAAAAAGTGTTGCAGTATTCATCCTTTTAAAAACCTCAATTCATATTTTGATTTTTAGAGAAACCTATAATCTTGAATGATTTACAAAAGCTATCGAAGGATATGAAAGGGCTTAAAGGTGATACCCTTAATGACTTAATTCTTCTCATGTCAATGAAGCATTAGCTAAACATAGTTCTCTCACACATCTTTTGTTGTTTTTCTTAGACACAATGAAAAACATGATTTCAGAACTTTCAAAAGGACAAAGCGATTCAGGAATTGATAAAAATCTGAAAGACACACTGGGTATGTTTTCTCTAGAATGTTTTCAGACATTATAACACAACGCTATCACTCCCTCTGGTATGATGCAAGTCTATCGCTAGATTTAACAATGTCTTCTTGACGATTTTGATGATCATGATGATTTCTATGTAATTCACTATGTAATTTAAACTGATCATTTAAATGATACAGTCGACTCTCGATAACTCGAACTCTCACGGGACCTTGAAAAAAGTTCGACCTATCGAGAGTTCGAGTTTTCGAGATGTTAGGTAATATAGTCGGTATCTCCAGTTCCGGCGTTTTTGACTCCCTCCGGGTATTTTTCGCTGTCTCCATGTATTACCGAAAGTGCAAAAATCGCAGGGTGTACTGGGTAGACAAGGTGTTAGGTTAAATCAAGAAGAAAATGAAAATGACACAGAGGAATTTGGAGCAATTTTCTTACTTATCATTTCTTACGAAAAAAATCAGTCATACAACTTTGTTTGACTTGACTTGTTAAACCCTTCAATCTTTAATTTCTTTGCAAATTCCAAGGGCTTTTTCTTAAAGAATGGTGCCATCAATTGGAACTTGTTGACTCATCAAACCCACAAACCATTTAAAAACAGCTTTATCTAACTGATCGTAGTCTCCGCAACGTGAGCTTTTTCGTGATGAAGACATGCCTTTCTTTTCCAGTGAAGCTGTTAATTTCTTTTTATTTTTGAGCCATGTTGAAAGGGTGTTTTTTTTAACACCGTACTTTGCTGCAACGTCCTTGTTTTTCACACCTTTTTCCAAGTCTTTTAGGGCTTTACATTTAATCCCTATGGATTTATTGTCTAGCTTTCGTGGTTTTACAGGCGCCATTTTAAATTATCTTTGTGATATGTTTTTCATGCGTTTCTTCTGTGTTTTTCGAAAACATTCGAAATTCAAACGTTCGAATTACAACGTCTTTTCGAATTTTTTTAAAAATATTTGAGAAAAGTTCGAGTTATCGAGAGGAATTCAGCGTAGGGACCGAAAAAAAAGTTCGACCTATCGAGATGTTCGAGTTTTCGAGTGTTCGAGTTTTCGAGATTTTTTTTGCCTCAAAAGGGCTTGTAAACTCAAGGGACCTTAAAAAAAGTTCGACCTACCGAGTTGTTCGAGTTTTCGAGTGTTCGAGTTATCGAGAGTCAACTGTAATGTATTTCAGCCTTTAAAGAAAAAGATACGGAATACTTGAATACAGATGATGTTGATGCAGATGAGATTGATGAGCAAATTCAAAATGATCTGAGAAATATGCATCGCGGTAAGCATGAGGTTCAAATCGAGTTTGATCTCCCTCTTAATAACATTTGAAATTATGCTAAAAACAGAGAATTGTCATACATTCAACTTGTTTAGGACATTCATCAACCTACTTTTCTAAAATGAAATGAAAAAAGACGAGTGAAGAAGAAATGCTTTGCGTAATATTTTTTATCCTTGCCAATCATTCTATGACATTTTGGATTTAGATCCTACAAGTGATATAGATGTAAAAAAGATTGCCGAGGACATAACCGAGGAGTCATCTGAAAAGAGTGACGGCAATTTGAAAAAGGAAGTCTCGAGTTTAATAGAAAATCTTGACTCGTTAAATGGTGAGATTCAACGCAACTACTGAGAGGATGTAAGGTATTTCTCTTTGACAATAATACAAAATTGAAAATCCACTATTTCAGAACAATTGGCATTAATATCAGATCAAGTCGATGATTTAAAAGAGGACTCAGTAAATCCACCTTCAGGTCCAGATCCATTTGCACGCGACGAAACCACGATTAATGGAGACTTTTCTGATTTATCTAGTCAAGTTGATAAATTGCAAGGTAACATACTAATCCAATTTTGGCATTATGCTCTCAGAAAAAGTCACTTGCTTGAAGTGTACATATTCAGTGAACCGAGTGTTTTGATTGGTCGAAAACATAATGAGTGTGCAATAAGTACTCTCGTATTCAAATGTAATCATAAGATATCCTGTACAAAACAGTAATGAATTATGTGCACATCTTTCTCAACTTGATTTCAATTTTTATCAGTTTTCACAGTAGTCTTATCATAGAAATACGAAAATACTTTGTCTTTTCGTATTTCTATGGTCTTATTCAGGAATGGCATTCAAACCGTTGATTTAGGATGATAAGTCCGGTTTTGTTGATTTTAGATGTGAGTGATAAGTTATATGATGAATTACTGGATGTACAAGATGAATTGGATTTACCTGCAGCAGACGAAATGAAACAAAATGAAGAAGAATTATCCAACAAAGATGGTAATTCCATATAATTTTCACTCATTACTTGTTTTCTTACATTGATGTAATACAATTTTTTTAAATTCTAGAGAAAAAAGAAGCAAAGTCTGCAAAATTACTGACTGATTTGCGAAAGTTGGCTGCAGATACAAAAAAATTGAAAGGTGCCACAAAATATATTACGAATTTTTACCTGGTATTTTTAAAAACGGAAGAGTGATACAGAATACAGTAAGCACGTAATACTGGCTGAAAAACCACGTTTTCAAATTTTAATGATCTTCTAGAAGCAGCACACAAACGGAGCCAACAAGTAAAATCCAAAAAGCAAGCAGACGCCAAAGGTATCATTTTGATTTGAAAATCGAAAGGCGTTTATCGCTTTAATTACCTGTAGGTCTAACCAAACACATCTACACTGTTCAAAGAAGGAGAAAAATCTTATGAAAGTTGAACTATTTAACGAACAACACACTTTTCTAAAAACTTGCATGGGTGATATTAGAAAAAGAACATAGCCATAACACTTCTCCAGTTCACCTAACACTTTGATCCACCTCTGCCAGCATTAGAAATAGTTCCTTTCATTACTTAATAAATCAATCTTCCATCCTGAAGACTATGGTCAGGACATACCTTTTTGAAGAAAATTGATTAATATTTTAATGTTTTTTCTTCGTCATAGACGATGATGTAGCCTATATAGATGAGATAGATGAGCAGATACGAGAGGACAACCTGCTAACTTCCAATCATGGTAATCTGACATTTTTTTCAATTTGCTCGGACTACTTCCTTTCTGTTAACAACAACTTTGTTAATGGTGAACACATGAGAGGTTTTATGATCAGGTTGGCACTGTTGGTTTAGATTTTACAAGTGATATAGACGTAAACAAGATCACTGAGGACGCGTCAAAAGAGTCAGCTGAAAAGAAAAATGGGAAATTTAAAAAGGGGCTATCAACTTTAAAGGAAGATATTAACTCCTTAAATGGTATATTATCTAATCTAAAGTTTGAGTCAGTTCTTTAACGTTCCGGTAACAGACTTAATAAATTAAAATTCACATTAAATTTCAGGCCAGTTGGAGTCGATATCAGATGAAGTCACTGAATTGCAAGAACCACCTCCTCTTAAATTGAACGACGGTTCATCTGATGAAATCAATATTGAAAGTGATTTCAGTGAATTAAGGAATCGTATAGATAAAATACAAGGTAATGAAATTGTTTCCCTGAAGGAAACATGGATTATCTGGCCAAAAGATTTCTAGAGTAGACTGTTGAGGTTCATTCGACGTTCTTGTCCATTGCAGATGAAACTGGAGGTTTATACGATGAAATCTTGCAAGTTGAAGAAAAATTTGATGAAAAGGAAGAACAGGCAAAAGACGAACTAGAAGAAGAGGCTCTCGAAGAAGAAGACGAGGAAGAAGAAGAAGAAGAAGAGGCTCTCGAAGAAGAAGACGAGGAAGAAGAAGAAGAAGAAGAGGAAGATGAAGATGAAGAAGAAGAAGAGGAAGTTGAAGAAGAAGAAGAAGAAGAAGAAGATGAAGAAGAAGAGGAAGATGAAGAAGAAGCAGACGTAGAAGATGAAGAAAATGAAGAATACGAGGAAGACGATGATGATGTAAAGGATGGTGAGAAACTAAACTGAAATTTGCTAGTGCATTGAAACTTTCTCAATGTCTTGTTAATTGAAAGTTCAACCTCTTTCAATTTCAGAGAAAAAGGAAAAAGACAACAAATCTTCAAAATTATTGAATGATTTGCAGAAACTCTCCAAAGATATGAAAACATTGAAAGGTACTTGAAACAGTCTGCTGAAAGAAAAACTATGAATAAATTCTATAAAGTTTGAATCGTGTATAAATCGTGCAATATAATCAAGATGTAGCTCTAGTCTTTTGCTTCACAGCTGAATTTGATGGCAAGCATTGCGATACTGTATTATAATCATCGGTCTAATGTTTTAGATAACATGAAGCAACTCAAGAAATCAGATAAATCCAGTTCTGACGAGAAGTATGCGAAGCACTTCAATGCTGATGATTCTCTTAAACGCTTGGATAAAATGAGAAAGAGCTTGGACGACACAAGTGGTATGCTTTCTTTGAATTTACTTCCAACTGGACTAGAAGTTCCATAGATTGACATGTGAAGACAGACCTTATATACTTCATTTTGTTTTTCTTGTATACCTGATTCACCTCTTTCCAATCATTGCACCATCGTAAACTATCGTAAACCATCGTAAACTATCGTAAACCATCGTAAACTATCGTAAACCATCGTAAACTATCGTAAACTATCGTAAACTAAACAACTTAAGAAGAACACAGTGATGAATATTCAACTGCAGTTGCATTCCATTTTATTTACATTTCAGACAGTTTTATTCAAAAAGACCTTTCTTTTTTTTATTTCAGCCAAACTTTTCAAACCATGAAGTGAAGCAAGACTGGATAAGAAGAGAATGCACGTGTAAATTTATAAAGTAGTATTAATCGCATTGCACAAGGAAGGATAGACAAAAACGAAAAGTCTTGACATTTCAATAACTTTCACCATTATGAAGTGGCTCGAGTTGACTCTCGTATTTTGCAGTTGCTATTCTCTCATACAATTGTGCACTTCTGACGTTATAGTAATACTTTCAGAAGAGAAATCACCAATTTCCTTGTAACAGCACCATGCTTCAAATACCGTAACTATAAAATTGTTGTTGTGCTTGCAAATAAGAAGATCCCCCCTGACGCGCTGGTGCGGTATTCCTTTGAACCTGGATGTTTCAGAATGGATCTTGAATTGGATCCTCGTATACATAGATTTTGTTAAATCCAGATATTACATCAGCTGCAATAGTTAAAACATACAAAAGGAATTTAGTTGTTGGTATTTTAGCGGGAAGAACTTTCAACATAAAAAGTCTCATTTAATTCATAGATTATCTTACAGATTCCAAGGAGTAATTCAAAGACATTATAGTTCGATTCAATATATCTTACACACACATTTCTATGTAACACACAGTGTCCAGTAGTTACCCAGCCGGCACATTTGTTAAAAGATCTCTGCGAAGGAGTGCATTTCTATATGAATATGCACACAATTTCAATAAAAATTCTCTCCGTCACAGCAACATTTTGGCGATTTTGCCGAATGGGTATGAACTAAAAACCTCATGAATATTTTCTCAGGTGTGAAAGTGTAATTTTGCATTTTTTGTTTGTTCGAACCAATTAGTTCAAAATAACAGAACATTCCCTTTTCAAAAAGCAACAGCAACGTCGCAAATTTAATGTACTTTTGACGCTATCATGAAAGAAAAAAAAAAAAAAAAAAAAAAAAAAAAAAAAAAAAATAAAAAATCAAGTCCTAACTTAACCTTATAACCCGATTTGACTTTAACGGGATATACGAAAAAATAATACCGGCTTTTCAGGCTAAAATGCAAGAAAAACAGGCCAACATCACTGGACACCTTTAAGATTGTCTTGTAGTAATTCGACGCCACAAACAGGAGACAAACACATAACTACACAAGAATAAAATTTTCAACAACTTCAAAGATCCCAGGTAAAACTAAGATACTATAGTATAAAAATTCCAAGATTGACGTAAGAACTTTACTCGAATGCCTCGCCGATTGTCACCCATGTAACCCATGATTTACTCGATAATTGTACACAAAAATAATGAATTATCCGTGCTACAAAAAGATGATGGCGTATAACACACGTTTAAATAAGTATCACCCATCAATAAGCCTTAAAATATCAAGATGTTCCACAGCGATTATATTGCGGGAGATACGATGTAGGTGAGAATCGAAAAATCAAAATAAATAATTCGTAAGCTCTGATTACAATAAGTCTATACATTAATCTGTTAGTGCTTTAGACACGTCAACCACCAAGCACCTTCTACGAAGATGTTCCAGATATTCATAGAATTTCCAATGGTGAAACACATAATCACCATTCACTTCGTTGGGTTTAACACTTGTTAGTGCAGAGTGGACCGTTTTGAGGAGATTTAAGCCAGCATCAACCACAACAAAAAGAATACGGCAATCCAGAGAAAAGCACGTGATAGGAACTGCTCTTCCTGCGCTTGTGGTGATCCAGGCGCTGGTGCTCTTGCTTAAAAACGAATGGACAACAAATTTATCATTGAGATATCTGGTATGAACGGCCGAAACAACATGTGAAAGAGGAACTATTTTCTTTTAATAACCGTTCGAGTCTGATTGGAGGAACATGAGATAGCCACATGACTACAGATAGCACGTACCTTGGTCGTTGTTTCCAAAAGTCTAAAATACATGGAAAAATCAACGGTTACAATACTTTTGTTAGTTACGAAACATGGACCTTATATGTAGCAGTGGGGATGACAAATCAAAAATTTACCCAGGAAAGAAATGTGAATGGAAAGGCACCGATACCAAAAGAAAACTGCAATCCGCCATTATTATTGTTCATAGGACCATTCCCAAAAGGACCAAAGAGATTGTTGAAGGGCTGAAAGAAATACAGTCAGAAGAGAGATTGCAAGATGAGCACTGATGTGCGAGATGTACATCACTGTTATATCATTCCTAAATTTGAATTGAAAAACAAACAACGTAGACATACATTGTAGTTTGTTTCTGGCTCAGGTCTTTGTGCTTGGGGACGGGGAGGTAATTTCTCTCTGAAAAACATTACATGGTATCAAGAGACTAAAAAACCTAAAACTAAAACCATTGCATAGTACTGCCAACTCATTAAACTTAACTATTATGTTAATTCAGTTGAGCAACACACTTTATAACAACAGAAACAGGAAGATTCTGCATCAGCCCTGCATTCATCTAACAATTCCAGACCATTAAACTCTCATAGCGTTTGAAAGAACAATAAACCAAAGTAAAGCAAATGAAGTTTTGATGGTTTGTTAGATAAACTGTATGCAAGAGATTGCGTCAAATTAGAGGAAATGACAGTTTTAATTAAACATATTCAGTTCGTAATAAGCCAGCAAAACATAAATCAAGAAATCCAACTTATCTTTCAAAATAAAATTAAATGTGACTGAATACATCATATTTTGTCAAAAACATAATAATTCAAAAATTTCACATATTCAAGAACTGTTCTTCAGAATTAGCTCACCTTGGGTCAGACTGGTTAGAATCTCGGCCATACAAAGGAATCACTTTGTCTTTACTAATACCTGCTTTACATACTGGGCAAGTTGATCGATTAGGTCTGGTCTCAAGCCACTTTATAAGAAGAGAAAAATCTCCATATAAGTCTTTTTTTTAAAAAAAACTGAAGAATTGCTATAATTGTAAGCATTCTAATCACATTACATATAGTCGAAGTAATAATTCTTATAATCCAAAAAAAAGTGCTCAATATAAATTTGTTGGAATAGAGTGGATTATTAAAGATGTAATTTTTTCTTTAATATGTGTACAACTATATAAACATACCTTGTGTAAACATGGCCAGCTAAAAAGAAACATTTCTAGAATTAATTATTAACAATCAAAATATTAGATTCAGGCCATTATTAGAAAACTAGAAATACTATATTTGACATTCATGTTGCATGTGAAAACATGGGGAAAAAAGGTAAAAGTAAATAAAAACAAGAGCCAGGTGGCGCAAAACAGTAGCAGCAAAAGTACTTGCCACAAAAATACTTAAAGTTCTTAAAAGTTCTGTAAAGGTTATTTCTTGAGATATCATAATGGTGGAAAACAGGCATGTACGATAATGTTTAAAATTACTAACTTGTGTAAATAGGGTCTAATCGTAACACACCAGCAATTTAATTAGAAGACAAAAGAATTATACATGCGTGAGCTGTTTATAATGTACGTTTTTTTATAAGAGCTTATGTAGAAAAAAAACGCGTTTCTTCGAAAAAAAATGTATGTTTTGAATTATAATTTCTTGAAACCAAAAATGAATTCGAACGGATAACTGCCTTTTTTTAACTCGATTTTTGAAAACCTTGATGTTCAAAGACAGTACAGATAGCTAACAAACGTAAAAAGTAATAAGAAAAACATATCTATTTTCAAGTGCCAAAGTACATTGATTCAGTACCATAAGTAACTAAAAGTCCCTGTTTTATATATATACACTTTTTTGATTAATATCAATTCCTTTATCACTTAAGTGCTAAAATATCAAAGAAAACGTATTTTAAATGTATGTGATGTGAAACTTTCGAAAATTCATAATTCAAAAGTCTGCGTTCGTTCATTAGAATTTATATTGAGTTTTTAGCGGGGGACTCACAGACTCTAAATCGTAGACTAACTGCCATTTCGGCCGGAGTAGCAGGAGGATTAGTAGTAGTAGTAGTAGTAGGAGTCCACGGGTGTTTTAATACGGTATTCGCTTTCGCTGCTACCGTAATAACGGCATAATATACCGTCTATATGTCTAATTACGGACAGCCTTCGTAATTACGGACACAAAATGTAAACAAACATTCTTGTCATGAAAATAGACATGTATTCTTGCCAAGTTCACCACTTATAACTGAATAAAATGTTTTATGAAACAGAGTAATCCAATAGAGAGCAATTAGCAGCAACAGAATAATGGACCGTGAAAATCATAATGGCCTATATTTCAATACTCAGTAAAAAGTGTCCTCCCCCACTAGAAAAATAAATTCTAAATGACATATTGGTAATTTTCTAGCGTTCAAATAAATTTATATAATTATTTCTGAAGTTACGAAGGCTGTCCGTAATTAGACACATACCGTCTTCGTGTCTAATTACGGACAGCCTTTGTAATTACGGACATCGACAAAACATAATTCCAACCGTCTGTAAATTAAAAACACGGCACATCCCGTACTGTCAACCAAACTGTAATAAAACAAACTTCAGAGATAATTAAATTTATTTGAACGCTAGAAAATTACCAATATGCCATTTAGAATTTACTTTTCTAAACTTTAAAGATTTAAAGTAGACTGCGCTCTCTTGAGAATCGTGTGTATTTTTATGAGCTCCGTGTGTACAATGGTAGCCATATTTACGGATAAAAAATAATAATGGCCACCTCCGTCATGAAATATCGACAGGTCGAAAATTTATGTTTAAAAATGAATTGAGGAATGAAAATTTTTTTAGATCATGATTTTAAAAAGTTATATAATTATCATAAAATAAATCAAATAAATAAAGTTTTTGTACGTCAATAACAGTGGGGGAGGACACTTTTTACTGAGTATTGAAATATAGGCCATTATGATTTTCACGGTCCATTATTCTTCAAGTGTTGCTGCTAATTGCTCTCTATTGGATTGCTCTGTTTCATAAAACATTTTATTCAGTTATACGTGGTGAACTTGGCAAGAATGCATGTCTATTTTCGTGACAAGAATGTTTGTTTACATTCGATGTCCGTAATTACGAAGGCTGTCCGTAATTAGACACGAAGACGGTAGGACGGTAATATGGGTTCAAATATCATCATTTAAAGAAATGTCTGAGTGTATGTTATACTGTCTCTATTATCTTTTCTAAGATCTTATGATGGCTTTGAACATGAAGCATGTTCAATAACCTCTCTTTTCTCACCATCCAACATCCATCACCACAACCATTCACAATGATGAACACAACAAAAAATTCATTCATACCAAAACAGATGTCCACATAAACTGATTACTGCATCACGAGCAACATCTAAACATATATTACATTCGAAATTAGCACTGTCAGTTCTGTCGTCTGTGGGTTGATTGCTAGTTGATTCTGCTTCAGTTTTGGTTCCCTCCATTTCTCATAACTCTGTCATTTGGTTTATGTTTTGTTATTTTTTGTGCACCCCGCATGTGCGGGTTTTACTTCGATCATATTTTTCAGAACGATGAGTTGCACAAGTTATATAGCTGACCTTGCAAAATACCTTTGAAAGATCTGCTGCATGGCAAGTCTGCAAAGTCTTCAATCGCGTTGAAGCTTTCTGTAGTTTTTGCATCGTACAGTTTTGCGGGTTTAGTATTACTTCGTTTTTGGTAACTGCTAACACAAAATAAACATGGTAAGACCATCGTTTTGACTAACTTTTTCATTCTTGTGTATCAACTATTACATACAAATTTCTTATGCTGACGTGCCAACATAGATGTTTAAAATTGGTTGAACTTATGAACGAATAGGCCCTCCGTCTCGATTTATTGCCACTCATATAATTTTCCTATCATCATTTACCTTACATATTTCTCCTATTTCAGTGCATTTCACATTACCTTAATCATCTTGAAGCATCAAATTACTTATAATTGGCAATGTTTAAAGCACTATTATTGCAATAATGTTAACAGACCACCATATACTCATCCGCTATAAACGTTCAGTCCGTAAGATCAGCGAATTAGTAGAACAACAGTTACACATGTGTGACTCTCTCATAAATACGAAACGAAATTAATGTACAAAAATCATTGTTAGAAGACATTTGTAATGATAACAAAAGTTCAGTATAATACATAATCACATCTTATAGAGTGCCTGCTCCCCTTACTGCTATGTGCCGCTTGCCGCTAACTTTGAGTTTGATGGTTTATTTCCTTCATTTAAAAAGACAACAAATCAAACCAAACTAACTATTATCTAAAAGTATATTCATTCAGCCATCGTTATGGAAAGTTTCAAAGTGAATTGCCAAATACCGTAAAGCGGGGTGACTTCGATCAATTTTGCCACTATTTTAAAAGTAACTTCCGAAATACTAAACCATTACTTCCGAAACTTTGGAATCATTACATTACATATTTCTTCTATGTCAGTGCAAAATTTCACATAAACTAAACTTGTAATTCCAGAGAAATAACCTGATCTTTCCAAGAAAACAACAATATCGATTATGGGGTGACTTCGATCAGCTTATGAGAAGTGCCAAATTATTTATAATCATATTTGACAATGTTTTTAAAGCGCCATTATTACAATATTAACAGACCACCATTTGTCATCCGCGGTAAATGTTCGGCCGTCAAAGATCAGCGAATGTTAGTAAAACAAAAGATATTTACGACGTTCACACATGTGTGACCCTCGTTAGTACGAAACGAAATTAACAATGAAATTTCATTGTATCTCAAACAAAATTTTTGAGATCTATCATCATGGGGAAAGAGCACGCTTATTAAAATTTCTTCGGTAAGTCATTAAATCTCCCATGAGATACGACGACTTTTCACGAAGTTCTTGCGAACATGTAACTTATAGTGATATAAAACATTCGGGTTTTTCATGTTTTTATGAACACGATATTATCGATAAAGGAATAAGGAAAAGAAAAATAGAATATAGCGGTGAAGAACAGAATTTCTTTCAGACATATTACAATTTTCTTTACATTCAGCCTCTATACTGCACATATGTACCAAAAATGTCCAGGCTAAACTCTTGAATACGAGGTAGAGTGATGACCAATGTGAGCGGTGAAAATTTTGATGTTTTTCGTCGTTAATTTCGGAAGAAATTGATTGTTTCGCTTGAAGACGATTCTGATGATATTTTACGATAGGAATCTAAATGAAAATCTTAAAAAATGTGAAAAACGCACTTTAGTTTCAGAGTTTAAACAGTTTATTTTTACTGATCGAAGTCACCCCGCTGATCGAAGTCACCCCGCTTTACGGTACTTATTGATTAGTAGAGTAAAATCTAACACCGGGTCGCGATCATTGTGAAAAAAATATTAAAAATGGCTTCCTCAAAAAATAAATGCTTCAAAATTCAGTGTCATAAATAACGGAGCATATCGATTCCTTGTTATTCCTCTGCTGTCTTGAATGTTACCAACATCTGAGATTTTATCCACACAAACAGTTTTCTTGTATATATCGTATACGCGTAAATCATCTAAAGTTTACAGCAAGGTAATTTCTCCGCTATAGCAACAAAATTTGTTCTTGTTAGCACTGATTTCAGCTTGATTACTCAAACAGTTAAATTTTTTTTACAGACATTCAATTAGCGCGAAATCCCACGTTGATAATATCACCCATAGATTTATCGTTCAAGAAAATGTAAAACTTGTTTCGTAGACCTTTTCACCCAACGGACCCATTGTCATTAAAAACTTTTTATTGCGTTAACGCTTTTTATCAATTGCAATTTAAACTTTTTAGCAATTGCAACTTGAATTCTTTAGGATCATTCTAGCGTGTATCCTCTGCATGTTGAAAATCTCCATCACAAGTATAGAAACAATTGATTTCATATGTTGCGAGTGTAAAAAGTAATTCAATACATGTTGATAATTACATTCGCGGTTCATGCTTTTAACAAATTAACGATGTCTGTGTTTATCGTATTATTACTCTGTAGGCTCACAATGGGGTAATTCCCATCACGTGTCTAGATTTTTGCGATCACAAGTTGACTTGTCGAGACGGCACTATTGTTTTCTAAAAAAACTTCGCTCATAAAAATATGGCTGCCTTCGATTTGTAAACAGTAAAGGCATGCATTTTTATTAAGCCTGTGGTTATCTTATTTCTGTAGAAGCAAAGGAGGAAAGCACTTAAATTGAGAGAAAAGGAATTAAACTGTTACTATGAACACTAAATTCCACAAAATTTTGTTATTTGCATCACTTTCGACGAACGTGAAATTAGTTAGCGGAATGAGGAACAAGTTAGCGGAAAGAGGAACATCACCCCGATGATGTTTACAATTACAGTATTTGTTATCAATCTTATTCTCCTTGTTTGTTCTTGTTGATTTAGTATCTAGAATGACCAATTGTGGTGCTAAATCCGTTTAACTGTGTTTTTACGTTTGCATTGACGAATTTTGCAACATTATAATTAAAGTTAGCGGTAAGGGGAGCAGGCACTCTATATAGATTTAATTTGGTATGGTAGAACAAAGCGTTTATCGATGCATTGCACAATGTCTGCTTTCTCTTATGAAAAATCGACAATTCTTTCTCATCATAGAAGTACACTTATTTCTTCTGTGAAGTCATTGAAACCATGAGAAATGACGACTTTTCACGAAGTCCTTGCAAACATGTAAATTGCTGATATAGAACATTCGGTTTCTTCGTGTTTTTATAAACATGATATATATTAATAAAGGAACAAGGAAAAGAAAAATGTGACGGTTTGAGGGAAAAATCATAACAAGTGATATTACTGATAAATTAATCAGTAATTTATCAGAAATTTATCAGTAATAATCAGTAATACTGATAAATAATCAGTAATTCGTTCGATTTATCAGTAACTTGTTTGATTTATCAGTAATTCGATTTATCAATAATTTGTTCGATGAATCAGTATTACTGATTATTTATCAGTATTTACCGATTATTTTATCAGTAATTACTGATTCATCGAACGAATTACTGATAAATCGAATGAATTACTGATTAAATCTATTGTTTTCTAATCAGTAATTTTCTGATAAATTTATTAGAAACTATCACTTGTTATGATTTTCCCTCAAACCGTCACAAATATAGAATATACAGTTGAGAACATAATTTTTGTGACACATGACCTTAACCCTTTGGGCGCCAGGGGGTCCATATATGGACCCCCAAAAAGATTACGTAATAAAACAGCGACCATTGCTTTGTTTCTGCTGAATTTTTTTTTGTGCAGTCTCAAAGTATCACGGAACTCAAAATACACTAATTTGATTGGGTATTTTAGATAGAAGATACAAAAATTAAGTTTCAAAGTAGTGAAATTTAAAAAAAAACAACATTTTCAATATGGCAGACAAACCAAGTGGTGGTGGAAATGGTTCTGTTGCAAATAAGCCTTTTAAACGTACTAATTTGACCTTGCAAGAAGTTTTAGATGCAGTTCTTAATGATGATGATGATTTAAGTGATGATGATGTACTTGGTGAGAGTTCTTTGGATGAAATCAGTGGGAGTGAAAGCGATGAAGAAGTACCAATTCGATTTGTTTCCGAAGAAAAGAAGGATGCATGTTATATGGTCAGTTGCCTTCATTTTGATGTTGGTTTTACTGAGAAGGGATTGGATATATAAATATAATTTCATCATTTTAATGTTACTTTTCTTTCAGGCTGACATCCTTGATAATCGAGTTGATAATGATGAATTTGTTCACGACAACAATGCTGACGACAAAGATGAAAATGATAATAACTTCATAGCAAATAATGCTACTGAGAGTGATATCACTGATGAAGAACTACCTAGTCCTTAAAATTATGATGATGAAGTTGTTCGTGGCGGTGGTGTGCATGCATGTGGACGCGGACGGGTACGTGTTCGTGGTGGCAGACGGGTACGTGTTCGTGGTGGTGGACGGGTACGTGTTCGTGGTGGTGGTGGCGTACGTGGACGTGGTGTTCCAGGTTCTGGTCGTGGTCATGGTGTACGTGGTGGATGTGAAAAGAGAGATGGTAATCCTGAATGGAAATATTTGACTGAGGATTTTGTGAATCCCAATAACACGCAGTTTTTAGAATTTGTTGGAATGAGTCGTGAGGCAAGAATACCAGAGACGCCGCTTCAGTTTTTGGAGCTCTTTTTCACTAATGAAATTTTTGAACAAATTACTGAAGAGACTAATAAATATTATCAATATATGAATGATAATTCAGGAAAGACTTTGAAACCTTTCAAAAGTGTAACTGTTCCTGAAATGAAAGCTTTCTTTGGACTGGTTATCGCTATGGCAGTGGGAAAGCTTCCAACGTATGATGATTATTGGAAAGGAGGACTCTTTCAAATCTTTTTTTCTTTTTGCATCTATTTTTTATATCATATTGTTATTTTGCTTGACTTTTACATCAACTTTGTTTTTTGAAGGTGTTAGACTGATTTATAGGAATTTTTGGGAAAATTTTTGATTTTTTCGTATTTTGATTTTGTTGAATACCTAAAAAAGTACTTGACATTTTTGAAAAAAATCTTTTTTATATGAAAGCTTATATGTTTGGCTAAATAACATGAAAGGATGGAGGCTGAAAATAGATTACTTGAGAATCTAGGTTGAGTTAAAATTGTATTTTTTTCTTAAAATTTTTGTTGTTGTTTTTTTGGTTGATATATTAAGTCATCGTTGTTGCTATGGTGACATTTTAAAAATTTTTAGATTCCTTCTTTGTATTCTATAAAATACTAGCTTTTCAAAAATATATAGTTTGTTAGGGTTTACTTCAACACACATTGAGCTATGGTTAATTTTATGAATCCCATAATTTTTTTGGTAAAAAAGTCAAAAAAACTCTGGCGCCCAAAGGGTTAAAGGTAGAAATTTTCACGGGAAGAAAATTTTGTGGATTTTGCTGAAATCTGTGAAATTAAATTCCTGCGAAATTTTTTAAAATTTGTCGTCCGTGAAATTAAATTCACAAAATTAGAAAATTAAACCCCGCTATTTCTTCGTATACTCCTATCCTTGAAACGAAATCGTTGATTTTATATATTGGGTATGTGGTTTCCTTAAGGTTTTTACTAATATATTTACCTTGCTTTGAAATAATACATGTGCTCAATTTTATGTAATAAGCATTAAATTCCCACAGAAAGTAATAAATTTTACCATCCAGTGAAATTAAATTTTCACGAAAATTAATAATTTTACCATCCGTGAAATTAAGTTCTGCGAAAAGAATTATTTTGATCAGCCACAAAATTAAAGTCCCGTGAAATATCTTCCCTTAGGTATATAATTTTCTTTTATATTCAGCCACATTTCATGTAGGAACCAAAAATGTCCAGGCTAGACTCTTGAATACAACGTAGTGCGATGACCAATGAAGACGATTCTGATGATATTTCACAATTAGTCAGGGGGTAATACAGGCCCAAAACCAAAGTGCCAGGCGCTATTGGGCATCAAAATCTTGGTGCCCATATTCAAACCTTACTTCTTCATGTTTGAACTTTTGTTAAGTCAATGAATATAACAGCCTTCAGTACGAAAATAAATGTGTGCGAACAACGCTCACTATTAAGCTGCGCCCAAATTGTTACACGCTTAATAGTGAGCGAGGATAAATAGAAATAATAACATAACTTTATCGTAAGATTTAAGTGATTTTAGGCCATATATATAGGGCCCAAAATCGAAAATTTACAGCGCCCAGACCCTCCCTACCCCCTTTCCATGGTTAGTGTCACTAGCGCCGCCCAAATTCAAATCCTGTATTACCCTTTGATAGTAATCTAAATGAAAATATTAAAAAATGTGAAAACCTCACTTTGATTAGGGAACCAATGCAGTGTCCCCAAAAAACTAGCTTTATTGCAGTTTATTCCCATAGCTATAACCTGCAATTTTAAGAAAATGATTTCTGACATATGTTCTTTTAGGACATGACATGGTTTCGTTTTCGTTACAAAAAATTTTATATAATTATTGGGTTTGCGAAAATTAATCCTGCACGAAAATATATTTTTTGAGGGTGCGTGAAAATAAATTGTGCGAAAATTAATACGATTAAGGATAGTCCCTAACCTATTTGGTCAAAAAATAGCAAAATTTTTTTTAGCGTTTCCTATGTAATTTTTATCATAGATTCGGTTTCTGGAGTCAATAATTAATAGCAGCATTTTTTCCAAAAAACGCGTTTTTGTGGTTCTACTCAACATTTTTAAAATAAATATCGAGAGACTAAGAGAGACTAAACCAACCCAAAAAAGGGCATAGGCCGCATACCTAAAGTATGAGGATCACAGCGCATAAAATAAATTATAAATACTATACTATTTGATAAAGAAAATAGTATTGTCAAAAAATATATCATTAGGGATCAATTTTCACTGAGTGAGTCAATTTTCTCCATTCCATTTTATTCAAAGCCAAAACATGCCAAACATTAGGGTCAATTCCAGATTTTCTCAAACATTTATATAAAGAACGACCATAGGTGTACCTCGGAGCACCACGAGGACGTTTGGAACGAACCCAGCAAGACAACATTTTCCGAGGAAGTTTGTTCAAGTATGTGATCTTTTGCGAAGATTCAATAAACGTTGCTGATCCTCATCCGTATTTTTCTTTCAATCATGCGTCATTCCCTAATTTCTATTCAGATATTATGTAAACACGTTTGATCTTTGAAAAAACTAAAATCGTCGATATCTCGACAACGATTTTTTAGCTGTTATCCTGACTTTGCCGAGCTCCAAGTCCCCTACACATCAATTGATGTCGACGGATTCGAAAATTTATTCGAACCAATGGGATCTTAGGAAAAAACCTTCCCTCACTTTTGTCTAATTTTTAGTAACAGCTGAGAAATTAATGAATAAACGAGACAGACCATGCGTGAATACAGGCGTAAGTACATCGTTTAATCATTGATGATTGTGAAAGATCTATTGGTTTTGATGAAAAAGTGAGGCAAGGTTTTTTTAGCGATATGATGAGGATCACGTAGATATAACTTTCACAAGAAACGGATGAGATTGAGGGGACTTGGAGCTCGAATAGCGCGGGAAAAGTCAAATTCGTTCAATAATTTTTTCTTTTATGGAGTTTATTTTTTATTAAAATTAATGTGATAGATCGATAGAGAATTTATTTAGCTTTCAGAAAATGTATACTCTTATAGGGGAAAAAATGAAAGTATCTGAGATATTTCATAAAAACTGAACATGTGTTTAGAGGTTACAGACTATCCTTAAGGTATTTGGAATGAATTGACAAGATGTTGTTTGCTAAAAGATTTTGAATTGATAAAGCAATTTGCTTGAAAGTTGCTATGATTTTTGAACATATTCTTTATATATGAATTGACAAGCACTATGGAATCACGACTCCTCTTTTATCTATGTAAAGATTTTTTTAAAATATTTGCACACAATTTTGAAACTTGATCATCAAAAGATCGGTAATAAAAGTTGCTCTGCGTAACACTGTATTTACTTTATTTACTGTTTTTCTTCTGAGAGTCCATTCTGAAATTAACAAAGCTGTTGTAGACATTCTTCTTATCCTTTCCGAGAAAGAAGAACAGAAAGGGAAAGCCACTGCAAAACATAATCATTCCTTTAAAAATATTCACAACTATTGACTATAAATCACTCAGATTAATGATTGTTTGCCGAGCAAGAGAATCATCGCTTGGGTGATGCAAGGAAAATTGAACTTTGGGTTTCCATGTTTGTTATTGTTGCATTCCTCAACAAAGGTCTGTATTGATTCCTGATATCATTGCTCTCAGACATAGCATTTGATTGGGACTTAATTGCAATAGTGTCACAGTATCTCACATCGCAGGCAGTCATTTACCACCTATGTATAAGCTACATTCAGCATGGGGAGAAAATAAAACAGTTTGCTATTTTAAAGTAGTACTACCTTCTAAAGATGATTAGCAAATCTATGGACCATTACAAAGATACAACTGACCGAATGTGTTGGTGATGTCAGGGGTTTTCTCCCCAATTTTTTTGCCCTTATTCTTTTGTCACTTTTTGCCGCACAAAACCATGATGTCCTGTTGGAACGCAATGGTTTCACGCGATGATTTTGAAAATGCCAACATATCACAGGTACCACTATGCATGCCAGACAAACAGAAACAGTAAGGCAGAGAAATAGCTTTCCTGTAATGTAAATGTACACTTCCGCAGTATGAATATGTCATTCAACCCATTGCTGGAAATAACAAATGTGAAAACTTTCCATGATTTGACTTTTTGTTCAGACGATTTGACCACCTATCACATGGTACTGGATATAATCTCCATTGAAATGCAGCTATCGCTCCAAACTATAACCCACCCATACCTTCCATAACGTTTGCGTTGTCTTTCACAATGCTTGCATTCTGTTCGAATTTCGTCCATCTAGTTGTCGCGGAAACGATAAAATGACGTACGTCGTCGTTTATTTTCTGAAAGTGACCCAACAATCATTTTCCCATGTTCCTGAATGTAGCATTTCGCTGTTGTTAAATTTCTCCACTCGCTTGATATATAAAACTTTCTGTTTTGGCTGTTGAAATAAGACTCATCTTCTTCTTTGTTTAGGAAGTGTTTCTAATGATCAAACGCCAGAAATCCACCATATTCTTAGATGTAAAAGAGAAGACGCTAGTCTCCGAAGTGAAGTCAATGCTGGAAGGGATCGTCAAGAGAAGTCCTGACGACATGCGTCTTTTACACAACGGCAAAACGCTGGAAGACAACAAGTGCATGGCGGAAACATCTCTCACCATGCAATCAACCAAGGCGCAAACGCCCGCCCTGCTAGGACTCGTCTATAAGAATGCAGGTAGATACAAGCTCCTTTTAACTTTCATTTACATCTTTTTAAATTGTGTGGGATATTGAGCGGGAAATTTAAACAAATATCGATGTTTTCTTTTTGTGTTGATTGCCAACCTTTAAGAACAATCAGACGTAATTTTGGCTCTATGGTGTGGTGTTTTCCGCTCTATCTATCTGTCTGTCTATCAAACAACAACAACCCCAAAAGCAAAACAAACAAAACAAAATAAAAACAGTTTGGAGATTATGCAGTGTATTTCTTCTCTCAGTCGAACTGTGTGACTTATTGAATTCTTAAAATAGATAAAAGTAACAAATGCATGGAAACGAAGCCATCGTTGACCAATAAGGATTTATAACTTGTTTAAAGGGATATTCGGAAATGGTCTATTTGCTTAAAAATCAGCACTTTTGGAAAGTGATGAAGTTTTATGTTATTTTTTTTCTGTCAGATGGAGAGTTCGAAGAGCTTGTTATCACCCCTGTATCGTCACCACCGGAACTTCCAACGCAAATGAAGCAACAAGAATCTCCTGCGGCGGGCTCTTAATCAATCCGTTTTTTAAAAGTACGAATTCTTTCAAATATTTCAACGGCCCTTTCAAATTCCGCCGGCGTGAAATCATGGAGATCGGGGAACATGTTCACATCATTCTGCAAAATAACCATTTTTGTCTATTATCGAATTCTGGTCCAGTATTTTCAAGATGGCAGCTCTAGTTTGTTTTCCTTTTTTGTAAATTATTCCTTTGAAAAACAAACTCGATTCTTTACATGTGTTACTTGTTATCCGTACTATGTATTGTCTCAAACAACCGTCATGTTTCTTGTTCGCACTATGTGGGCCATCAATCTAAAGTAACGATACTTTAAAGAAAGAAACTTTTGCGACGCGAAAAATTCGCGAAATTTTGGGAATTTTCTTTCGCGACTGGCCCATTTGACTATGTTTCGCGAGAATTAATTTTCGCGAATAAGTCAGTTCCATGATTCCAAAAGAAGACAAGTCAAAATACAAACAAGAAATACAGTTTTACCTATTTATTTCAAATGATACTCAGATGAAAACCCTTAAAGCATGCTATATTTTTGTAGTGTGGGAATTTGTTTTGAAAATTTCACTGGAAAAAATAACATCTTTCGTGGGAATTAACTTTCGCGAATGAAGACATTCAACATCTTTCGCGGGATTTTACTTTCGCGATTTTGCGGAAAACTCGCGAAAGTTTCTTCCGCGAAAGTTTCTTCCTTTAAAGTAGATTTAATGCTTATTCTCGGAAACGGTAATCAGATGCTGTCTGCAAATATGCTAGAGAAAAGTTGCCTAGAGTTTTAAAGTTCACTAGAACGATTGTTTGGTCAATATTAAGATGTCTTCTATGGTAGTAAAGATTATATTTCTGTAACAGTTTTTGGAAAGTGCAGAAAGAAAGGCCAGTACACACTAGAAAACTTCAACCAAAAGAATTGCCAGTCGCGGTTGAATTTTTAAATGAAGCTAACAATGTCTTTGTTCAAATTCTGGCTTACAGTGTGATTAGGGGTTTCGGTTGGTTTTTAACGTAGTTATATCACAGAGCGTTGGCTTTAAAAGTATATCAGTGATCGTGAAGTGATTTTAAACCATGCCAGGATTATCAAATAGTAGTCTTCTAGGCTGTTGATTAAGAGATAAATCACCCTCAACGTCCTACTAATACGTGTTGTAGTAAATACGAAATTTAATCCAAGTCCTGTTATCTATGGATTCATATCCGATAAAGTTCTAAAAAAACATATGCTAGGAATGCAGGTGTAAACGCAGAGTAGAAGAAAAAAAGGGAGAATTTCGTAACGGATCAGGACAGATGTTGCACAAGAAGTTTGAATAAAACGAAACTTTAATCCTCCATAGAACCGGACACTGCTGTCCTCTGTAATAAAAATTTTTCATTCTTTTTGTCGTGTTCGAGAAAAAAAAAGCACAAAGAATACACGTTTAGTTACACATTTTTACCTGATAAATAATGTCAAAGAGGATTTACTACTTACTAGCGAAACATATTGAAGACAGAAACCCATTGAAATGAAATATAAACTTTAAAATAAATAACATATAAATAAAACGATCGGAGTACAAGGGGGTAGTTGTTTTTTGAAACCGTATGAAGATGTGTATTATCAAACCCCCCTGCTTCGAGGTTAGTCGATGAATAACTAGCGTACTCTTATATAAGTCAGAAAGGAAGAGTAATGAATTGAGGAGTATTTTCTGTGTGGATCGCTCATCATCAGGACTGGTCTCAATCATGAAGACGATATTGGTTATTGCTTTTACGGTTCTGATGCAAGTCTTTGCTATCGAAGGTTGGTTCTACAATTTTCCATATCCTTTTTTCCAAGATGTTGCTTACACTTTCTACTGGTTACCAGTTGTATTTTGGAAAATAAGAGTAAATGTCTCCCTATTTCTATTTTTGTTAAGTTTAAAGTGTTATATTCGTTTGATTTGACTTTAGGCTGTTTTAACATTCTTCCTTCACACGTTTGTGAAATGGATCGAGCACGTGTTTGCAGGATTTCACCTGGTTTATGCAGAGAGACTTGCACAAGCTGCGGTAAGTACAATTTCAAAAATTTTGCTGGATTGTAAATATTAACGAAGTAGTTTTCACCTTTATGCTATTCTCAAAAATACATGAAATATAAATTCCATGAATAGATTACTCATCGTGGGTGACGATTTACCTCGACGTTTTCTGGATAGTGAAGAATTCACCTACCGTAATGCTTCGAATAAACGCCCCTCTTCTTTTAGACGCCCCCCTCGAATGAACGCCCCTCTACAAAGGAATCAAAGTATATATATGTGTGTTTATTTTTCTTACTTTTCTTTTATAAAAACTGGAAATTTTCTTTACAATCTTTTCTTCTTAAATTTTAAACTAAGCGTAAAAAATATTTTTTTTCGCAGGATTTCTGGACATTTCTTATCGTTATCGTACGTTTCAATACGATCATACAATCTTAGAGCATTCTTTTTTGTCGATTTTTCTAAAATTTCCAATAAAAGATCCCAAAAAACTTAATTTAATATTCGAAGCGTTACGGTATTCCAAATTTTTAATATAAAAGATATGCATACTTTTTCCATAAAAACGCCCTTCATCACATTGATTATTTGGCAATTTTTACATTAGGATTTAAAAAACCCCAGTAATTCTACCGAAATGTGTTTATAAAACTCTCATCTCTTCAAACGTGTTATTCAAATCTAACGCTTTTATATTTTAGGTTGCAGGGATGCGCAGCCGGCATTTTGTGCTCAAATGGTGGCGACACCAGATTTCTGTAAGACAATGGATGGTGGAGACTACTGTGCCAGATCTTGTGGAGTGTGCTGACAAATCAAAAGGTAACTCATACCACTTATTATCGGCAAATTCCTACACACATTTCTTTAAGAAGCTACCGTGAGCTATAAGAGGTGTCCGCGTTAGGTATCTTTGTAACAATTAAACTATCGTCGTTGCAACAAGTGGTCGTCAGTCGTAATTAACCTGCGCTCGTCTGTTCAATGCCGCTCAATGGTGGTGGATCTAGCAAAAATTTGACTGCTGTAAAAAGCAATTTGGAGAAGAACTTTCTAGCAACGAATTGATAATGAAATTGCCCTTTTAAAACAAGTTTTTCAACCGTGAAATTTCATTTCAATCCGCCGCCCGCTGTTTTTCTTCTCGATGTCTCTTTCAATCATTGTAACAAACATCAAAAAGAAGTTGTTTTTTTTTTTAAAAAAAAAAGAAAACTTCTTGACTTCTTGTTGTTAGTGTGTTACCATAACGACAGGAGCAATCCATGTTTTTCATGTTATTTAACCGAAAAACTGCTTTGATGTGCCATTGCTGAATTTCGGTTTAAACTGCTCCTTTTTAATGCCGAAATGATGAAATGATGAAATCGTTCGTTAGAAGAAGATTACTTAGTAATGAAGCCTCACAATCGGCGGAATGTTTTCTTAAGTTATAAAAACGAGTTGGATATACTAATTACGTCAAAACGCGGTGTTTAAACAAAATTTCAGGAAAGTATTGAGATGATGAGAGAGCTATTGTGTATCACGCCTTTATATTTTATAAGACCGTACCTAAAACTTTGGAAAATAAGTTGGGACAGCTCAGCTGTTTTTTTTGCCGTTGATGCATACATATGTTAAAAACCTGTTTTTGTCGTTTTAGGATCGCTGTTAAAGATTCAACTTGGTAATGGCGGATTACTAGTGTTTGTAGAAAAGTTTTTCTGTCATAAAAGAAACATTTTTTTCAAAACCTCCTCCAGTTTTTTTTTCGAAAATATCCCTTCAAAAAGAAATATCCGGTTCATTTTTTTTCATTGATTTCACTCAAAGTTTTGAAAATTTTCTTCATGAAAAACAGACCAACTTCGTCCCAATGCAATCTCCTCCCCAGTAACGTTGCTGTCTCATGCATTTGTTATCGTGAATATTGATGGAGAGGTTCAGGTATCTTAGAAAGCCATTTCAATATCTGAGCACTGAAGCTTAACTTCAGTGAGGCACGGTGGTCAATGACTTGAACATTTACTCAGGTCGGACCAGATGTGTCCTTTCGGAGTTCATTCTTATTGCTGAGGAGTGCAGCGTGAATCGAAAATAACCAATTAAAGACACCTGTTAATGAGCAGTTGTGCCAAAAATGGGAAACTAAGCTATTTTTTTAAATTCATACAACAAAAGCACAATGAAATTTCTATTAGCATTTGCATTTAAAACTTTTCGTGTCCATCTTCGTATTCGATATGTGTTGTTCTTTCATTGCGCTGAAGCTTCTTCATCCATTTTAGTTTAAGTTCGTCAAAATCTCGCTGTAGTTCCTCTTGTATATCTTGCAAATAAATACTATTGCCTTCCATTTTTACACCTGCAATGAATTGAAACGAAACAATCAATATAGTAATGCTATCTAGTCACTGCTGCAATTCTTGTTCACCGTCAAACTCATGTATCTGATCATGGAGGTAGAAAAAATCATGGACTGATGAAAATATTCGAAACATTGCAACAAAACCTGATCCTATTCTCAATTGCTAAAAACCTTTATAAGGATTTCACCATGACCTTGTGTGGGTCATTTGTGATATTCATATTGAGGACTTGAATTTGAGTATTCGATTTAAAATGTCAATAAGCAATTTTATTGTGTTCAATACATTGGCTGACATTTGGCTTTAGAATTCCTATAATTTGTTTCACAGACAACTAGTAGGGTAAAATGGGGCAAGATGGGTCGGCGGGGTAACTCGGGTCATTATAACTTGAAGTGTAGATATGAGCCTTGGAAACCGATGTTTTATGGGAACAAAATGGTAGGCGAGTAGTGACGGTTGTTACGTTAAAAATATCGGTTTCTAAGGCTTTATCTACACTCTATCTACACTTCATGACTTAATGACCCGACTTACCCCGCCGACCCATCTTACCCCATATTACCCTAAAAAGTGCATCTTGGATCACATAAAAGAGAAACCCAAATGAATTGAAATATCATTATCTTAATAATGAAAATAAGGGATCCCTTGGTTTTATATGTCCATGTTTAGAAATTGCTTTCTCCTTTTTAAAAAGGTTAGGGTGAGAGAACTTGAAAGGTTAGGGTGAGAGAACTTAAAACATTGCATGCCAACAAAAGTTCTTTTACAATTTGAGTATAATGATTTCCTTACATTGCCCTGTTGAATCATTCGAATCCTTTGTCGTCTGAAAATGCAAAAGTCTGTACAAAATACCGTTCTTGTTTTTGAAAAGACACCTCAACGTCATGCCGATGATGACGGCAAGTATTCCCATCCCCAATAAAACCAGTAATGTCGTATAGAAGACGGGATTGTCGGAAGACCAAAAGAACGTCAGCATCGACGAAGACCCGTCGCCGTAAAATTCAGTTTTCGTTGGCTGAAAAGAAGAAATAAAAGCTTGAAAAATATTTCAAATATTTCGAATGGCATTCAATCTGTGTGCCTGTTATTTATTGTCGGCGTCATACTAGTTTATAGGAAACGATTTAAAATAGACACCGTCTCTTATTCGTTCCGAGAATTCTTTAAACATAAGTTTAAGAGTTCTGTAAAAGATAAACACTGGAGATCAATGCTGTGGTATTTTGATGTGTGTCAAACATAAGGTTAAATTAACAGAGCAAAAAGAAAACTGGGACTAGTTCTCCAAATAATTTGCTCACAACAAAATTTCAATTTGCTGATTTCGAATTTGAGGGTCATTATATACAATTAATAAAAGAAATGCTGGACCATATTTGGACCAGGTTGTGAAAGTAGTTTAATTCTTATGAAATTTTGCACATGAGATGTTTTTGTATCGTTGCCTGGACCTACCACGTCCTTAATCTCGCTTACGCCCTTAATCTCGTTTACGCCTCTAATCTAGCTTACGCCTCTAATCTCGTTCACGCCTCAAAATTTACTTACGCCCCCTATCTTGCTCACGCTCCTAACCTTACCCAATGCTCCTTTTCAACACTAGAAGTCATCACTATTCGGTTGTCTTCGTTGCTCTCAAAAAACGATCGTAAAAACTTGGTGATGTTCGCATTGTACGATATTATCCCATACGAGTTGTGCTGAATGGTAATATGCTCAAGTTGCTGTACAGTTGGAATCTGCAGCTCCAGATAGTTTTTGTAGTAGCTAGCTATATTGTCATCAAGAGCAATACCTGAAATCAAAATAATTCACCTTCAACAAAAAGGGGCTGTTGAGAGCTTGAACTGATCGAAAACTTCCGTTTAAAGACCTTGATTTATACTGCAGGGAATCGATAGACAATATATGGTATTCCGAAAAAAACACCAATCATAAGAGCAGACGAAAGGAACTTTTTCGTACCAAACATGTGGTCTGCTCTCAGATGTAGCACCATTTCTTCGACAGTGTCGAAGTACTGAAGGTTAGCCTTCTTCTGACTTGCAGCAGATACTCCAGCTGCTGTAGAGCGCAATACACCAATCTAACAAACACAAGAAAACCTGGAATGTTAACACAGTAGAACATCCATTTTTTGCCGTTGTAAGTAATATGAAACATAACACAAGTATTTGTTAAGATGTCTTAGTGCGTACCGTGATTCTAGTTGGCGCGAGTCCAAAAATAATATTTTGACAAGTTATGCTATGCTAGAATTCAAAAAGTACTTCTGAAAATCCACGTTACTTGATTAGAATCACAAAATTAAATATGTTGCTACGGGCGTATAGCTTAATTAAGAAAATAATTTTTTTATAAGGTTTACAACACCTGATGACGGATGGCTGGCAAGATATTGTGTATATATTAGTCATATGTACATATTCTAATCATGAAACTTCTCATCATTCTTTTCTTAATTAATCACAAAATTGATTTTAGACTCGTTTATTAAGAATCACTTAAGAATATGGTTGGCAGGATTGTTTTTAGGGTTAAATTTGCATTATTGACACAATAATTCCCACAAAAATAACTAATTTATCCTTTGAAAAAATCCGCGTTCAATTAGAACAACCCTCGCTAAATTGGAGGTTTTTGAATTATTTTCAATACCCAACCCGTGCTATTGAATTAGAATCGCGAAATTGATTTGAGAAATCCGCGCTAAATAAAAAGAATTACGCTATACACAGTTTTTTTTTACAAGAATTCTTTTTATAAGTATCACGAGGCTCAAACTCGTCAAAATTTAAGAAATCTCATGTGATTGTCGATGATGATACAGAGGACTAGCTATATCGGAAAGGTCGATAATCGACATGGTAGTGGGAGGTGTGCATTGTTTGATTCAGCTCTGAGCAGCTCTTGTTTTTTTCTGTTAATATTGTTTTCCATGTTTGTTATTTTTGTTGAGAATAAGTTCAAAATAAGTTCTTTCCTCCCTCTTTTACCGACTGGTAGCCTTGTGGTAGAGTGCTCGCTTCCTGTTCGGGAGGTCGCAGGTTCAATCCCCGACCGAGTCATGCCAGCGACTATAACAGTGTGAATCACTCCTCTCTGCTTAGCACTCAGCAAGAGAGTAGGAATGATGTCTTGGGTGGTTGTCTAGTTGAACGGTTTCTATCATTACAGCTTCCGTAGCCCAAATGGGGGCTTTAAATGCTCTAGGACATCCTTCGCAGGACCCTCATCGATAACAGTACCTGAGGAACTGAAGAGGCTATCCTGGGTAAACATTTGTGAATAAATAAACAAGAAACAACTAAGTTGTTAAAAGATTTCCGTAACTTAAGCATGACATGCTTGTAATTTTAATTTGATAAAAGATGTTGTTGTGATTACTTTTCATTGTCAAAAATAAACTTTTTTCTAAGGGATTATACACTTCATTATGTATGTATGCTGCTTTCTCTCTCTTTCCATATATATAAGTCCTGTTAAGTACAATAACAAATTTGCAGAGTGAAAATAAATATATACAATGTAAAATTGCTTAATTTATATACATAAAAATTAAAAAAATAAAAATCGTCAAGAACTATTCAATAAGTCGACAGAAGTAAAATTTCAAATTCACTGGGCAACTACGTAATAACTTTTTGATCCTTATGTTCTTCCGTGGTCTAAAATACAGAGCAGTTTTCACACAGCCACAGAGGTTTGCTTTATTTGCAACAAACAGAATAAGGCAGGATAGGTGTGACCTTTACTCTTGTTGGCTTTCCTTAATATACTGCATCGTGATTGTTCATTTTGCTTTTAAATGACTTATTCAGCCATGGGCAAGGACGTCACTTAATTTTCTTTTCTATTACCAGGGCATAGTTATTAAAAATGATCTCATGAATTTGGTATGGTCTTGTTAATGTTTATTGTTTTGTAGACTGTAAACCAATGGACATCTCGTAACTGCTTCAAAGTGTATCAATTTACTGTTTTTAAATAATGTCTGGATCATCATAGGTATTGACACAAACTCTCTTCAAGATTACATCGTTTCTTTTTTCAAAGACTGCACAACATAATTAAAATCATTATTGAAGGCTTTTGACAGATATTTTGTTGTCAGCCAAGCAATACATGCAGCATGTAAGAAGACTAGGATGGGAATTCTCTTTTGTGAAAATATCTTAATCCATGATATTTTCATTCAATATCTTGTCTTCCCAATTTATTTGTTTCATATGTCAATGTATACAATTCATAACCATCGATTAAATACAAATCTTGAGATTCGGCATCAGATAAATGAGTCTTCATACACAGTATAATATCAATGTTATGATATTCCTTCTCTTGTTATTATTATCAACAACCTGTATATAAAATTCTCAAAATTCGACTGTAAATCACGTATATTTTGTTATACAAACGATAGTCCTGTCTCTTTACAAGTCACATGCAGTTCTTTAATTATGAAATGATCTGTACGTAAACTTTTCCAACATTTCCAGATAAAAGTACCAAGCACAAAACACAAGCACAACCTTCCACGCGCCACCATATTGTTTTTACATGCTTCGGTTCAGCTTTAGCCTGTCAACATTTTACATTATCATCACAGCGGAGATATGAAAATCACAGGCTAGAGCATTACCCTGATAGATAGATAGATAGAGAAATAGATACGCCGCCGAAATGAATAAGATTATCCATTCCATGGAAATCTTAATAAATAAGTAAATGTTGCAGTTGATCTAGTATGCCCCGTTGTTCAGCTTCATTGAACACTGTTTTCTTCCGGAAATATTTAAGAATCACTTAAGAATACTTCAGGCTCACATTTGAAGAATTATTAAGAATCATAAGGCTTAAACCAGGTTATGTAATTCCTGTAAAAAATAAACTGCTTGTTACTGCCTTATGAGTATAGGTTTGGAAACATATCAAGGCGAACACTCGCAGCAAAAAAGTGTTGATAAAACATTCACAAGATGGAACGGTTCCAATGAATGCTTTGTAACAAGAACATATCAATAATGCTTAGGATGTTTTTGCAAATGAAGTTGAATTTCTTGAATGTGTTAAGCTTGTATTCATACAATACTAAGTTATTTTCGTGTATCATAAACTCTCTTGATGTCTGCGATTTGAATTAGCTACAATTAAATTTTTACTTTTCATGTTTTGGAATACTGAGCAAATCTTTAATTGCGTACGCAATAAAACCGATTTAAAACCGCCCCAAGCACCAGACTTTCAGAACAAACCGTTATCAATTACATATAAAGTATTCAGTTTAAAAAAAGCTCTGCGAAGGAGGTGGTTGTTTACCTTTTTCCCATACATATCGCCGCTTTGGAGATTTTGCATGCTCATACTGAGGGAAGATGTAAGTGTTGCGGTATACAATGAAAAGATGGTGATTCCAATTAAAATCCAGATGACTGCAAATAATCGAGCTGCGGTGGACTTTGGAGAGCGGTCGCCATAACTATGAAGTATCAATTTTAAAATCTCTTAATTATCACTTTAAGCCGTGTGACCATAGAAATAGAGGTTAAACAGAAAGATTGATAAACTTACCCGACTGTTGTCATAGAGACAAACGCCCACCAGAAACCTTCAAATGGACCACGTGGAAAAGAGGGTGGGAATTCATGCTTGTTAGAACGAGTGTCCTATAAAAGATTATTTAAATCTTCAACACAAATCCAAGGATAGTAAAAAAATGCAGGATTACTGTGACAGCGTTCAGTAAGTCATTTCCTGTTGCCAACAACTCGGCTGTCCTTTAAAATTTCTGACAACCTGCTTTCGATTATTAGTGATTTAGTCTCAACTATGTTGAAGGCTAATGCTAAAGCACTATATACTCATTACGCATCTGGATCTACCATTATGATTTGCCAACTTAACTCCAGTCATAAATTCAGAATTCAGATTCAGAATTCAAAGTGCACGTATTAATCAAGTCTTAAATTGTTTTAAGATGAAAAGCGTCGTAAATTTTTAATTGTAATTTTCTACAAGAGAGTTTCAAATCTATGATAAAAAGGGCCTGGTACGAGTTCAAGGGTTGGTTGCTAAAACCGGATAGCCAATGAAAAAAGTCATTAGGTTTATATTACAATTCCGGGAGGACTACCATTTGTCTCAACAGTTGTACATAAGAAAAGTCGTCACCATGACTATAACATAATAAAACCTGCATGCTTATGATTGATAGTAATGTTTCAACATTTGAGAAAATCTGTTGAAAATACTTCAACTTACTAACAACCAAACAATACAACCAAAAAGAACGGCCATAGAAATGGCTATGACAAACATGGGCCATGTACGGAAAATTGACTGGAACATGCGTGTCGACATCTGTGCTCTAAGGTTCTCGCTTGCTTTTGTCAAAATCGTGACGCCTAATATGAAAAAGAAAATAATTGACAATAGCGCTATGTACAGCGTGGTTGTAGTCGTTTAAAGGCCGGTAGACATTTAGTCAAATTTGACATCAGATGTCGAGCATGTACCAGCAATCAGGTTCTAGGAAAATCCCCCCTTGGAAAATTGCCCCCCCGGATGATTCCCCCCTGGAAATCCCCCCAGGAGGAATGCCCCCGGATAATTACCCCCGGAAAATTGCCCCCCCAAGTAAGTAGCCCTAAACCTAACCCTAACCCTTACCCTAACCCTAAATTGGATGGGGGGCAATTTTCCGGGGGGGGGGGGGGGGGATTATCCGGTGGGGGAATCCTCCGGGGGCAATTTTCCAGGGGGGAATTGTCCTGACACCTAGCAATCAATATGTCGATACCCAACAAACACTTACAACCTTATTCACAAAAAATGTTTCCCTGGACAGCAGTATTAATATGTTTTATTGGAATTCTAGTTTTCAACTTTTCGAATACACTTGGTGGACATTGTGTGTATCAAAATATTTATAGTATCAACTTTAATCAAGAAAGCTTTATTGCCCCCGCAGCGAGCGTAAGCGAGCGAGGAGGCATAGTAGTTTCACGAGATAGGCGAATGTCAGTTTCCGATTTTGTTCATCATCATCATCATCTTCATCCTCCAACTTTCGTGTTGACGTTACACGGTGGAATACAATTATTAGCTGACTTTGCTTTTTTTCCGTTTCAAAGCATTGTACTGTAAGTGGGAGAGACAGAATGTTTTTTCTTATCTCTTTCCTATTATTATTATATTATACTATGTTATTTAGGAAGTTCTTTCGCTAAAATTGCTTAGACATTTTTCAGATTACTTTTGTGTTGGTTTAGTGAAGTGAACAACAAGGATTTTTAAGCACAGCTTGAAATCTGAAACTTTGCCAACCATACATTTTATTATTGTATATATATATATGTTTTAGCTCTAAATATTTCATTCAATAAACTTTGTTTAACGCACTAATTTTTGGCAAAGATTTTAATTGGATTTCTGTGTATGCAAGAAAGCTATATTACAAATTGTCTTTCTTCGTGTTTTTCTATTTTAACTGTCCTCCTCCTCGCCAAACCTAATCATACTAGTGTGTGATCATGATCAGTAAAAGCTTTTTACATATTCTTGTTGTTTTTTTTATAAACATTGGCTACTTTTTGTGTTGAATCAATGTTTAAAACGCAGATTTCTAATGGATTTTTTGCTTTGATTTTTTTTTTTTTAAAGTTTGTTTTTTTTCTTTTGGCTCTTACAGAATTTCTTTAACAAATCTTGTTTTGATTATAAAATACGTATCCATGGTTTCAGTTCACACTTTTCTTTTGTTTGTAGCAAATACTTTCTGATATTACTTGTTAAGCCTTTATTACACTTTTTGAAAGGTATATTAGCATCAATAAAAAAAAGTTATCCTAAAAAAAGAAAGTTTAACTCAATTCCAACGTAAGTGAAAAACCGTGTAGACCAAATCTGATCTCCCATTTCGAAATGATCATGCTCACAATCTTCTTGTTTTTATTGTGTTTAGTTTATACAATGTTATCAAAAGTTTAAATGTATATATTTGTTTCTGTGTAAAGATTTGCAAAAACATTCATCTGAATTTTTCTGAGTTTTCGGACAAAAATTTGTTTTTGTTTCCGTTGTATAGCTTGCAATGTATAGCTTGCTGTGTGTACACATTGGAATGCTTGAGCGCGGGGGCATTTTTTAGCTAAAGCTACATGCTAGTAATAAAGTTAAGGGTTGCTAAAACCAATGAGAAAAAAACAGAGATTAAGTGAAAATGGTTTTTTAAAATGTTTGACCTTTGACTTCAATAAAATGTACATAATCATAGCCAGTGTACTTTCTACTCTTCACGGAAGCTTCGATAGGCATGACGATGTCAGAGTTTTCGAAGTATTTTTGGATTGGTGAATGTGGTCCCACGAAGGATATGTTAGCACATCCATAGCAACATGTCTCCAACGCAAGGCGAAGCATACCTAGCAACAGAAAACACACCAACTGAAGAACAGTGTGGCAACCACTAACCTAATTGTTTAAAGGAAACTTTTTTGTTTTGGTTTTTTGTGAAAACATTATAGCGGCAGATAGTCGGAAGCAATGAAAAAAAGCTTCGGAAAAACTTGGCGCTGTAAAATACTTTTGGTGGTTCTTAGTTCACTGAACAGGTGATGCGCGATCAAATTGGCGAGATAGAATTTGTTGAAAGCAACTTAAAGAAAGAATGTAACCTAATACAGCATGCTTTTGAATATCGTTTCATCAAATTTTCTAGCACTTCACCGCCAATTAATAGCTCAACATAAAGAAGGCAAACGTCATACCATGGAGGTATAAAACAGAAGGAGAACGAACTGTTATTTTTCTATTATTCAGATAATGACTATTCTATTCATTGCGGTGTCACTTTGATGTCATCCGTGATGCGCTTTCGGCTGGTTGTCGGTGAAACGAATACTTTTTTAAAAATTAACGACAATTTAAAAACCAAATATCATCCATTATAACAACGGATCAACTTGCTGCATAGTGACAAGCAGATTATTAAACCTAAAGCTTCCTTGAGAAACAAATGAAAATCTATGTTTTTATAAAGAGTTGAAGATATCGCGTAATTCATGTATAAGTTCCAATCTACATATCTTCTGACTTAAATGCGCCTCGATAGTGCCGCGGTACGTGCAAAAACTTAGGATTATTCTCTCTTCAAAAACTGAAGCTCGGCGAAACTGCTTGAGGGGATCACGAGATATATAGACCTAAAGTTGCAATGCTTTCGTTGCATATTTGTGACGTTTTTGCATAATTCTCCCAATTCCTACAGATTATGCATGCTAAGAACTTTACCCTAACGATCTTTAATCACATTGGAGAATTGATATGAACGAAATTTTCACGCAAGAACGCCAAAATTATAAAAATTATGCAAGATGATAGCAATTATATGTTATTACACACTGAGGACTTAAACAATGCAGCGCATCACGGATAGTACAATAGCAGATTTTGAGTTCGTTCTCCTTCTGTTTTATACCTCCATGGTCATACCTGGCAAATATCCAACGGCTTTTGCAGTTTTATTTTGCAGGACATAGGGTGGATGTTCTGAGTAAGCCACAGAAATCTCTGCTGCACAAATTGGAATCATATCCCATACTATGGTGCAGTTTTGCAAGTCTGGAAGGATCTTCACAAAATCATGCCGAAGTTCGAATCGGTTGCTACACTCGTCTGGTGATTTCATGAAAGCGAATGATATGGACATGAAGTTTGTGAAAGCTATCACATATCTCCAAATGTGTTGACGCATTTCTTCATAAAATCACAATCACTACTTTAAATTTTGGAAGCATAAGAAGAGCTTTATCCACTTAATTTCTAAAGCAAGAAAAAGCGATGTTCTGCGATACTTGAAGAGGAGGCGATAAAATCTTTATTGGAAGATTCTCAGCCTTTCAGCTCATTTTAGTAATAAACCTTTTTGAAAATATTTTGTATAAGAATCAAAATTAAGTATTGATGATCATCTTCAAAAAAAAAAAAAAATTATATTGCGTGATGAAATGTGACTTTTTTTAAAAAAGGAATGAAAAATGATCTGACTGTTTAGAACAGATGTTTCAAGAGTTTAATTTGATGTTTTTCCCAAGAGTCTCCGTTTACAACAAAACATCTAGAATCTCATATATCGTAGGGATCTGATATTCTAATAATGAAATTATCACGTGAGAAAAAAATAAAAAATAAAAGAAGGCTTGAAGTGAAGTTAGAAATGAATCTTGAGGATGATTTTATTTTTCATTTCATCAAAATTATTTATTTTTTTAATTGCTTTACTATTTTGTTCAAACATATTTATCAGGAAATGACTTTTAATGGTATTAATTTTTCTTAAATGTTTTTTCATAGTTTTCCATCCTATATGTATGAAGTTTGGTTAAATCAAAATATACTAAATACAAAAATCAAATGCCCTTCCAATTTTCCAACATGATATCAGGTTGGAAATTCCCCCCATTATCAACAACAACAATATAATTACAACAGCACAAGATCTAAGTTTTCATTCGCTATTCACTGTACATATTTAACATAGGAAACATACAGAATTCGTCATCAAAATAAGTTTCAAAGTTTATCAAAACTTCATTGTCAGCAGTAAACGTCTTGACCTAGTAAATATTAATGTTTGTAAACTTGATAGTAGTATCGCTTCACAATACGTCCTCGTTTACATCTGTATCGTTTAAGCAAGTATTTTTTTCCTCGACAACATCCATATCTCCATTTGTCCAGTACTTTTCCACCACAACAGATTTCCGTCCACAAGTTGTATGGCTTTCCTTTGCAACAACCGTACTTGGCTTTGCGTACAATTTGACCACCACAACATAGCTCAGTACTTCTTTTAAATGGTTTGCCACGACAACATCCTTGAAGAGCCTTTTTAATAACTTGTCCTCCACAGCAGCTCTCTGTCCACAAGTTATAGGGCTTCTTGTTACAACAGCCATACTTCCTTCGTGGGACAATTTGACCACCACAGCACCTCTGATCTCTTAAATCGTACGGCTTATCTGCACAGCATCCTTGCGTCGCCTTTTTAATGACCCGACCTGCACAACACCTTTCGGTCCACAAGTTGTATGGTTTTCCATTGCAACATCCATATTTTCGTTTTGATACAATGTTTCCACCACAGCAGATATGTGTCCATCTGTTGTAACACACTTTCCAGCATAGACTGTACTTGCTTTTGGGTTTGACTACCCCATTACAACAAAGCTGTGTACGCGGATTGTAACGTTTGTAGTAACCACCTGGATGAAAAAGTAAAAGATAGGTTTTAGCAGGTTGAACGAAGTGACATCAATTACATCAATTTGAATTTGTTAGATATTGTAATTACTTACATCTTCTGTATTTGGAATAAGATTTCGAATAAGAAGGATATTTCTTATACACATGGCGGTTATCTTCCATTTCACTGTTCACATCACTTTCGTCAGCATATGCAACAAGGCATAATGTAAAAACAACTGCCAAAGCAATAATCTTCATCATCTAAATATCATACAGAGAGTTACATTTAATTCATGAAATGAAATTCAGGAAAAATTTTCATCACAAAAACACTTACGATGTGTTCTTAGTGTTCTTCACCAAAAAGATCATTAAGTTAAAATGAAGAGAAGTGATCTTTTTAGAGCAGATGACTTCGTTTTATACTGCAGATGAAAATGAGGAGGACTCATCCACGTGGTAATTAACACCGCCACAAAATTAGAAATTAGTGAAATGGCAGTGGTGAGAGTTTATCTTGGAACCACAATGAAAACGTGATTAATTTAGTAGTGTGCTGAATAATTAAACATATCTGCTAAGTATGGCTTACATTTCCACCTTTTATCTTAACATGTGACCATGTGTGTATTTATGGAGAAAATTTTTAAACTAAGAGAAAAATTTCGTCGGGAAGTAAATAACTGTCAATAGTAAAGTAGGCAAAAAGGTGTCCAGTGACAGAAATTTTACATGTCGACATTTTCTGCGATGAGGTATACTATTAAAAAATTAAATTATGTGGCAAAAGAAATTGTGCTGAATAGGGAAAATGTGGGAAAATAGGGAAAAAATTGATTTCAAACTAGTACAGTTTTGTTGGGAAGATAATCTTTAATGTCTTTTGAGTTTATTAACTTGATGAAAAATCTATGGATGATTTTTTCAACGTTAACACTGAATAAAATTTCATAAGAATATTTTGTTAACAACACATAATACTAATACTAGTCGAGGATTCAACTTTAACTGGTGCATGAGTAAGGAATGACGTCTGCACCTATATCTAAACAGAATTATTGTTTTAATTATGTCGAAACAAATTACTAGTGTTTAAATAGCTTTCGTTGAACTAATCCCAAAATAGTTCTGAGTAAGGTTTCACTTCCCACTTTGAAAGAGAGAAAACAAACTATTGTGAGCTTCCTGTAGGTTTTTCTGTTTTATAAATGGAAACGCGCTTAAAAAGCTGTTCTGCCAACAATTTAAATTTTTTATGTAACTTTTTAAAAGAAAACCTTCTGTAAATAAAAAACACTCGAATTCCATATGATAAGCGAGCAACCCCAACGTCCATCTATGTCATTATGTCCGTTTGTAACTATGTTGGAGATGATTTACTGTTAGAAAAAACGTGCAAAAATGCTCAAACTTGAACAAAGGCCAGTGTACATCAGAGTGGAATATTGAGAAACAAAGAAAGTTGATTCAAACATCGTTTTCTGCGCTATCAAAAATGAAGATACTTGCACAACTCCAATCGTTGCGCATCTTGAACATCGATTTTGTTTTCTTGTACTATTTAAAGCACCTTTTAAAATGATGAAAGTCAGTTTTCGAATTTTCAAAGAATCATTTTTCGTTCCTGAGATATTGCGGTTTAAAGATTTTTCCAAAACATGTCTCCATAGTAACGTGACATCATAAAATTCAAAAAGATATTGCTGACATAAAACATTCACGTGTTCAACCTCAGGCAGTTTTAATGATATATAGTTAGAACGTTGTATGTGGAGCGGAAAATAGCTATGGTTGCGAAATTAGCAAAGAAATTTATTGCCATGGTTGCTTCGGCTCGGTTCCAGATCTCTGCTACTTTTTGTCGACAAGGCTATATAGTGTGGGCTGAATTGTGTAAGTTGGCGCTGGTCAGTAAAATACAAAAATCGCTCAAAACTACTTGGATGGATATACCTTGGTATGTCACACAATTTTGTGGAGTTTCTCATCAAAACAATGATTTTTGTCAATTTTACAGACCATAATCGAAAAAAGGACTCTGGTCTGTAAATTACACACTGATAAAATAGTTCAGATTTTTTCCCCATGACTTGGAAGGTATTAATAGGGAATATATTCTGACTAAGTTTTATGAGTGAGTTATTCAAAAGATATAGCCATTTTTCAAATATATAGAATAAAATGTTTTTACCTGTGTTTTTTAGGACTGATTTTATATTTGAATTTTTTTTTTATTTTTTTTTTGTTATGTACATATATATATTGGGAGAATAGCCATGTAAATGGATTACCCTGAAATACATTTATTATTATTATTATTATTATTTGGGTCAAACCCAATTTGGTCTGCAAAATATACATATGGCAGTCAGAAAAATTGGAGACATATTTTTTTTCTAACTTTATACCGCAAATATTGAAACTAACCCAAAAAATTGCTTCTAAGACTTTGATCCCACGGCTTTACAATTGAGCCCACACTAATATATCACCATCCAACCCTATTACGAGAATAAATTTCGCTTTAAATTACGCCAAGTGAAAACTGTCCCAATTTCTAGAATCTCGTTTCCCTTGCCTGAGTGGATCTCAATTTATAGGCTTGTCAGCAAAAAATAGAGACCTGGAAACAAGCCGAGGTAACTATGGCAACAATTGTTTTAAGTGATTTGATATCTACAGTTGTTGGTCACTACACATACGAAATTCTAGCAGTGTATCAGTAAAATTTCTTGAGTTACTTACCCAGCCGGCACATTTGCTAAAAAATCTCTGCGAAGGAGTAGATTTCTATATAAATATGCACACAATTTCAACAAAAATTCTCTCCGTCACAGCGACTTCTTGACGATTTTGCCGACTGGGTACATATTAGCATGTCAGGAATTTCTTCTTGGACATTGTGATGTCATGTTGCCACATGGACATCAAGTATTGAGCAAAAAATTTTAATGGCAATAACGAAAAATGATTTTTTGAAAATTCAAAAACCGACTTTCATCATTTTTTCTAAATTCTTCCAAATAATAAAAACAAATCAATTTTGAGTTTTGATTACAGACTAGAAATTGGATAGTCCAGTTCATTTTTTCAACAACTCAAAATAATCTGTGTATCAATAAAGATTTCACTTAATATACTACGGGATACTATTTACGTTTTTAACAAACGATTCAAACAATTGCTGTGCAATAAACTGTTTTTGAACCGTCTGATGTATAAATTTTTATTGTTATTATCATCTTTCATATTTATACAGGTTATTCTACATCACTATAATATATTATGACAATATATATAGTTACTGTTATCAACGAAAGACCTGTGTAACAAAAGACAACTGAGGAAAAATTCAATCACGTTTTTCAAATTTGATTGGTCGGTCGAATTTTAGCGTTTTCTTTGAGGTTGCAACGATAATGCCAGTATGTATGGTAATTCCTGCATTATTCAATGTATGGCTAGGAATCGTTTGTTGAATCAACTGTCACCTCAGATTTGAGGGAATTATTTCATTTTGTGACCAATGAGTGACTTCACATCTTCATCAAATTTTTGTCTTTTGGCCATGGAAAAACCTGAACGTAAAACTCCTTTCGAACAATATCTACATTGTTTTTAATCAAAGATTGTTTCTTATGAACAAACAGTGAAAAGGTTCAGCCTGGATCTATGAAAGTTTTCATTAGCGTATATTTATTACCCATTGTATTACGGAGGACCATAGCAACTGACTGACAAGAGTTTTACTTTGCCAGCTGTTATATTTTAGTTTATTACGACGAAGAGAGTTAATACGTTGGCTAGGTCAAAATATTCAGCGCTCTTTGCAAATTGATACAAACTGACGCGGTGGAGCACATTTAAGTTGAATTTGTGTTTCAATTAGGTCAGAACTAAAGGCATTCGGTTCGAGAAAAAAAAAATACACGAAAAATGGCCTATACTATGTCCTGTTCCAAAACCTGCACAAGCAGTAAGTGCACTCTTGATGCATTCTTTTTGTATTCCCAGAGTGTTTGCCGATGACATTAATAAAGCTGAAATATATGTATCATTTCTATATTTCAATCACCAAAATTTATTTAGAATAATTTTATTTTTATTAGTATTTGTAAACTGGATAGTAGTATCGCTTCACAATACGTCCTCGTTTACATCTGTATCGTTTAAGCAAGTATTTTTTTCCTCGACAACATCCATATCTCCACTTGTCCAGTACTTTTCCACCACAACAGATTTCCGTCCACAAGTTGTATGGCTTTCCTTTGCAACAACCGTACTTGGCTTTGCGTACAATTTGACCACCACAACATATCTCTTTCCTCAAACTGAAGGGTTTACCACGGCAACATCCTTGAGTAGCCTTTTTGATAACTTGTCCTCCACAACACTTTTCGGTCCACAAGTTGAATGGTTTTCCATTGCAACATCCATATTTTCGTTTTGGTACAATCTTTCCACCACAGCAGATATGTGTCCATCTGTTGTAGCACACTTTCCAGCATAGACTGTACTTGCTTTTGGGTTTGACTACTCCATTACAACAAAGCTGTGTACGCGGATTGTAACGTTTGTAGTAACCACCTAGAGGAAAAAGTAAAAGATAGGTTTTAGCAGGTTGAACGAAGTGACATCAATTACATCTATTTGAACTTATGAGATATTTTAATTACTTACATCGTCTGTACTTTGAATATTTGGGATAAGATGGATATACGAGTGCAGGATCTTGACGGTTCTCTGCCATTTCACTGTTCACATCTTTTTCGTCAGCATATGCAACAAGGCATAATGCAAAAAAAAACTGCCAAAGCAATAATCTTCATCATCTAAATATCATACAGAGAGTTACATTTAATTCATGAAATGAAATTCAGAAAAACCAGAGAGTTCACCATACAATAACTTACGATGTGTCTTAAATAATCTTCCTCACCAACCGAACAATAAGTTAAAATGAAGAGAAGTGATTTTTTAAGAGCAGATGACTTCGTTTTATACTGCAAATGAAAATGAGGAGGTTTCAGCCACGAGGTAATTAAAACCGCCACGAAATTGATATGTGAGGATGCTGTTTAAATGCTGTTATTTAGTTCATTTCATGTTTCTATGAGTAACTAACTGACGACATCATTACATCAATTCGATAAAGCATTTTTTTCAATATAATCCTAAATGGTTTTGGTTAGATTTTTTATTTCCCGTTTACACACACGTTGTCTAAATCGCTTTGGTGTGAAAGTTTCTAAACTGACTAATGTCTCTATGGTAACCGACATAAAAGATTAATATTAATGAAGATTCATTGGAAAGCAAATCTCTCCACTACTCCTTCATAAAATCCTAAAAGCCATGCAACAGCCCTAAAAACGTGTACCAATATTATTTGCTTGCAGATCTTTACCAGAGATATAACATATCTCTGTCTTTAGAAACTATTACTTCAACAAAAATTCCAACAGTCCAGCCGTAGTATGTTTTTCCATTTTCAATACTTTTAACCAGTTTAATTTAAAGCTTCTATCAACCGTCTAAAATTAATATGTGTAGCTTAACCATATAAAGTTCTCCTCACTGACTAAGTTGGTTTACAGAAGAACTGCATGCAAGGACTGGAATGATTGCTGAAATTCCCATATAATTGTATAAAGAGTGTGACATTAGTATGTTTATGGATTTAGAAACATCTAACAGGAAGCATTTTCAATAGAGCTTACAACGTTTCAATGTAAAAATAGTTGTTATAAATACTTTTACATACATGCATACCTACATGTCTTCTTAAGAGGAATAGGCTTTACTAAGTTCATACTACAGTCATCAACGTTAAGTGCATTTAAGACGAATAGTGATTACAAACTTTCTCTGTTTCTGGGAGTGTTTGATGCATTTTCTGAGAAGAACTACACAAAATATTTATTTGATTATGAAATTAAAATCGAGTAAAGCATTTTCTTAAAAATCCTGCAAAAGTTTTTCGATTATGCAATCACTACATTTATTTAATTTAGCGAACATTTTGGGTTTTTGTGGACTTTTCACAATATGGCTACCACCTTTTAATTTACCAACTTGACCCCTAATTTAGACCGAGTTTTCATATCATAAAATCACAACAAGCATCTATGGAGATTCACATTATTATTCATATTATCAAGAAAGTGGTTAAGAATTTTACTTAAACAAGACCTCCGTCATAATTTTTAATTGCAATTTTCTACAAGAGATTATCGAACCTATGATTAAAGGGCCTGGTGCCAGTTTGAGAGGGTTAACGGTTGCTAGATGTAAAGGTCACCAGATGTAGATTATAATTCTTTTTCGTTTTTCTCCTCATTTGTCCTTAAAATAGGGAAATCTTTGAATGACTATCGGTGTCCTAATAATAATTTTTAATAATAATAATTTCAATTTGGTTTGTGACCTAGATACATATGCAAAAACTAAATTAACCAGCTCGATTAAACAATAAAAATAGAAAACAGCAATATCAACAAAATTGTATTGCATCAGTCAAGCAATTAAATAAGTAATAGTTATATTCACCTTACTGACGCAGATCTAAAAATGGAAATGCAATATTCTGCCGTAAAACGATTATATGCTTTTAAAAAAGTTGTTTTTTCCACATGTTCCAAGAGAAATCCTCGGTTCCATCATGGACGTATAAAAAGAGAAGGACTCACAACTTTAAATCTATTCAAACAAACCTCGCCTCGGTTTATTGAAATTTTGACAAAAGCAGTTTTGAAACTCCCTCAAGTGCTGTTAAAAATATATGTTTCCATTGGCTTCCATGATCGTAACAACCAACCAGAAATGAATTTAAAGATTTTCTGATTATATTGAAGCCAGGTTTTAAACTCTGATTCCTCATGACTTCTTACAGTCTTAAACATGAAATTTTCAGAATTGAAAGAAAAAGCATTCTTCTTTCTGTGTATTCTCAGACACCACCCAGGCGTCTTTCAAAGTACCGAATCTTTGGATATAAGTATATACACAAAATACTTTCTAACTTCCAGAAATTTATCTTGATTCCAATCCAACATTTTTAAAAAAGGTTGAGTAGAAGTTTTGTGATACTCAAGAATATTCCTGATTCATCTGCAAATCATATTTTCTCTCAATTCGTTGGTTTTCCACATCGGATTAAACCTAAAGCGTCGTATAAACCCACCCATGTAAACCAAAATCCAGTGAAATGCGAGGCGACGATTACATCAAAGAAATGCCGACAGAATAGATTTTAATAATAGAAATGAAAGGCTTTAGTATTAGTTGTGTGTCCTTCTCTTTTTATACGTCCATGGTTCCATATATCTTGGAATTCCTAAACTCTTTCAAGTAACGGGAACGGGAAAGATAAAAGATCATGTTTTTTTTGTAAAGCTGCTAGTCAGACAACGAACTTTTGCAAATCATTGAGAACAATCACTCTGCATAAAGTGAACTCCAAAAGTCGTAGGAAGAGACATTTACCGTGCTTGGACCTGCAAATTTATTGATCAATAAATTCCTCAGGAATGTCATTAATATAAAAGTTTTTGATGAAAATTTGAGCCATTCTAAATGTGATTGAATGTGACTCGTCTACTTGTAAAATTTCAGTGCATTATCAAAACTGGAAAAACGTCCAGTTAGATTGTTCTTCCTGAGCAACAAGGACTTCTTAAAGCAATTTTTTCTGAGTAATTTATTGTTCAGACAAAAGACCCTGGTTAATATCCCCGGATTTTTAATCATCTCTTTGTCTAAAAGTTTAATCCTGAGAAAGTGAGATATGTTGTATGAACAAAATGTAAATGCACGGGAAATTCTATTTTATTTGCTGCTAAAGAAGATACCTTTATTGTTCAATAAGGTTAAAAATGTTCAATACATAAGCTCTCCCTTTTGCTTCCCTTTTAAACAAAGTAAAATACACCCAACTCACTTCCTCACTACATAACAATGAAACTTTTGGCGATCTTATTCATCGTCAAACAAATCTGAACTGTGACTAATTTCTACAAAAGATATTTGAAAGATGGCAGTCATGAAAGTAGCCATGACGCTTCATTTCAAGTCATTTTAATTTGAACCACGCATGTCTAATTATATGACTTACCACCAGTATTCAAATTGTCTTCTACCATTATGTTTGGCAATATTTGGCGGTGTTAATTACCACGTGGATGAGTCCTCCTCATTTTCATCAGCAGTATAAAACGAAGTCATCTTTTCTAAAAAGATCACTCTCTTCATTTTAAATTAATGATCCTTTGGTGAAGAACACTAAAAACACATTGTAAGTGTTTTTGTGATGAACTTTTTTTCCTGAATTTCATTTCATGAATTAAATGTAACTCTCTGTATGATATTTAGATGATGAAGATTATTGCTTTGGCAGTTGTTTTTGCATTATGCCTTGTTGCATATGCTGACGAAAAAGATGTGAACAGTGAAATGGAAGATAACCGTCAAGATCCTGCACTCGTATATCCATCTTATCTCAAATATTCAAAGTACAGACGATGTAAGTAATTACAATATCTCATAAGTTCAAATAGATGTAATTGATGTCACTTCGTTCAACCTGCTAAAACCTATCTTTTACTTTTTCCTCTAGGTGGTTACTACAAACGTTACAATCCGCGTACACAGCTTTGTTGTAATGGAGTAGTCAAACCCAAAAGCAAGTACAGTCTATGCTGGAAAGTGTGCTACAACAGATGGACACAAATCTGCTGTGGTGGAAAGATTGTACCAAAACGAAAATATGGATGTTGCAATGGAAAACCATTCAACTTGTGGACCGAAAAGTGTTGTGGAGGACAAGTTATCAAAAAGGCTACTCAAGGATGTTGTCGTGGTAAACCCTTCAGTTTGAGGAAAGAGATATGTTGTGGTGGTCAAATTGTACGCAAAGCCAAGTACGGTTGTTGCAAAGGAAAGCCATACAACTTGTGGACTGAAATCTGTTGTGGTGGAAAAGTACTGGACAAATGGAGATATGGATGTTGTCGAGGAAAAAAATACTTGCTTAAACGATACAGATGTAAAAGAGGACGTATTGTAAAGCGATACTACTATCCAGTCTACAAATATTAATGTTATTAGATTATATAGTTGAGATAAATCCTGGTGTTGGAAATATATTGACAAATTGCATTTAAAAAACTTTATTCTTTTTTTCTTCACCCTTATTTCATTGCTTGATCATTAGTAGCCTATGTAGAAAGAAGGATAGTGACTTAGGTGTTTTATTTGAGAAAAAGCCTTTGTAAACTGAAATATTTGATAAAACCACATAAAGTTGGGCTTTGAATGATATGATAGCTATCGAAAGGAAGAAAGGTTGATGTGGGAAAAATAAGTTCAATGTCCATTGGAAATAATAATCAATTGAAGCATCTGTTATTAAAATTTACCAACTTCATCTCAGACCAGTTCTAATATCACGAAATCACTGGATGTCTTTAGAAATTAATTTTTTCATGTTGAGCTATTCCACTATTTTTTGAAAAACTGTATTTAGAGTCACGGCCTAAAGTTCTTAGCAGAGAGTTTTAGTGTATACCTTAACAACATGATGCGAACAGTTTTGTTTTGAAGTCGAACTATTAAGGAGTTAGGGGTTAGACGTAAGACATGACACATGTCATCTGGGTCAGACGTAAGAGTCTAAGGATATGATATTTCTTTTCGATCTCAAGTTACTTGGACGTATTTCTGTACTATTTTATAATGATTCTCCTGTACCAATTTGAAAACATATATCTTGTGTGGCTGGCTATTTTATTGCATTTCCCCTTTTCTGGAACTAACCGATTAAAGTTTTTGTTAACATGAATGAGGTCTTTCAATTCCTTTGTGATTCACTGTTCTAAACCTTCATCGATCACTCTGTCGTCGTCACCTCGTCATTCGCTTTGCCGCCGTTCTTGCTGAAGCTGTATAACGAAAAGACCTGGTACAGGCGATTAAAGCCAGAACATCTCATCATAGCATCTACAATGGCATTTCAGTCGACCAGTACAGAATGAGTACTCCATGAGCTGGATGTAACAAACTGCAAATCCAATCGTACTGACGCATTCGCAACTTGAAAGAAAAGGTGCTTAACAAACATTACTTTTTCTTTTTACTACACTACAAAGATGGTTGGTGACAAAGACCTTCACCTCACAAATATAAACGCGCTACAGGTCGGCTTAATTTGCTTTCAGCCGTGCCATACCGTGTCAGGAGAAATACTGAGTTTGACTCAGTATGACAAAATGACTTTAGGGGGCTCTTTTGACTTTTGAATCGGTGGCGCGTGTTGTGAGAAAATTTTTAAAAGAAGACATACTATGGCCATTCTTAAAAAACAAAGCAGCTTCACAAATCTCGCCTTCAGTAGAGGTATTTAATTGACGTTGATTCATGTAAAGAATTGCATCATCAGTTCAAATTTAGTTCATTATCAGCTATAACATCATATAATTTTGAAATGATTCTATTTTGGTAATTTTATCTCCTATATTTACATTTATACCATGCGTTAATGTCACTTGATTTTTGAAATTGCCATTAAGTGATCCTTTTCTAGATTGGTAAACGCAATAATGTTACTTAACAGCTATAGTTTGAATTTAAATTCTACTTGATGAAGAATCTCAAATGCGAATACCATAATTAATGAAGACATCATTAGTTTTATTAAGAAACGCCCCCGAAATTTTCAAAGTTCATCGGAATAAAGCTCTTGCAGGCAGCAGAGGGACTCAATTCTAACGCAGCAATAAATAATAATAAGATGACCTTTTAACTTAAATACAAATGCAAATAGTTTGGTCAATAATCCGTGCTACTAGCAAAAGTTAAGGCATGTCCATTCATTGGGGTGATGGGCGGAGAAAATACAATTCTTTGAAGACACACAATTCAAATTCCTTGTTCTGGAATCAAACAATGAACCATCACAGACTCAAAACGTACTTAAATGTCATTCTTTGCATAGCAGGACGAAGACAGAATTTGCTGCACCATCTGGTAAAATACTAGGTGATGACACAAAGAAGAGATCTTAATGCTGCATGAAGTGCACAGCCAATTTTTTTAGAAGTCCCATCGGCATATAGGGGATTTTGAAGTAAGATTATGAAGTAAGTTATTGAAGTAGCTAAGTCTTGGAAAACATCAAGATACATAATAGTTTAGCAGAAATGAAGGGGTTTGTCATAGCTGAACAACCTACAATCATAGTAAAGAGAAATAATAACATTCTGAAAGACTTTCTGTTCCGATTTATTTCTTAATCAAAAGAATTACAAGACCTGCATAAGTTGGAGCGCATCCTCGCAGATGATACAAGACCTGCATAAGTGCGTGCGCATCCTCGCAGATGATACAAGACCTGCATAAGTGCGTGTGCATCCTCGCAGATGATAGGCTTCATTCTTATGCCTAATGTAAAAAAAAAAAAAAAAAAAATTATCCACTATTGAGCACTAAAATGATGATTAGCGAATGTCTTACTAGCGAAATTAGAGATTTTGGAAGTAAATATTTACCAGTGAAAAATAACTTCAATATATCGAATAAGTCCTGATTCGCTAAATAAAGCAACTCCTATACGGTCTCCTATCCGATCGTTTTTGTTCTTCACAAACTCTATTACAGTTACGTTTTCCGAAGTACAGTAGACTCCCGGTTATTCGAACCTGCACTTATTCGAATAATTCGGTTATTCGAAGTGAGATGGCGTTCCCCTTGGATCTGCTTACCCAACTCAGGCAAAAACACTCTCGGTTATTCGAACTTCAGTTATTCGAATAATTCGGTTATTCGAAGTGATTTCTATTCCCCTTGGTGCCAATTATAGGCTAAGTCACCCTCAGTTATTCGAATTTTTCTTATTGGGAGATCGTCGAGTGAGAACATTGATTTTCTGCGATTAAAACACTTTTTTTCTTCAAAAAATCAGGTTTCAATATTCATGGCTATTTACACTCTTCAAGCAATTTCTTCAAAAGTTCAATATTCTCCTTCGGTCCAGAGAATTGAAGCAAACAGGGGATCCTCAATCCCTTATCATCTCCAAAGTTAGTTCTTTTCCCTGTCACTTTTACTTTGCAAGTACACAACATCTCTGACTTCAGAAAGTAAAATATCGTTTTGGCAAATTTTCCTGTTTTTCCTTTAGGCAAATGACCAACAATATCTCCTTTTTTGCAGACCGCCACTGCATATTTGTCTATGTCGTTTGTTGGTTCCATTTTAGCTTCTAGGACTTCGCCAATAACAGCGTTCCATTTCTTTTGATACTCATGATATCCCATAACGGTTGAGTTACTCTCATAATACTTGATAAGAATGATTTCTATCGGCTGTGTTTCGTTGATTATCATTTCATCTAATTTTCGAACGTTTCGAAAGCTCGATTAAAAAACAAGTGGGTGGATGTAAACAAACTTTTTAAAGGCTCTTCAAATCCACATCAAAGATGGCAACCGCTCAGACAACGTCAAGGAAGAAAGCTGTTCTGACGATCAAAGAAAAATATCTTGCTTTGAAAGAGCTTGAAAAAGAAGGAACAACTAAAAAGTCTATTGCTAAAAAGTATGGTGTCCCACCTAACACACTTTCATACTGGTTTAAGAATAAAAGTGACATTTTTACCAAGTATGAATCAGGCCAGTATGGAGCTAAAAGACAAAAGCTTTCTTCCGGAAAATACGATAACATTGATAAAGCAGTTTACAAGTGGTTCGATAATGCTCGTGAAAGAACTGTGCCGATTAGTGGTCAAATCATTCGAGAAAAAGCATTGGATTTTGCAAAGCAATTCAACGAACCTGATTTTAAAGCTTCAGAAGGCTGGCTAGACAGATGGAAGCACAGACAAAACATCATTTACAGAATTATTTCTGGAGAGGAAAAGTCTTGTACACCAGAGATGACAGCAAGCTGGGAAGAAACACACCTGCCAACCATTTTGTCACGCTATGATTTACAAGACATTTTCAATGCTGATGAATTTGGCTTGTTCTACCAGATGCTTCCAACAAATACCTATCATGCCAAAGGTGAAAGATGTGCTGGTGGAAAGTTCAGCAAAGTTCGTTTAACAGGACTTGCAGCAGGAAATGCCCTAGGTGAAAAGTTGCCCATGTTCGTTATCGGAAAATCGGTTACACATTCTTGAAGGGATGCAAATCTTGGTCAAATCATGGGACGCTGTTTCAAAAGACACCGTTAAAAACTGCTTTAAGAAGGCAGGCATCTCAAAAGAAGCACAGATCACGAGTCTCAATGATGCTGATGACCCATTTAAATCTCTTTCTGACAGCATAAGCGAGTTGAAAAAAAGAGAAGTTGACGGCGACATCTTGAACGCAGATGATTTTGTGGATATTGATTTTGAGGTATGCACGAGTAAATCAATTGAATTGACTGATGAGGAAATCGTGGAAATCGTACTTAATGAGGACAAAGATCAAAACGAGCCGAATCTCGAAGATGACGATGATGATGAAATTGAGGCACATGACATCCCCCCGAAGAAGCCAAAGCAGTCAGAGTTGGAAGAGGCCTTAGAATTGTTGGAAAGATGGTCTTTGTTTGACGAGAATGGTCTTGAAATCAGAAAGCAGTTAAACATGATAACACGTACATGTCAAAAACACTACATCGATAGTAAAAAACAATGTAGCATTAAAGATTTTTTTAAGAGTTGAACTCCTTGTATTTACTAGATACATTTTCTTTATAACTTTCATATTTTAAAACCTGTTAACAATTTGTTCAAATTTATTCTTTCTTCAAAAAGTAAAAATTCTTTGTGTTTATTACGCTCAACTGAACCACAATGCCTCAATTACTTCAGAAAAGTCCATCCCATTAAGGTTAAGTTGAAAATCTGGCGGGAAAACGAATTTTTCAGTTATTCGAACTCCCGGTTATTCGAAGTAAATTCTTATCCCCCTTGGAGCTTCGAATAACCGGGAGTCTACTGTAGTTGTCATCATCCATAATCGTTTTATTCAATCTTTTAGAAGAAATTCTTTTCTTATCGTTTCATTTTTTCACAATTCACTTCTGCGGTCAAGAACCTCTTCAACAAAAAATTTACATCAACATTCCATTGAATTGCTACGGTTACAGATATTCTGCCAGCAAGATTTATAGTTATATATCGAACAAAATGGTATCCTCAAAGAATTCTCGTTATTTCGGATTTGTGTGAAAAAAACTTCATTGCCCGAATTTGAATCATGTAGCTACTAGAGCATTGAACATTATTCTCTAAAAAAGAGGGAGGCTTGTTGAGTTGCTCTCCTCCTTACAGTATTTCTTTTGATGAACTTAACAATGTAAATGTATTTCCTGATTACTTCGAATCACTGTGACAAACTATATCTCCATTTACTTTTGTTACTTATTTTGTTTCCATGGCAACAGATTTATGGCGTCATAAGCTCCACCTTAGTTCAAGAAGTAGTCAAGTTCTTCTCGCTCCAATCAATTATGGACTAAGAATGTATACTCAGCATTTTTTAAACGTATGACTCAATTTTCTTTTCCTGGAAACATAGTCAAAAAGGTTACCCAGTAACAAAGCCTGCTTCCATCAGCTACGGACAAACAAATGTCATCCATGGTATATAGTTTGTAGCTAGGACTAACAGAACAGCACTCTTGTGTCTTTGATAGTTTTAGTATTAACGCCTTCTCCTTGTATTAACGCCTTCTTCTCATCTGAAAAAAAGTTTCAGTCATGACATTTCACGTGGTTACTCTACGACCCAATAAGCCGCATTTTTGTGCTATTTGTAATAATTTTTCGAGTTGAATGCCGAAACATACTAACCTAATTAGTCAAATTTAGTCAAATTTGGTTATAACACATTGAAAGAATGGTTTCACTTTAAGTGTTTTCAAACACTCTTAAATATTTTCAGTCCATTACTGAGTTTAGTTAATTACCTTGTTTAGTGATTGGATAGATTGTCTAAAAATGCAAAACGCTTCGAAAACAAAACATTTGCAAGCGTGCATTTCGTCAATGGTTGAATCAACATTCTACTAGTCTTGTGTATCAATCCAAGATGTTGTTGTTCTGACGAAATAGGTTGGCACTTGGCTGCTAACATCTTTATACGAACTTAAACTCTAGCATGGTTGACAAGTGAGTCATACTTTCATTCAACTAATATATTTTCATGAATATAACATTGTTTACCAATAGGATAGAAAACACATAGATGTGATCATTTTTGTTAAAGAATATTTTAAGTAGATTCCTTGATCTGATTTAAAGTGTTCCAATTATGTATTTGAAGTGCAAGAAAACTTGAGTTGAATAATCATAGTATAACAATTTGTTGAAATATTCTTTTCTGTCAGAGGTGTTGTTAGAGCTCAGTCAGAATTTGTGAAGGATAATTCATTTAATATAGGAAAGAAAAACGAACAAGTATCCTAATTAACACTTAAGATCGAAAAGAACTATCACGTTTGAATTTTGCCAGTATTTTTGACTCACCCTGAAAACTGCAGATCAAATGGAGACTTGAAGTATAGATAGAGCCTTAGAAACCAATATTTTTAACATAACAATCGTCACTACCCGCCTATCATTTTGTTCCGATAAAAATATCGGTTTCTAAGGCTCTATATCTACACTTCAAGTTATAATGACCCGACTTACCCCGCCGATCCATCTTACCCCGTATTACCCTACAAGCTCCAACAGCTCACCTAGCAACTTCATTCATTCCAACAGAAGTGACGAAATCTGAACACGTTCAGGAAGATCATAATAGTATCATAGTTGGTTCATGATTGCAACATAAATTTAAGTTACATGGCAATATATGTAAGCATAAAACTTGGATTAAAGAACTTTAAAGAATTTGTTTGTCGTCACTATGACTCTTTCTATGAACTTCGGACTTTGTGATCGATTGTGATCATCTAGGCTAATGATGACTGGTTTTTATTTTTTGTTAGCTTATCGATTTTACTCAATTTTTCAAGAATAAATGTTTGAAAAACTGGTCCCCCTGATGTTCAGTTGAATATGAAAAACAAAACGATTGGTGAAAACGTGTTCATGGCGATTACTCATTTCTTCTTCATAACACTGACAGCGTAGGTTTATGAAACAATTCTTTTTTGCAAAGGTCTTGATGACCTCATTGGTTTTGTTCTGTTTTTCATCGTGTTATATCCTGCTGTTAAAGGAAAACCCGAGAATCGATGGATGTGAATAAAACTTTCTTCTCTCGGTGATAAAATTCATTCTACACGTTAGATTCATGTCATATAAGATGACGCGTTTGGATACTATGGCAGTACTTCAGCCTCATTTTTTAATAAGAAACGAGACTTTAATTATCATGAACTCAATAAATGAACATTATTATTGCAGTTGATGTTTTATTTAAATTTTTTTGACAGCCATCTGCTTCCTACATTACTTTAAGTACATTAAGATTTTGTTAACAAATTGTTGTTGCCATTAAAATTCCATTATATTGACACATTCTGTTTATGTAAAAAACCACAATTAAGAAACACCGCTAACCATTTCACCTTGACGATAACAGAGTTTGTTCGAAAATAACATGAAATAAATCATCACCAAGTCTCGTTTTGATGTATGTTTCAAAGCACGGGTACGAGGCTCCACAAACTTATACCCTTGATGCTTGATTTTCTGATTTCGTTTTATTGATTGATTTTTAGTCATTTTTATTCCTGACTCGTTAAACATTTTCTGTGGGCTTTGTACCAGTAATATTAGTTATCTTGTGTTAGTCCATATTTCTACACCATGTTGAAACTTACACCGGCGACTTATAAGCACGGGCACTTAAATAATTGAACTAGAGCTTTCACGTGATTGGTTCAGAATAAAACGTTCAACTCTAATTTATATTGTGATATTTACATGTACGAAGAAAGCAAACAGATAAAGTATAAAACTAACTGTCATCTCGTCAATTCTCGACAAACAAAAGGCGACTACATTTAACTACATATATACAAACATTAAGTTTTTAATGTTTTCTGAAGTTTTGTAACAAGCGAAGGTTTTAAAGGAGAAGCTCCTGCTTAGTGAAGATTAATGGCGATGAAAAAATAACGATGACAAAATGAGAATTAGGAATACGAAATTGATCTTCTTACGTCAATGAATAATGCATTCCACATTTTTATTGTTGATTTTTTTTGTGTATGTTAACAAATGAGAAACAAGGGTCACGTAGTGAAGAGTAATTATTAACAATCATAGTTTTGTGGACAATTCATCGTAGAACAGAAGGAAAAGATTTTACTGTTTTTCTTTTTTTATTATCTTACCATTGGAACGAAAATTAGAACACTGATTGGTTTGTAATTACCAACAAATTACTGTCTATCTAAACTTGATGGTAGTAAAAGCACTTCAAAACAAAACGAAGCGCAGATCAAGATGATGAAGCATCAACCCAAGGTAAATTTATCAGACTTCATATTTTCATTGGAACCGTTTATTATTTATGTTTCTATTCAGGGTTGAATCAGTCAAGCAGGAAATGTTTAATATTATATAGAAGAAAAGCATTCAGTTACGGATATGCAAAACGGATACGTCAAAAATAGTCAAAGATCCTTTTTTCGTGTTTATGTTTCACAGCTCCTGTTTACATAAACCTGCAATCGAGATTAACCTAAATCAGGGTGAAATACGTTTTGGGAATAAATTGATCACCTTGATGGACTGTTGAGACAGTCCAACTGTTATAATAAGAGTGAGCGAAGGGGACACATTAGGGATATAATTCAAGTAGCTCTGCGGACTTGTATTTATTTTATCAGCATATTTACAACCCGATGTTTATCGCGTCATTTGTCGACGGATTTCATTTTGACGTTGCTTTTGACGTTTTGGAAATATGCTTCGTCTGTTAGGTGTTCGTTGTTGAGCGATCATTTTCTTTGTAGTTATTTAGATGCGAATGAATAGGAAATTAATTACGTCATACATAGTTTTTGACGGGTATGGTTGATTGTTTTGGCCTTCAATGAATCCTTTGTTGACCATTTTTGTATTCCGAAAAAACCGTGTATATGCATGATCTTATCTGACGTGAAAGATAGATGACGAAAGATTCTAAGAAAGAATAGATTTAATGTTTTTTTTTCTTCACCCACACATTACTATGAAGCAGGAAAACATTAATTAGCTTGTATCAAAGAGTAAACAATTTCTCGAGCCGCAGCAGATCGTTAAAGAAATGTAAATATGCGCTCATTCAAATTCGCTCTGTAATCTTTTTTTCTTTCCATTTCTTTTCACCCATTCAATCAGATATGTTGTTTTATGATTTTTATTCTGTGAAATATGCTGCTGTTCCAACCTAAACTTTTAATGCTTTTTAAACTCTAATTTGTTGTTGAAAATGAATACAAAAAGTAGCTGCTAAAAATCGCGTCATTCAACTGTGATTAGAGTGTGTTTATAAACAAGAAATATTTGAAGAACTAAATGTATGAAAAAAAATCTTTTCAACTCAACTGATGCAAATTTCACGAAAATTATAACGCCTTTTGGAACGGTGATCAATCAAATTGATCGTGGCCTGGGTTTTAAACGATTAAAACTATAGCAGTAACCCTCCCCTGCTATTGTAGTTTTTTTACTTGTTCAGATTTTTAACATATTTTTCGTTCTCGCAGTTCAGTAACATTTATGTAATCTCTTAAAAATCGTTCTAGCAAACAAAGGTGCAGGAACCAACGATTCTGTTTGAGAATTATTTTTAAAGCTCTTTAAAAATAAACTTTCCACAGCGTTGAGTTGCATATTTCAAATGACCTAAATTCTCTGTGTAAGCAAAACTTTTCACACGCTTCCAAAACAAAATTAGAATATCAGATCAGGTTATCTAGAAGAAGGTTATTGATGACGTCATCATACGAAACGTAACTAGATGAAAAGTTTCTTTGTTTACTGACGTGTGACCATGTATGGAGTCATATATTCACTTTCCCAGTGCCCACGTGCTCTGCGAAGTTTCGATAAAAGTCAGAATAACATAGTAATTTTTTGATAAATATTTTTTGAGTGAAAGATATGTAACGTGAGAGTCAGTTATAGTTTAAAAAGATGTCCAAAAGATATTTGCAAACGAGATATGACAAGACGTTCAGTAACACACGGAGAAAGGTAAATCATCGTTATTTTACAAAGCATAGAGATAAACATATGAAAAAATTAATGTTAAATGCCCTGTTTGGGCTATGAGAACTTTCGTCAGTATCCAAGGGGAAAGATTACACAACATATTTGTAAATGTTGACACAAAAGCATGTTATAGAAAACTCATAAAGATTCCAAGTATGTTTTTTGTCACATGTTTTGACTTTTAAAACAATATTTCAATAAAAACAAAAACATACAAGTGTGTCTTAGTCACTTTCTGTTATTCCCCAACTACATTGTAGGGTTATAATAAAATGGCGAAAAGAACGTTAAATATTACGGCAATCGGATTACTTTTGATTATACTATTATAAACTTCGAGGTTTCAACAAAAATAGATTGAGTATAATGTGTGCCTGTGCTTCCTTTCTTTTGTTGGTCGTGCGCTGATTTATTCAGATGTAAACCAGGCGTTAGATGCATGTCTATTTACCTGTCTCAGTTGCCACTGCACTCATGTCAGAAATGAAAAATGACCATTTAACCACAAGTGTTCGACATGATAACAAAACGCTCGCATCAATAGCAACATTAAAATACTCGAAGCTTGTTAATTCTTGTAAAGACGAAGAGACGGATGAGTAACATATATATTGTTCTTGTTGTAACGCGATCATCTACGTGAAACGGTATTATATTGTGTGTGAGGAGAAAGATCCAGGTGGAATGAATAAATACAAGCAAATCAAAGCCAGCGTACGTGATAAGAACTCTTTTTTTGGTACGAGATAGATGTCGCGATTCTTATAATCCTGTGCATACAATTATATACAAATAATTGTTTTTCAAATATCATATTTATATATTTGTTTTGTTGTGACTGCTTTGCTTCGATTTCGATTATTTTAGCACTCTCCACGGCCGAGAACACCTCGGACACCACGGTTAGCTCAACAAAGGAGATCACGTGAGCAAACCGAATTCATACGATCTAAGATACAACTCGCCAATGAAGCATGTCAATCGGGGGAATTTACAAGCGCTATCAAGTTATTTACAGAGATCATTTTTCTGGAGCCTAAGAACTCGATACTTTATTGTAATCGATCGGCTGCCTATATACGTATGCAAGACTACGATCTAGCTTTGACGGATGCGTTGAAAACAATCGAATTGGATCCAGATTGGCATAAGGTAAATAAACTTTTTTCTTCTTTTTTTTCTCCATTGTGACTGATACGATATTAAAAAATAGACACACAAATGGAATGTAAAAAAACATACATGGAATCCGGTTGACGACAGTTATAGAAGTGACGGTCTCTGATGGCTTTATTGAACGTTTTAAATAGTTTTATTCTTTATGGACCACTCAAATCGACATCCACTCAAATCGACATCAATTGTAGACACATCTTTTAACACAGGCATTAATATCCCTGTCTTTTAATTACGAATCGTATTGGTCCTGCTTGTTCCTCTTTCTAGCCTGTTCTTGGTCTCAGTTGGTTTAAAACTAGATGTTAATCGTTGTGTGTTCAAATAGTTTTCTTTTCTTTATTGCTGTTGTTGCACATTGTTCTAAGCTTGATGTTTCTTTATGTTGAAAGATGGTTCAAGGGTTTTAGGATTTATTCAGAGAATTTCTAAGGTTAAGGCCTGTGTCATACCACGCGACCACCTTCTCAGATGCCCTTTCTTCCACCTCTTTGCATAACAAACCAACCCCTATAAAATAACCACCACAGAAATTTTCCAACAACAACATGTACGCCTACAGCGCCATTAGCGCCCTGTTAACGAACAGACTTCCCTTGCTCCTGTTATTTGAAATTCTTGTTCACAGATATTTTACGTCTATCTGTCATCTTCAAAGTTGCCAAAAAAATTATGTGGTCATGTTAGACTTTGGTTTAAGTTTTCCGTTTCACTGTTGTGTTTATATCGAAATAAAACCAACAGTTTTCATCTTGTGCAGCCTCAAATGTTATAAAGTGGTTGGCTGTGACATCTCATTTCAAAATAGCATGGAGAAATTCCTTTGTTCACAAACAAAGAGCTTCTAGGTACTTTAAAACGCTCTACCACTTCAAAGATAAGAACAACACACAACTCTAGATCTATTAGGCCGATTGCGATTTTCTTTTTATGGTGATAGCTTTAATTCCAAACAGAGACATGAAAATTTTATCACGAGATTTATCGATGACCATTTATGATTACGTAATTTTTATGAATTAATTAGCAATTATCCTGATCACGTGACAAAAAGAACATAAAAAAAAAAAAAAGAGCCAATAATATTTATTATAGGTTTTCTTTACTTGCTCTTCGGATGAACTGTTGGGCGACACGCTTCTAATACAACACAAAATATTGCGATTGTACGTTGCTTTGGTCACATAATCATCAAAGAAGACTAGAACATTAGTGAAGGCCTCTCCATCTCTCTCTTGGCTTTACTCTATTTTTACTCTAGTCTTTTTCGAGTCTCCAAGTTGCCTAACTAACTCTTTTTCGTAATCTGATTGGTTGCTTAAAGCTTGTCGGAGTCTTAATATTTGCTATTCAAAGATAATGAACTTTGTATCAGTTATCACTTAGAATCAGGTTTCTTAAGGATTCTGTTTTAAATTTCTTTTTTGTTTATGGACATGTTATCATTCACATAAAAAAAGAGAAGTGCAAATCATCCCTCACAAACCAATCATTTCACGATTAATTTGTTCTTCAGTATTCTACTTGTTTCGCTCTCACTTCCATGGAATGTAGAAGTTGATTCGTTTTTTGACCAACCTGAGTTTTACTTGTGAAATAGGATCCTCCATCATGAGGATTTAACAATAAATCACAATGCAATGGGAACTTGAAGATGTTACCAGTGTTCATAAAATGCTTGATTGATGAATTCAGAAAAGAAGAAATGTTATCGAAATAAGATTGAAAAAAATAAAATGTTAAAATAGTAAAATGAGTCAGCAATTTTTAACAAGGGAATCGCCACCTGTGAACCAATCGTTTATTTACCTATGGTTTCTCTGCTATTATTAGATAGTTGCTTGTTTTATTGTTCTCATGAGGGATCCTCATCAACACACTATTGCCCTCTGTCCTACTTATATGACGTCATTATCTTCAAACCAAACAGGATGGTTTTCGTTACTAGTTTTACATGAAAACATCACTCTTCACATGTGGTGTGTAGAATCTTCTGTATATGTAGAATCTTCTTATGTGACAAAAGTTTCAGCTAAACTATAAAATTGACCTTTTTGCTAAAAGAACTTTAAAGAATAAATAGATGCCATATATTTTCGACACTCGAATCAAAAATGTTTATCATATAATTGAAGAAATATGAAGTGACGTAGAACGTTTGTACAAATCTTTACTCTTTGGTGATTCATTGTATTATGAATAATTTATGCAGCCTTCGATGCCGTCGTGATTTCGTAAGGTCTCTACTGTTATATACACTCCAATGAAACTTTAAACTAATGAATGGATTAACTATTAAGTGTTAAGTTCTCTGTCATCCAACGTCTTATATAAAAGAATTCTACGACGATATCACTTTCAATCGAGTATATTTACAATTATAAGCAAATAGCCAAAATTCTGAAAGAGCTGATAGCTAACAAGGAATAAGAATAACAATAGCAACACATGGAGAAAATCCTCAACGATAAAGGAATTTCGAAAACGTTTTGTTATGATTACTGAATGAATGCAAAAGAAAAGTAGGAAAATGTGTGAATTTTAAATGATAAACTATCATAGAAAGAATCGGATCGGCATATGATTTTTTGTTGTCTTCACGAAGTTGTTTATAACGAAGATAAGAGGGATTTCATCTTCATCTAAGTTTTCTTCGTAATGGATTTACTAACATCTTGTTTTTCATGTTTTCCATAGCTTCATCAGGAAAGTCGTAAAATAAATAAGCTTTTGTGCTGGTAACATGATGATCAACCATGTGATCTAACTTATCAACAAGAGAGGAAATTCTTGAGAAATTCTTTCCTTAAAATAGAATCCAGTAGTGTTTCCCAAACTCTCTTTCTCATTCTTTGGTTTTAATTTGTAGCACAACTTGATATGCTGCGTTTTTCATAAAACCTCTTTTTTATAGTGTTAAATGACAGAGAACGGTTCTTATATATTGAACAACAGACACAACTCACTTGAAAATAATTTGTTTGTAGCCATTTTGAAAAGATGTTTTAAATTTACTCTTACGATGTACTGAATTGCTTTTTATCAAAGATTTACATGTGTATTGCCTGTGTATTGCCTGTGTATTGCATAGGATCAAATCTACTCCTATGCTCATGTGAACCAGGTCTTTGTTAATACGAGTTCAGCAAATTAGAAACTCTCATCACATCACCTTTACAGTATACTTCTTTTCTGCAGCTGGTGCATTTCACCAGAAATTATGAGGAAGTTAGGAGTGATAGATGAAGAATTAAGCTGTTCGGTATGTTACATGTTGGCTCATCTTTTCATTTTGTCATTTAAATGTAATTTCCAGTAATCACAATTCTGAGTAGTTCAGGTGCCTCCTTCGTGTAAGGTGTCATGCCAAAAATGTTTTAAATGTTTAGGAATGACCTCTTAAAATCTATTTATGTGTTAATATTTTTGGACTTTCTATTCCCGATCAAAAGTGAGAAAAACCAATGACACAAATGTTTGAAGAAAAATAAAAGGGATAATACTTTTATGGTCCAATCACTATTGGTATTTGATAGTGATCATTCAAAATTTACCAATGTTGATTTGAATTCTTATTCTTTAATCTTTTCATATCCATAGCTGGAAAAGATATGAATGTAGCTGCTAACATGTCATCAGTTTTTGAAGTGCTATTATCATTACTACTGATAACGATGTCTTATTACGGACCATCCTTTTATCATGAGCCATAATGGACCTAATACTTAAAACCTTCCAGTTTAATGAGAACACATTCAAACAATGATGACCTTGATGGCACGAATCGACATCAACTCTGTGGAATCGTATTCTCTTTTTTCTTTAACTCCTGCTTAATTCATCCAGGATTAAAAATCACTTCAATTATCATTAATAACAAAAATGACCACAAATGTGCTTGCTGTTACATCTTTATTGCTGACCACAAGAGTATCATTAAGGACGAGGATACATAATAAGTCCCTTATAACACAAGATCATAGACTATCGGCAATCATTTAGTTAATTTGAAAAAAATAATTCAATAAAACACTTGTATCTCTTAAAGTGTTTAGAAATTGCTCTATGTTGTGACGTCTATAAAGATGTTTTGTCATCTTGAAAACTTGACGTTTAAATGTCAATTAACCAAGATTGATAAATTGCATCATAACTTCAGTTTACATTCAGATCCCTCAAACCTCAAGTTACCTCAAGTGAAGTATAGAGAGGATGATTCAAGGCTTTCTAGATCATGCTTTTAGCAACATGAATTTTTGCATAGTCTTCGATAGTCTTTTATCTCCTCCTACCTGTCTCCATGTCTTTATTGCTGTCTCGTATCATTACATCCATCATGTTATTTTGTCAGCTAAGAGGACAATTTAATGGATTAATCTTTTAATTACATCGCCTGCAAATTAGCTACTATAAAGCGTTACTGTAGAACTTCATTTCTTAAATGTTGATAGAAATATCTACTGTATTTATTACACTGATCCATACAAAACTCTTCACTCTTTGTGAATATTTATATCCTGTCTTGTTGTTAACGTGATGTGAAATTCGTTCGCTAATTCTGTTTTTTGTTATCAAGGGATTAAATTGAGATAACATCAGGAAATAAAGTTTATGAGAACCAGCTCTTGTAAACAAGGCAAAAACTTTTATTTTACCGTTTTGATCAGTTTGTTTTGATAATTAAGTGATACAATAAAACATGACTGAAAGACCTTTAATGCACAAGTTTATTTATTGTGAACAATAGATGAAATTGACGTTAATTAGTAGCCAAAGAATAATTAGCAGTGAATTAATACAGAGCGAAGGAAAGCCATTAACCTTGTTTGTATCTCAGTCTAAAATATTACGTGGAAATGAACGTCGAGTAATATAAAAAATAACACAAGGAAAATGCAGAGACACGTTGAAGCCACAGCTAGAAATCGTAGAAAGTCATTACAATATAATGATGGTTTTATATTTGGTGTCAACACTTCGGTAAGGATATTTTCTTCCTGTTTGACTTTTACCTGGAGGACCCTGATGTGAGTACTTTTACTTTTGAAACTGGGTATTGAGCAGAAAATGTTCTTGTAGATCCAATTGTTGTCATTTATAAAAATTTTCGAATTAATGAATACTGTTTTTTTATGACGTTTTATGTCATCGTCGGTAAAATAAAACGAAGCTGGTTTATATAATAATGATTTGGAACTCAATCTTAAAAATTTCCTTCATCAATTAATACTTGACATCTCTATTGAGGAATTATGGTGACAAGTAGCATAGGACTTTGTAATAAAAACTTCATCGAGTGTATAGTATGAAGAAATGAATGGATTTTTTGAGGCTTTCTCAGGTAGAACATGAAGTAAAAGTTAAAAACAAAATCATGGAGACTGTTTAGTTAGATAAAAGGTTGTTTCGACGCTACCCTCCAATGGGAGGTGTTCTTTGCCGATTTCATATGAATATTTTTTTAATAACTCAGTTTAAAAATAGTCGATGCCTTTAATAATAACAAAGCTGTTAAAGATAGTATTTATTCACGTTCGGCATGACGCATTGCGGCAGTAGGTCATTAAAAAGAAGCACAATGTGATACTGTAATTTTATCTACGCTGAAAAGCTCCTGTGATCATAAATAAGATAAGATTTTCATCAAACTTTGACGTCATCAAATTGGTTACGAATGCGAGGGATAATGTATGTTTTTCTCATCTGTAGTTGTTGTTTACTTGTCCATTTTCATAATACGTCAACTTGACTTGTCGAGGTGTGACGAAGAACAAGAAATTATGCTTGAAATAAAGAACGAAGAACAACGAAAACGAGGCTAGCCACTACATCCAAAGTATTCTCAACAATATTTAACACACCTGTTTACTCCTTCCAAAACCGCGAACTGTGTATCGGGTTCTCAATATAAGGAACCTGTTTGTTTTTTGTTATGGTTTGTTGTAATCGAGAAAATATTTTAGTGATTAAAGTTAATCAAGGAATAAAAGCATGTCAGTTAGAAATCGAACGAGACAAGCGGCACTAACGTATGATGGTTCTTCAAAAATATTTGGAAACGAGGTTGACAAAATATCTCATTTTATGACTTCTGATGGGCACAGATGAAATACACCGACCCGTTTTTTACTATCTTACAAATATCCTCTCTAAAATTAACAGTGGAAATAAACTATCTAAACGAACTAATACCTTTGAATTCAGTCGTCATGCCGAAATTCTTTTGTAATTAGGTATTAAGGGGAAATAGATAACGGCCTTAGTTTCCAAGATTGAACTGTTGTTAGTTTTTGACAAAAATTCCAAGGAGATTACCGTGAGAGGTTGAATGTTCAAAAGAACGGGGGTTTGCTATGAATCATAAGAGATATCAAATGTTGGGATAAGTATTTAAAAGGGTAAGTGTGAGGGAAGAGATTCTTAAATGAATGAAAGTGCTTCGTGAACAGTTCCACTCTTTCGGTGTTACTCATCATTTCTTCAATTAGCATGTCTTAAATAAATTGATTCCGTTTGAAATCCGTTACGAATATAAACGGATTCGGCTTGCATCCTATGTATGATTCATTAAGCATTCTTGCATTTCTGTTTTAAACTTTCGCGTAGCTACCAAACATGGCTTGGGTTATATCGGTATATTCATGACATTTCCAGGATGTCATGAATCTTTGTAGCCAATAGTGCTGCGTAACGAAGGGGAATTCCTTATTACTTAGCAACAGGTAGTACTGTCACCAAATTTGAAAAATAACTTCACGCCGCGCGATTTCTTGTCAAATATAAATGATGAGAATAGTTTTTTATGGCACGGAACTGAAATAAGCTTTTTCTCGTTCATGAATAAGCTTTCCATCTTACTGATTGTTAAAAAAATTTTCGCCATTACCCTCGAGAACGTTTATTCGAGAAAATATTTGAAAATTTAATTTCTTCAACGTTTTTGAAGTATATAAACAGTGCTTTTATTCTGATCACAATTCATTGAACTAACGACATAACTGTTAACATCAAGAGCTTTCTTTCTTATGTTTCTTCATTATTATTACTTTTTTTTTTACTTTTTCTAGGGTTATTATCGACAAGCCATTGCGTTACAATGTATGGGGCGTCACCCACAGGCTCTTGCCGCATATGCATCAGCACTAGCGCACGACGAAAAATCACAGCAGTTACTGCAAGCGCTTGTGGAAGCTGCATTAAAATCAAACTTGCAAGGTGAGCAAGCTTTACTTATTCTTGTCGCCGATGTATGTAAATGATTCACAACACTGATGTTATTAATCCTGTTTTTAATGATTCGGATGTCCGTGGTCTCCTACATGTTAAGGTAACAGAAAATTGAAATTTTGCAAAAAATTTAATTTAAACACGACTAATCATTCTTTGCTTCCAAAACGGTTGCCTATCATCGAAGAGGTTTTGTTTAGATAAATCGATTTACCGTTCCTATAACTTAGTCATCTCCCGAATACTATAACTAACATATTTCAATTCTCCCAATTCTAGCTTCGCCTATCTTTCGTTTTGTTCCTGTTTTGCGTAGCAACTACGAAGGCCACCAATGTATTTTACAAAGATTAACTACGTCGAAATTCCGTCACGTAATCAATTATAAGATGAAATAGATAATTACTCTTAATTTTCAATTGCAAAAACCTATTAGAAAACTTTCATTATTGAGGCGTTTACCATCTTTTGAGAGTTAAAACGTTTTGATGATCAACTTTGGAGGAAGGCCTTCTTGTGCAACTAACAGTTAAAAGGTGATTTGCTTTAATCGAAATGTCATTTATTTTAATTATAGCCACACTTGAGCCATTGTTTCAACAGTTAGATGACTTGGATATCAATAGTAAACCATTCGCTACCGTTGCTTTGATTGGACAAGAACTGCTCTCATCCAATGAGCTTCAACCTGCAATCACGGTTCTTGAAAGTGCCTTACATCTCGGAACTGAAGACTTAACCCTCAAAGGTTCTGTATATTCTGCTTTGAGCAGTGCCTACTGGAAATGTGGCAATACCAAACGAGCCTTACATTACATGCATCAGGATTTGTTGATCGTCGAAGGACTTAAAGACGAAACAGGTATTTGTAGAGTCCATGGGAATCTTGGGAGTGCATACTATTCACAAAATTCGTATGATGAAGCTGTGCAGCACCATAAGATGCAGTTGGAAATTGCAAGCAAGATAAAAGATCGTTATCAAGCTGCTCAAGCACTGGCGGCACTTGGTCACGTGTATGTTTCTATGAGCGACTATGAAAATGCCCTAGCCAGTCACAAACGGTGTGCTTCACTACGCAAACAACTGAACGATCCATCTGGAGAAGCAAGGGAGTTGGGAAATGTAGGAACAGTCTATGCTCTAATGGGTGAATTTGAAAATTCAGCACAGTATCAAGAAGAAAATGTCAAATTGACTAAAACGCAAAACAACCCTATCGAAATATGCCGTGCTCTTGGAAATCTCGGTAGCCTTTACCACAACATTCGGAAATACGACCTAGCTGTAAAGTCATTTCAAGAAATGTTTAAGTTATCCCAAGACATTGCTGACGCAGAATCACAGTGTAAAGCCCTAACAGGACTTGGTAATTCGTTTCGAATGCAAAACAATTTATCTGCATCGGAAAGATGTCACGAGCAGCAATTACGAATCGCAATCGACATTAAGGATCGGACAATGGAAAGTCGTGCTCAAAGTAATCTTGGTGTGACGTATCAGCAAAAAGGTGATTATGAGAAGGCATTGGAATTCCATAAAGCCCATTTGAGTTCCTGTAGAAAGTTAGGTGACAAAGAAGGAGAAGGAAGAGCCTATGGGAATATTGGGAATGCATATCAATCCCTTGGACAGTACGAAAAAGCTATAAAGTATCATAAGCTCGGTCTCTCTATTGTTCGTGATTTGAACGATCAAATAGCTGAAGCTACTTTACATGGTAACATTGCTGTGGCGTTCCAGTCATTACGAATGTTAGACGAAGCTATGAAGCATTACGAAGATCACTTACAAATTGCTACAGAGATGGACGACTTAAGATCAGAATGCATTGCCGAGAGCAATTTGGGTAAGTAAAAAAAAAACAAACATTCTAACAGCACAACAGTTATCTCCATTAACCGAAACTCCATTATTTTTAGGAAACTTCTACAGCACACTGGAAAAATTTGACGAGGCCTCTGTGCATTTTGAAAACTACTTATCCGTTGCAACAAAACTTGGCGACAAAAGTGAAATGTGTAAAGCATCCCATAGCCTGGCATTTTCGTATTACAAACAAAAAAACTATAATGAATCTATCGAGAACTACGAGCAAAGTATATCTTACGCATATGATTTGAACGATCATGACACGTTGCAGTTGTCATATTGTAATTTAGGACTAGCATATCTTGCCATGAACGATTACGAAAAAGCTGTGAGATGTCAAAAACTCTTTTTAGCTTCAGCTAGAGAAAAAAAGAACATACTTAGCATATGCAAAGCGCTTGGAAACTTGGGAAATATTTATATACAAATGGGTGACACTGAAGAAGGATTAGACTTTTTGTACGAACAAGTGCGTACAGCCGACAGCAGTAACCTCGCCTATCTACAGGCGGATTGTTATCACGAGTTAGCAAGAACACTAGAAAGCGAAAACAAATTTGACGAAGCTATTTTACGCTACGAAAAGGAATTGTCCCTGCGACGAGAAACCAGAACAGACTTACAACCTTATTACCAGTCACTGACTATGTATGCAAATATGTTAGAATCGTTGGGGAAATTTACCGAAGCGTATCGATGTTACTGTGAAATGTTTCAACTCACTAAGAGGTATGGCGATATTCGACAATGCCGAAAGACATGCGCACTGATGGGTGAAGTCAACATAAAAATGCAAAACTATGATAAGGCCATATCGGCGTTTCGACTGCAATTGGAATGTGTTGATGACTGCCTCGAAGATAGTATTGAAGCAGGACGTATTCACGTTAGAATTAGTGAATGCTTTCAAGAACTAAATAAAATAGACAATGCCATCGAACACTTATTTACATATCAACAGATTGCATCCAGTCTACAATGTTACCAAGATGAAAACGATGCATATAAAAGATTGAGCAGCATTCATAAAGAAAGGGGGAATTATACCGAAGCACTCATGTTTTCTGAGAAACGTTTGGTTTGCTCACAGGAACTATCGGTCAGCGATATATGCGACTCCTATCAAGATGTTGCTTGGTATCATTACAAGCTTGAAAATTATGACTCTTCCACTTCTTACAATGAACAGTTACTAAAGAAAGCTCGTGATGAAAACATGACGGAGTATGAATATGTGGCTTTCCATGGTTTAGGCGATGTTTACTTGTCCACGAAAGATTTTGAGAAAGCTTTACATGCTTATGAGAATGCAATGGCGAAAGCAGAAGAACTAAAGCACATGGAACGAAAAACATTATCTTGCATGCGTGTGGGTGATGCTAACCAACAACTAGATGACAAAGACGAAGCCTTGAAATATTACAACAGGGCATTAGAAATAGCTAGGAGTGGTGATTTGAAGCTGTTGCAAGTTCAACTGTGTGGACGCTTGGGAAAATTAAATCATTTATTGATCAACCGAGAAGATTCAATTTCTAACCTTCGCTTAGCCGCCAGTTTATCGGAAGGACTTAACAATTCTGACGAAAAGGTCACCGCATTTTATAGACTTGGGTTAAAGTTGTACTTTGAAAACGAACTGGAAGAATCGAAACAGTGGTTTGAGAAGGTAGTTACCTTAATCGAAAAGTATGATGGCAAATCTTCAGTCTCCACCAAACCGACAGTTCTTCAGTTTGTGATGGCATCTTATCAAATGCTGCAAAAGGTCTTGATCATGTTACAGCGACCCCTCGAAGCTTTGTTTGTGGCTGAAAAATCGAACAGTATCAATCTGGAGATGCTTCTGAAGAAAACCGACGTGAAAGCGCTTGTACACATTCCTCTTTACGAAAAATTCAAGCAGCGAGTTCAAAACGTTGGAACAACCGCTTGTTTTTACTCCATTGTTGTTGGTCAGCTGTATTGTTGGTTATTAAGACCTGGCAAAGGTTTCGTGAAATTCTGGAAACAGCGTATCATAGAAAAATACACCGATGCGAATCTACCTTCATTGGATTTAGATGAGTTGGTCTTATACTCCTTCAATGATGCGTTCCAAAAGTTACATAGCCAAGTGGAGCAACTTCGTAACAGCCTTGATGTTCAACTACACGCAAAGCGCTTATCCGATCGCTCGCGAAGTTTTGCTGCTAACATAGAGGTACTCGATAGAAGACAGAGTCGAAAATCTCGAATCGGAAGGCCAGTGGTGACTTCAAACATAAACAATACCAGCCCGTACCAGTTTTATTATAAAAACCCAGCTAAAACCTACAACGAGATTAAAGCTAGCAGAAACCCCGATTGGCATTTAGACGCGCCGTTGGAAGATCTTTACCAATTGCTTGTTTCTCAGACAGATACGTACTTCGAAAGTTTGGATGAGAACTCAAAAGCTCCGATCGACCTGACGTTGGTTGTGCCAAGGGAATTGTCCTTAGTGCCATTCACCTTACTGAAAGGTGACAAGTACGACAAATTCTTTCACGAGCGTTACCACTTGTCTTATAGTCCCACCTTATTTTGGCTGCTGGATCATAGATTCGATAAAACAAATATTGAAACACTAGAGCAAACTGATGAGGAGAGCATTTTCATATTCGGCGGTTACGAAACCAATTCAACAGAAGAAGCAACAAGCATAGCGAGGATTTTCGGTACTTCGGCTGTTCTCGGTAGCAGTAATCAAACCCATCGCGACGAAATTTTATATCGGCTCTCCACAAGTAACTTGTGTCATCTGTCAACTGATGTAGCTTGGCAAACACCCTCATTCGTTCTTCCTTATAAAGATATCACAAAGGACTTCAGTAAAGACGATTTTTCTGATCCAGACATCGAAAACTTAGATTGTGACGCAAGAATTGGTTCTCCTTCGCTTACCGACATTTTCATGAGTGTAAAGGACATATCTGAATTCAGATTCCAAGCCAATCTATTAACGTTTGGAATTGCACCCCATGGTGGTTATTCGGATCCAATTTGTGCGGATGGACTTCATTTACTGATAACATCACTCCTTATGACTGGCTGCAAAACGATATTGACGTCCCTATGGCCAATCCCAGACAAAGCCAGACGATATTTCCTTCAAAATTTCTACCAGCTCTACAACAAAGGAGTATCAGCATACGATGCTTGTAGCGATGTTGTAAAGCTGATGCAGTATTCGGAAGAGTTCCAGCATCCATCAAACTGGTCAGGTTTCATCTTGTATGGGCAAAACAGTAAACTATATCGCAGAACACAATCGTTCACCAACGCTTTGAAGGAATTTCTCCAAAACCCAAATCGAGATGCGATAAAAGTGATTCTGCATCTAGTACGTTTGCTTTGATTTATCACTTTTTGCTTTCAAAAATTCATTTTTCTTTCTTGATAGACCAAAAACCAAAGGTGAAGCTAACGTTATTCTGTCCATTTATTTTAGGTGGAAAAGGCTCGACAACGATTGGCTCAAGACCGCAGATCTACACTGTACGTTGCAGAAGAAAGCATTGTAAAAAAGATTCAAGGCCATAATATCGGGTGGAGGCCTGTATTAGCAGCACTAGGATTTCGATTTGAAAAAGCGCAATTCAACTTACCAGATGCTGTGTTTTTTCCTGGTCACGAATCTCTCGATCAACTGAACACGAGCATCAACACCTTATATGCATTTCTTGGTAAGAACAGAGAAATAGTTCTTTGTCGCTGCTATTTCACACAGTCTACAGAGGCGTAGCCAGAGGTCAGTCAAAATTTGTGGAGGAGAGTTAAGTCATTTAAGGTAGAAAAGGAAAGCGTGCAAGTAACCTAATCGGCACTTAATACTGAAAAGAAATATCATAATGTTGAACTCCTCCAGGTTTTTTTGACTGACCCTAACTACGCCTCTGGTCTATTGATAGAATACATTACATGATTTCGTATGTTTTTGTTTATTCCAGGTTTGAGCCGAAATGGATTGGATGCCATTGCTAAATTGAGTTTATCGTTGGATATAGAAAGACCTCTCACAAAACTGGTACGTATAACAATAACATTCAACTAGAACAAGTTTGAACTCAAATAGATTGTCACACATTCGTCTTTTCGATTTTCTAGTTGCAAGACGTATTGCATTACTTCAACCAAGACATGTCAAACGTGCAGGTGCCATTCGACTTGAAGCTATGGAGAACACCAGGCTGCCATGAGTTCCTCTCCTCCTTGGGTTTTGATGTGATGGGCGTGGGAAAAACAGAAGTTATGTTGCGTTCTGGGAAGTTAGTTATGCGCAGACCTTTACAATGTGCACTGCAAGCTGTTAAAGATTTATTCGGTAATACATCATAACTTATATGAAGACCTCAATCAACAATTTAACTGCCTTGTAGTTGTATGTTTGACCAATGAATCAATGAAAACATTGTAAAAGATTTAACGCAATTTCTTGTTGATTTATTTCCAGAATCAAACGAAGCTGTTAGTGAAGATCAAGTCATGAATGGTAACGATAAAACCTACTCTGAAATGAGATTGAACGTCGACGGACCAGTTGGGTTGTTGAAGAAAACAAAATCAGAAAACTACATTCATAGAGAGTTCAATAACACTCCTTCGATCATCAAAACCGACGAATGGAAAGAATCGCAACCACAAATTCTCCATAACGCCAAGAAAACTGACAATCAGTATTTAAGTTCTGAATTGGGATTGTTTGGCTCCAAAGAATCCAATGTAACGAACGAGACGATTGGAGGTTCCGCGAGAAAATTGAGGTCGCGAACGAACGAAGAGGGAGATAAACAAATTCAGAAGAAACTGTCGCTATATGGACTAAAGCCGGACATGAAAGAAATGAAACGGTATGGTACCATGGATAAGTTAGATGTCTCAGATATCATTATGAACGAGGGAGTGTCCGACATTGATTCCGACGATGAAAACGTCCGACCGATTCAATTTTACGACGATTACATGCCGACTTTGCGGTCACCAGACGTATTGAACGACGAAGATATTGAACATTTTTCGAAATACTTCAAAAACTTCCCGATATCAAGGAGACCGTTGTCAAGAAGTTTCAGTAGCGCCAGTAGCAGCAGTGCGACAGAGAAGATAGCTACCAAAGACAAGCTGAGAAGTACAAAATCAAATCAAACAGACAATTTTACTGATAGTTATCTGACTCAAAATAAAGACATGTTAAGGCGGGAATACTCTAGTAGCTCTGACGGTGAGAAAATATTTTTTTTAGAAACACATTGTTTGCGAAATCAACACAACCTTCCCCAATTCATATACGAGGGATTCAGATTCATACGAGGGATTCAGATTCATATCCCATTAAGTGAAAAATTTTTTGAATGTTACACTAACGTAGAGTATCCCTAAGAAAATACTTAAAAACATATCAATCGTGTTAATCAACTTTTTAAATTACAGTCGAGTCCCGCTATCTCGAACCCTCAATGGACCGGATAAAAAGTTTGAGATAGCGCGACTTCGAGATAACGACAGTCAACTGTATTTAACTAGATAGTTTCAATGATTATTTTTATGATTATTTTCACGAGTTCTCATGCGACATACATGCAGTTTCTACCAATGTTATTATGACGTTCTCCTTTTTCTCTTCAGACTCCACAAGCAAGTCATCAACGAGTACAAGAAGATCCCGCGCAGAAAGTGCTGAAGATGTTTTCTCCAAAGAAGACTCTCACCGAACAAAGATGCCTCCACAGTGGAAGAAATTGCACTTATCGACTGACTATTTCAATGATGATACACCAATCAAAACCATCACAATACGAGACTCTCTAAGCATAGACTCCTCAACACATAACGGAAAGCAAAATCTAAAAGAATACGCTATTATTCATACGAGTAACTCCTCGCCAAAAGGTTCCCCGGAAACCGCGCGGGAAAAGAAAAGTCTTGAAAGTTCGGACGAAACAGATGCAAACAAGAAGAAAGGATGGTTTAAAAAGTTTAAAAATAAGAAGAGACATTCACTTGGTACCATCTTGGATCATACTCACGTAGACAGTCTTAACATCGAAAAGAACGAAAAGTTGAAACATCATTCATCCGGGGAGCTGACTCCTCCTAGCTGGGATGAGAATAAGAAGCTTCATCGAAAAAGCGAAGGCGATATCAACTACAATATCCGAATTCCACTGAACCAGACATCGGATACGAAGGATTTTATAAGGAACAGTAAATTCTTAAGTCCGAACGGAGTACAAATGTCTTTATGTTAGTCGTATTTAAAGCTATCTCCTTCTATAAGTCGTATTAAAAAAGCAAAAAAAAAATGCAAATGAACCTAAACAAGATCCTATCCAAGTATCTCGCAATTGACGTTAACGTCATGTCGCTATCCATGTATCTCGCAATTGACGGAAACGTCATGTCGCTAGTACGTGCGCAAGGCAAATGCAATTAATTTTTAAGCGCTAAAAACACCCAAGACTTGTGTGTTACCAAGGGAACAGCAACTCTATTCCCAGTCCACGCGTTCTTGGTTTGCTTTTTGCTTTTGATGTCATTTTAATGAAATGTGGTTCAGGAGGACAATCTAGAAGTATTAATATTTTTAAATAAAGTACTTTTTTGTAAATATAAGAGGATTTAACTTATTTTTATATGTGTATCTTGTTTTGTAAATGCATATGGCTTTCAATTTCGGTTTTAATAGTAGAGTATCATAGTAAAGCGTCGTTGATTTTATTTCAATCTATAGCCTGAACCACAAGATCAATACTCAGGCATTTATACAAACCAATGAGAATCATACTTCAGAACCAGCAGAAAAGCACATGACGTCAACTTCAGCAACTCCAATTTTATGTGATTGATCATATTTCATGTTGAAACTGCCAGCAACTTAATCAAACATATATGCTTCTTTTGTGAAAGATACGTCACTTGAGAAGATACGTCACTTGAGAAGATACGTCACTTTGTCAAAAGTTATTAGAATGAAAAAAGAGGAATAAACCCAGACTAATTAAGAAAGAAGGAAGGACGTAAAAGTAAAAAGAGAAAGCTATTAGGATTTCCTTTGATGGGGTTTTGACCTCAAATTTATTTATTTATTCTGTTTTCCAGGAGGGGCCACGGCTTAGGTTGAAGGTTTCACAGTATTTGACTCTCTCATGAGTGACACAAACCAATGAAGGGTCTATTCTCTCCTGGATGACCTCCTGTAACACCCGATGTATCGTCTACTCAATTTCCCTCACATGGCATGGGCCGACCCGGCGCTATGGTACATTCACTCACAAATAGTGAATCGCTGCCAAGGGGAATTGAACCCCGACCTCGTATGAATTTCAAGAGTGATAACCACTTTACTACGGCGTTACAATGTGTTGGGGAGAAGATTTTGGCTAAAAATTTGGCTAAAAAAGCAGCTACCATTTTTTAAAAGGACTGAACCGATAATGTGACGACTTCAGTACCTAATTTCGTCTTCTTCTTGTAGGCGTCTTCAGAACAAAAAAATAAATAAATAAATAAACAAAAACCCAAAACAACAAAAGAGAGGCAGCGTAATGGTTCATGGTAGGCCACTACAAACTTACGCCTTTAGTTTACGGAAGACCGCACTGTAAAAAAAAGTTACTTGTGCAATCGGATTAGTTACGTTCCTTGTTATTTTAAGTCGTTTGCTGACAGTGTTTCAGGTTAATCTATAGGAGAGTCGTTACAAGTTTAATAAAAATTTTTTGCCCTTTTATAGATAACAGCCAAGTAGCTCATGGTAAGTAAAAACACGTTTTTGTTTTGTATTGTTCATAACACAATAACAAATTTCATGCTGTTTTTTTTAATCACGTAGTATATGATTATTTTGGTTACGTCATAGTATTATTTTGATGAATGAACTAACGAACGAACACACAAGCAAATCAAAACATTAGTTTAAAGATGACAGACGAACAAGTGGTAGAAACTGAAAAGGTTGGTTCTTCTGGCGATGAACGCGATGAAACTGACTCTAAAACCGACGAAAACAACAAGCAGGATGTATCAGCTGAAATACAATTAAAATCCTTGGATTACTATTTAGTTAATGGTCTCAGACAAGTTTTCTGTTTATTAGATGCGAGATCAAAAGGCTCTCTAGCTAAAACTCAGCTGCAAGTGATTTGTGCAAACATCTGTAACGTCTTCAAGATCAGTTATGATGGAGATGATTTGTCTGGATATTTAAAAGATAAAAGCGAATTGAACTTTGATGAATTTGTTGAATATATAAATAAAGAACTTCTGCCAAAAGGTAATATAATTTCTGTGTTCGCTCTCAAGATCTCTAAAGAACGCAGGAACGTGATAAGCCTAAGCTTCTTAAAATGAATTACTAATATCGATCATATACAATTTTTTTCAATAGATTTCAATTGACTTAATGCGAATCATGTTTAATTAGGGTCTTAAAAGAATCTAGTATCTGTTTTTACTTATATACTTTTACTATATAACATGGAAAATATAAAGTATAATTATATATATATAGCTAGTGTGGAAACAAAACAAATCATATATCATAATCATATATCCACAACAACACCAGCACCATAAAGCTATGGAGCAGGGGGAAGTGTTTCTGTACATATATTTTTTCAAAAAAGAATTCGGTGAAAGGCTCTAGTACTAGCAGGTTCTTAATTTCAAAGTTAAAAAAAAGTTGATAAATAACATTGCATGGATATCATTGACAATCAATCATTACATGAAATTGACATCAACTTGTCCAACATGAAAAATTACTCTTTTTAATTTTTTTTTATAGCTCCAGGCTCTAGTTATAACAAGGTGTAAATAATGTGTACGTAATAGCAAAGTAAGCAATGATTCATTTGCAAAATTAAAACCTGCGTATAAAGAAAATTTCTAAAAATGGTAATGAATGGCTGAATGGCACCCAAATTTTCCCTTTTTTATGTTTATACTTTCATAGAAGAACAATGCCAATCAAAACAATAGTTCTGAAATGTTAGTGTTATTGATAGATTACTAAATAGATTTTTGTAATATATATATGTGAAAGATTTGGCAATATTTCTCATGGATATAATCACATAGCATGTATTGGTTTACATCTGAAATAGTAAAAAAATAATCTTCATTGTTTTAGTACCTGATGGTAAAATTGATGTGGAAAAATTTGATAGAATAGCATGGATGATCATAGAAAAGCAAAGGTATTCATCACAAACAAAAGTGCTCGGTGACAATGAATTATTTCTATTATGGCGTTCTTTTAACAAAATAAACCTTGATGAAACAGTGGAGGTGGACAAAGAAGAAGCAGAAATCCTATTGCAGCAGTTTATGCAAGCAATGGGTACACCTTGGACTAAAGGACCCCTGGACAACTTCAGTGATGAAAGTTCCCTCACTTTCTGGAACTTGATTGATTGTCTGGAGTCAAAGTACATTCCTCATACTTCCAAAAGGTATCAAAGATTATTTATATAAAATTTTCTGTTTAATGATATATGTGCATTTTGGTTGGTTTACAACTTCAAGAAGGCCATGTTTTATAAATATATATTGGTTTTTATCTATCCATAGTGTCTATGCAGAAGGACTTGCTGCTATAAACAGCTTTTACATACAAGAAGTTATTAAGAGAGGTAGACTTATCAAAAAAGGACATCGTATAAAATCAATGAAAGAAAGATGGTTTATTTTGACACCTAAGAGGTTATCGTACTTTGAAAGTAAGAGTTATCGTAGGAAGAAAGGACATATTGCAATAAATAAGGTTGGTTGATTCCATTACAGAATCGATTGCTCCCATTATGCTAAAGTCAGATGTTCAGTTTTGTGTTTTACCTTTACATACATTTACAATAAGCCAGCTGCTACAAACAGATATTTTGTAATGGGCTTTTCAATTCTTTAACCAACTGTTTGGGAGGACTAAGTCATGGATTAAACAACTATTACAGTGTGAATCATTTTCTCTTCTTAGTACTCAAAAAGGAGTAGAAATGATATCTTGGGTGGCTATTTAGTAGGGCAGTTTCTTTCAGTACAGTTTCTGTAGCTTAAATGGGGCTTTATGCTCTAGGACCTCATTGACAGGGCCCTCATTGATAACGGTACTTTGGGGAACTGAAGCAGACATTCTGGGGAAAATAATCGTAAATAATAATAAAATCATTGCAATTACATAATTTTAGCAAACGAAAGTTGAAGGAATATCTGATGGCAAAAGTATTAAGTGTAGATTTGTTATCACCTGTGGAGAAACTAATACGCAATATGAAATGGAGGCTGTGGATAACAAGACGAAGAATGAGTGGATTACATCTATACAAAATTGCATAGGTCTGAAATTTAAGCCTTGTGATATTATATATTTAATGTATTATATAATGTTATATTATATTATCTGCACCTTGTCTATTCTATTCTATTTCTTCTGATTTATTTAGATTTATCCGAAAGTCACAGTCCCTTATATACTGAGTTAAAGAAACGAGCTGATGAGAGAAAGTTAAAAAGAGATAGGTTAGCAGAAGAAGAAAGACAACAACTGCAACAGGAGGAGCTGATCAGGAAACAGTTGGAGGTATATATCAGCTACTGTTGAATTGCTAGGAGTCGAAATGACCCCTTTATGTTAATCCAAATGACCCATGAAATTAATACCGAATTTGCTAACTTGCTTGGACTAATTTAGTTCTTTGCATCATTTTTTTACTGTTTCATTTCTTTAAAATTAAAATCAAAAAAAATCAAAAAAGCCTCAGCATAACTTGCCAAAAAGATGATAAAATCAGTGGCTGTTGTATCAGCAGAACACTTCGCTATTTACTCATTTTATTTACTTGAAGGGTGGTGCTTCTTCTGTTCTTTATCTGACTTTGTTTGACAGTCCATGCTGTAAAGAGGAATTAGCCTAGATAAAAGTTCCGAATGTATAGACTTAAATGTTTCCATTGTTTCTGTTTTGGTTAGGAATTAGAGCTGATCCGAGCAGATCGTGATAAAGCAAAGGCACAGGCTGAAAGTGAAGCTGCCATGTTGGAGGAGGAGAGGAAGAGACGAGAAGAGTTGGAGGCTTTAAAAGCTGAATATGAGAAATTACTGGAAGAAGAGAAACAGGCCAGGGAAGCTGAAAATCTGGTGAGGCATATTTCCATCTTCATGCCAAAACATAGAGTTCTCTTCAAGCCACCATTTTACTGTGCCACCTTCCTTCATAATGATTTTAGATAAGAAGTAAACAGCAACAAATTCTAGAAGATGAAATGTTTAAACGGCAAGAACTTGAAAGAATCAAAGCTGAACAAGAACGTGTTTTGGAAGAAGAACGTCAAAAAAGAGAAGGTTTAGAAGAAGCTTCTAAGGAACAAGCGAAAGCCTTGGAAGAGGTAAAGTTCGACAGCTATATGTTATGTTTCACATTTCTTTCTTATGATTTGATGCAATCGGGCGTTTTATGGTCATTTGTGGTCTACACCTCGGACAGGTTGTTCATGGTTAAAATCGTTTTAAGAAGACCAGCTGCCTTCCACACAGCTGTAAAGAATATATAACGAAGTCTGATGAATATTAATAGTATTGAAATTTGTTTATCCTTCCAATGTTGTTTATTAGTGCCAATATTTTTTGTACCCAAAAGTAAGTTTTTAAAGACTTTGTGGTTTGCGAAAAACGATCAAAGAGCTTGATGAGAGATTATCAGAGGGTTTCATGCACTTTTGACAGATATGGCAGACGAAAAGCCAATCATCGTGGAATGTCCCGATGAAACGTTTTTCTTCACGAATACAAAATGATATTGAATGTGTACTTTCGCCGTTGACAGCTGGCTACCTCCATAACAAATATTGCGTTTAAATTGAACGTTCAAAGTTATGGCGCTATTCAACAATGTTTATAGAATAGTTTCCAATGGAAAGTCGTGAACTACTTTACTTCACTTTTCGTGTTTTCGGCATCCGGCTTAGTAGTTCACTTTCAGCTTATTTTACTTCTCAGGAGAGACAACGTTTAAAAACACTGGACGAAGCACGTGAAGCTGCAGAAGCAGAGCTTTCAAGTGCCCGTGAAAAATTGCAAGCTGCTGAAGAAGAACGAAGAGCCGCTGCAGCCAAGGTGGAAGCGGCCAAAGAACGTGCACGAAAAATGAAGATGCCTGTTGGATTAGCAAGACCTTTAGCGGTGAGAATTTTAATAAAAATCAACAAACTAATTTTCACTGAATAGATCCTTCAAGCATCTTGCATTTTTTCCTAAGCAGTTCTTTTTTTAACATACCTAACGACTTTCCCCGATTTCCGTTTAAACCCCAATATTTGGTCAAGCTATGAAATCTCACATTTTTTGCGTTGCGTCATTACACGATAATTGATTGTGACTATATGTAAGCCATGGTTGGCAGCAAATCGCTATGTGAAAATTTCTGATACTTTTCGTCAAAATACCGAAGTTTGCAAAAGAAAATTGAAAAAAGTCAGTGAAAATATTTTATCCAAAACTTGTTATTTCGCCATTTTTCTTTCTTATTTTGATATCTCGTGGTGTTCTAAGTAAAGACTTTACTTTTCATAATGGTCTTGTTTTTTATTAAAGCTGGAACAGAAAGGTATAACAACACATCGAGGTGTTGGTTCGTTCGTGGAAGAAGACTTCACGAAAATTCCCATCTACCTATCCAACGAACGCCAACCGCATGCAATCAACCAACGAGAATTGCCATCGCAACAAGAACGAGCCCAGATCCTCGAAACGCATTTGGTGAAACCATCTGCAGGAAAAGCCACTTTCGAAAATTAGAATTCTGACAGTGAAGCACACTTGTTGCAGTTGACATTTTATTTATGTTATAAACAACATATTTATACGCAGAAGATTGTGAAAAATGTTTTGTCGGCGAGAGGTTTTTGAAAACCTAATATAAATTGTTAGTAGTTGCTATTAGTAACCAGCTTGTAACATCATGATGAATGTTTATTCTAAACTTTTTCAAGCGATTTTTTTACACACCAAAAATAAACGCTTTACAAATTTTTTTAATATATTTTTGTTTATTTTTTTATTTGACAATATTTTTTCTTATTATTGATATTATTGTATTATTTTTGTAGGAAGTTAAAATGAAAGATTTTTTTCGAGTTTTTGAAAATGCGAAATGTCTATCTAATAAGCTCTCCTCGTATCACGGCGAAAAACCCTATAACCACGCCCTATAACCACGCCCTATAACCACGCCCAAAAAATAACTGAAACATAATTAATTCAGCGAATAAAAGCTCCTGAATAATAATGTGTGCAGACAGTTACCATAGAGACAAGGATTTCAATACGGTTTACGAAAGTGAGATGAAAGAGGTAACAAAAATCGCTTTGGTCAGACAGTAGTGTAAAAGGTAGACTTTTAACCTTTCAAACGTCATGAGAAGAATTATTCCTGTATCACTACTGGAGTTCAAAGCGTTCGTCATTAAGACCCTATAAAAATGCCTCAATATAAGGCGACATCGTAAGTTGAATCAAGACTTTCTTTAGTATATGAAGTTCATCTCGAAAAGTAGGTTTGATATAAGAAGCAAGTGTTTGTTTCTGAATTGTTACAAGAGTATGTGTATGTCACACAAATTTCCCTGACCTTTTAAAAATATTTTATATGAAAAATAAAACCGAAATGTCGTGAATGTTTCTTCAAGTTCTTCTCATCCAACTTGAAGTTTTATCGCTCGATATGTTATTTTACCGAACTGCGTGCAGCAAAGATGTTCAAACAGAATTCTCGCTTTGCAACCGGCCACTTCACCTGAATAATCGTCGATACCGGACCGTACGGAGCGTTTTAACCACGTGATCAACCTTTGTTTGTTTTGTTTGTCGAGCAGATAATTGAGAAGTATGCGCATTTTCCCGCGTTCATCTCCTGCGTCACCTGCAAAGGAGATGCGGTTCATGTCGTCATCAGAAAGGACTTTACTCGTGCGCATCGCTTCCATGTCACGTGATAATGTCTTGAAATCTGTGAAGCATCTGGCGAAAAATACTCGACCAGATGGGAGTTTTGTTCGCACGAACCCAGCAGCTCTCAGAAGTCCATCTACAAATCCAAGAGAAGTTACTCATATCATTACAGAACTGTAACTTAAATCTCTTTAAGTCTCCTAACGAAAGTACTAGGATCAAAATTTCATGTGAGCTAACAAAGAAATGTAGCTACAGTTGACTGTGGAGATCTGGAACTTTGCGCCCTCTCGGACAAAAACCTTGGTCCCGTCAGCATTTACAGATCGCTATAAACCTCCAAGTCGCGCTATCTCGAGCTTTTTATGCGGTCCATTGGGAGTTCGAGGTAGCGGGACTCGACTGCATGTGACGTTTTTTACTTACGGTTGGCAATGACTTTTCTAAAAGCACGTTTATTCTCTGGCGTCACTTCGATGAGTCGGACAGATGACGTGTACGTATCATCCGATGCACCCAGATCTCGTTTCATTATGGCTATCCAGTTTATGATACGCATCTTTTGGTTGATTAGACGTTTGACCAAGGATACATCGAATTTCGCTTCACTTACTAAATAACACCGTTAACATAATGTTCAAATGACGTGATCAATATTTGAATTGAAGTGGTACACGTTGTACTGCCAGTAAATGTCGCAATCGCCAGTAAATGTCGCAAAATCGGCAGTAAGTGTCGCAAAAAAACTAAAAATCAACAGTAAATGTCGCAACTTTTTAATTTCGATTTCTAACCAATATCTTCTCCATCCTTGTTTTGAACTCGATTATTCTGATCAAGATCACACAGTGCGCTGATGGACCTACACGACACGTCAAGGAGATTGCAAAATATAAAAATAAGACAGCTATAATTTTCAACATTATGTTTCACATAGCAAGTTGCTTTTACTTTTTTTCGCTGCTAATACTACTAGTTACGCTATGAATCAAGATTTCCCAAAGTGAGTCCTGATCGTTTGATTGATCAAAAATCACTTTGTGTAAGTTTGCGACATTTGCTGTTGATTTGAAAAACATTACGACATTTATTGTTAAAAAAAATTAAAACGAATAAAAATTCTAGTTGCGACACTTACTGGCGATTTTGCGACACTTACCGTTGAATTTTTTTATTAGCATTAACAAAATTTACAATAGTCCTTCACGTCAGCTAACTGGTCAGACTTTACTCATCGGTTGTTTACACCGTACATACAAATAATTTGACGTCTTCTAGTGGGTCAAGGCGATTTTTCGGTTGATCGCATTGTTGTGATCGCTTTGATTCATTTTCAGACAAATTGCTGACGATCACAACAATCACTTTACTTTACTTCAATATGATCGATTACGAGTTAAGTTTTGTCCAATCGAATCAGTTTTTCGCTGCGTTTTTTATAAGCAACAAGTTTGTTAGCAACACTAGTAAATTTTCTTAAAAAGTTAAGCAACAGTACTACAAGAATCTTAGATAAATTAGCAACATGAAGTACAGTCGACGTTCGTTATCTCGAACTCCCAAGGGACCAACGGAAAAGTTCGAGATAGCGGGCGTTTTTTAGCCTACATTTGCTTACAGAACTCAAGGGACCGATGAAAAAGTTCGAGATAGTGAAAGTTCGAGATAACGAGGGTTTGAGATAACGAACGTCGACTGTACTTGAATTAAACAACTAATACACAAAAGTTTTCAAGACAGGAGATATATATAACTACGATTAATGCTTAGCAACAAATTAAGCAACATTACTACTAAAAAATAGTCATTTTTTAAGCGTCATTACTACTAACGTCTGACCTTGGTTGCTTATAAAAAACGTCATGTAAACATCTTTGGCAATCATTTTTGTTGAATCGCTGCTGAATTCTCCCAAAGCACTCTTCTGAATTGAAATTAAGCATCTCAAAAAAGCGATCGCTCAAAATCGTTGATTGGATAATCCACTTTATGAGAGGTATTGTTATTTTGATACTTACAGATTATTTATCTAACATTTTCAGAATATCAAAGTTTTCGGTGAAAACCCTTGTACTAATGTTTGAAAAAACAAGGCAAATGTTTTTTTATAAACTCAACTACCCAAACATATTTTACAAGGTTATCACCATGAAGTTTTGAAGTTCTAAGATTGTTAAGGGAACAATAGTATTATGAAAGAAAAGTAGAAAAATTGACAGGAGCGTGTTTCATTCTGCTGCATACCTGAAAACCGATACATCATAACATTGAAAAAGAACACTGTAAGCCAAGATCTGTGAAGAGGTTGCATGCTTATGATTTCATGTGCAATCTTCACCAACTGTAGCATTAAGTCTCGTTCCACATTTTCAAATGCTGTTTGATCTCGGAAATTGCAAATTTCAAGGTAACTTTGTTTACTGCAGAAGCTAATATTAAAATTAACATTAAACCTAGAAATGATAGAACAAGCAATATGTTAAATAAAACCCCCTGAAATTAATAGGTTTGTTTGATAAAGGAGGGGGTATAATCGTTCCATATACCATGAACTTAATGAAAGTCTTTACGGTCACGTGTTATATCCTGTGACCTATAAATAGAACTCATAGTTAGAACCATTTTAAGTACCGTAGCATTGGTAACTTTCCAGTTTTCGTGTATTTCTCACATGACTCTATTTTTAGATATTTCTAACATGAAAGCGAGACCAAAAAATAAGGTTTACCAAATGATTCCAAGACATCTTCATTCAAAAGGAAATATGACGTAGTGTTTATTTGTTGATTTATCGTTCGTTTGTTGAGATGCCTGTGTAAGATGCCTGTGTAAGATGTTAACTAACAATGAACAAGTTCCACTCTGGGGAAGTTTGTAAACAATTCAATTTAACTATGATAGGAGAACTGACACCGGGTAATTAGTCATTTTGGGTCTCGCTATCGATTGGCTGAGGTGAAGGAGTGAACAACATAGAAAACCTGTTTGTTGTGTTTTGAAGATGTGATCAATCAGTGATTTTCCTTTTTGCATTGTGCCACACCCTAACTATCAATAATGTGTTTGCTAAGTAACTGTCGTGATATGATGAACATAGCGAATCCTTACCTTTCATTTTAACATGAGCTACATTTGTTACATTTTATCACATTCTTGCATAGCTCATATTTTCATGATTTATAGGCAAGATTGTAAGCCACATGGTACGTTTCTTATCAAAATGGTTACATAATCCAAAAATCTCAGAACTCTTGACATTTCAAATGTTTCCAACTTACTAAATTTAATCAAGAACACTAAAAACTACCAGGAAAACACGACTGAAAACCTGACAACAAGAAAGTGAAATAATGTTGCTAAGAAACGGATCACACCACCAAATGGAATTTTTGCCAGCTGGTGAGAATCATCAACATTTAATAAAAGCAATAAAAACAACAGATTTTGAATTTTATCGATATAAGTTTGTTCAGTAGCTGAGTTTTAGTGAGCGGAGCAATTTCTTAGGAAACAAAACGAGTTATCAATAAATATGGGCAAACTTTTAAGATCTTAACAGTTTTTGATTATCATGCCACTATTGATGTATTGCGATACCAAGTTGACGACCGTGTTTGTGAATCTACATCTCAAATAGGAAAGGATTGCTGGAATTCTTGTGGATGTGCTACATGGTGTCATGAAAACGGGTAAGTCGTAGGGAGACTATAAAATTGATAGTTTTTGCGTTATTACAAACTTTTGCGATTTTAACAGACAGTGGCATTTGATTATAAAAATGGCTACTGTCAAGTTTCGGGTTTAGGTAAGGGTTTTATCTCAAAAACTAATTTTCAGGTGACAAAAACCATACTATGACACAATGTTTTTCTTAAAATGCTTGAAGAATTACATTTGAGCATGATTTCAAAAAAAAAATGAGCGAAAGAAATTTTGGTTTTGAGAGGGATAACTGAAATTTGCTCCCAAAAGACATATGGTCTCTTTGTCTGGTCTATATTAAATGTAGTTATTATTTTCATTGACAGTAGCCAGGGGGGTCATCAGATCAGGAAAACTGTCATTATTTTTGTTACATCTCATTTTCATCCATTGGATAAACTAATGTGTTTATTTGAATAACTTCGGTAAAAAATAAATAAATATTGAACATACATGAAATAAATTAAAATTTAAAACCAAGATCATTAATGTATCTGGAAAATGTACAATTGAACATGAGATGTAGTGTATGAATGTATGTTGGTCAACAACAGCTACGTTTGTTCGCTCACCTCTGGCGGTGCTCACCTTTCCACACTCACTTCTGCATGATCTAAGCCTTTTAAGCATTTGCACTTTACAAGAAAAATATTCAATGTTGCAATTCTGACGTTTACAACGATCATAACAAATCACATATTTTGACCGTAAATCTAGATACCATCAGAGGTAAGCAAACAGACTTTAAGTGGTTGCTCAAAAGGGTGAAAAGTGTGAAATAAAAAATATACTAAAAACGATGCAGTTAGTAGTGCACAGCAAAAATATTATGTTGATTTTTCATTTTTTTTTCTAGCTATCTTTCAAGCTGGTATGCAGTTATTTTGACGACATGATTTTAATTTTAATATGTATTTCATCCGGTCTCGCAACGTCTTTGAACTATAACAATAGATAACAGGATTCACTAATGATTTCGTACTCAATATCGTATACGACCACATATACAATGTCTGTACCAGATGCTGATGGTACTGGTTGAAGAACTTCTTTAAGACAACGACGATTATGAAGGGCGTGTATGCTACACAAAGAGAGACCATAACGAACAGTGTTAAATAAGAAAGATTGACTTGGTTTTTGATTTTCTTCATCGTTCTCTCCTTTTGTTTTTTGGTGAATTTTTTCGTAGTAATTACATCAATGTTCAACATGTCTTCATTCGTCCCTATGGATACAACCGACGGTTCTAACATGGTAGGCTCATTAGTGGCAAGATTCTGTTCCGTCACACCCTCTGCATTGGTAGCTTTTACTTTGTTTGTGTGAAACGGGCTTCTAAGGAACGGCGAGCGACATTTTTGGGCCGATATTTTCTTCCTTACGTCTTGAACTTGCATATGAACTTTAACTTGTATGTATATTGAAATGAATATCAAAGGGGATGACGCAAGTGCTGTTAATTCAATTAACAGTCGATCCTCTGTAAGAAAACTCAAGCTGCATATTACCAGCACCATGCAAGCCAATCCACTTACAACGCGAATATAAATAACTTTATTGTTACTAAAGTGTCTTGCGTAAAAATATGGTTTAAATATGGCCAAATAGCGATCCAGCGCCATCAAACATACTAGCAGATAAGACAGGAAGACAGAAAAATGAGCTGTTAGCACAGCTGACATGTACAGAACACAGTTTTTTCGTTGCATTGATCCAAGCAGCCACGTTCCCACATAACATGGTACTCCAATCAAAGCAGCTAAAATGTCTGTTGCTGCTGTAAATGTAATCAAGATGTTTGATGAAGTCTGCATTGCTTTCGAAGTGCATATTATCCAACTAACGGTAGCATTTAACACGACAGTTGGTAGGACCTGTACGAGGATCAATATTGCCGCGACATACATCGTAGTCAGGTAAGGTTCCAACAGTGGGATGTTATGCGTTGTCCTCCAGCAGCTGATCGTGTACATTGTTATCTTGGCAAACGTAGAGTTACTTTCATTGAACATTACTTTCCACCTGTAAGAAAGAAGATACCAAGGAAATAAAATTAGTCAAATTTTTTTTTCTACTTCCCTTTCTTCAGCTCAAATTTTCAATGAAAAGAGCAATGAAACGGATAGTGGACTCTGAATATTCCCAGATATAAGTTGTAGCAATTTAACATCTGCTTCAGTTAAAAACATGCATTACAAAAGCCACACTGATAACAGCAAACCCAGCGGGCAAAATTGTCAGAAAGTCACTGCGACGAAGAGCATTTTTATTGAAATAGTGTTTGTATTTCTATTCAAATGTACTCCTTCGCAGTAATTATGCAACAAAGTTGTTCACTGGTCTTAATAAGTTACTTTTTAAGATAAGGGAAAGAAAAGAGATGTTTATGGAGGAATCTAATCGTGGTCTAAAACCAAAACAGATGGTTTGTTTTTTAGATAAGACACAGACGCCCCAACTTAACACCAACTTAACACCACCTCTTAACGCCCTCCTAAAGATACCGTAAATCTTAAGACATTTCAAAACATTTCTCCACACTCAAGCCAGAACACAAACTTGAACATAAACTATATTTATCTCCGGATCCAATCCTGAAATAAATTGACAGGAAGAGTAAATGATATAAAAATGGTTTCAAATGGCTTCGAGTTTCAAACCTTCTTCTTCTATAAGCTTTTTTTCATTCATTTCCTCAAAATAAAGATAACAACACACACAAAAAGAATATTTCAGAAATACAAGCGGTCTCTTCAAATCACATCAAAATTCGAACTATTATTTCAAAAAAAATAGATACCTTACAAAAATCAACTTTACTCTTTCATTTTAAAGAATAGATATTTTTTTTCTTTGTGTATCGTTAACTGAAGCATTTGTTTGTTTTTTCTCTTTTGCTTTATTCCATTAAATTGTATCAACATTCATTTAATATAGGTAAATATTTGCCATAAACTTTTGCATCGCTCGAAACCCTAACAATCTATTAGCAAATAAACAACACAAGAAAGTGCATTTTCTCCTACACGTCGACAAATTTTTGAAATCAATGTTTTGCTACTCTTTTCTCTTCACACCACAAGTGTTATATGTTTTCTTTTTGAATGGTATTTATTCGATACTCGACTTCCATGTTTGGATTCGTACCACCATAACGCGACACACATTACGTTACGTAATGCTTGCCAATGAGTTCGAAAGTATGGATTTAAAAAAATGAGAGAAAATCCAAAAGCTTAACTTCTTTGGCAGGTTTTTTTGTACCGTCAAGAACAAGAGAACCTAATTGGTTTTATTTTCAATTCTTCTTTTTCATTGGCTCTCATGGGAAATACTGCTTTTTTATTGGTATACTTTTTTTAACGCGTTGCCATGGCTTTTAAAGTCTAAACAAAACACAATATATTTAATATATTTGAATTGATTGTTTTACAGAATTAATTTTCTTATTCATTAATTAGAAATCTGATCACACTATAAATAATCGTATGGTAAACTGTATAATCTTGTAAAAAAAACCAATATCTTGTCTTCAAAACTGTAAAAAACTATTTCGAATATCCAGACAAAAAGTTATTACAAGATGGCGGATTCTCAGGAAAGTAACGATAAAGGAAATATTTTTGAATTTTTCTTACCACAGCAGTTCCTTCTTCAGCTCGAACACGAAAAAGAAAAAGAAAAACGTTGTAAAAACAAATCCAAAAGGCTTATAAACATTTCTTCAAGGAATCAAAATTCTCTTTTGATTATTCAATTATTTTTATTTGAAATTACATTTCGAAGTGAACTTTTTCTTTTTTTTCTCTCGTTTCTTTCGTTCGCATATCGTTGCAGATGCTTTTCGGCTCGAGTCCGAATTCAATTCACACGTTGGTTTGAAGTTGTTTATTAGCTACGTCATAGAGAATGTTCGAGGTGATAAACGAACTTGGGGAAACGCTAAGAATTCCATTTGAAGATTTTCAGAAGATTAACATGCTCTGGACGAAATTTGACCGAATTTAAGTCAAGTGGATTAGCGTATTTAACTTTATGACGATTAAAGAAAGTCTGATCAAACCAACCTCCAACTCAGGTTATGTTACTGCCTTACCCGGCGAGAACGTGAAAGAATGGGTTCGACGTTGCTTACGAAGTTGACATTTGACGGAAGAAAATTTGAATGAAATTTCGTATTAATCGCAGATGAAATGGAGATGGAGATATTTAGGTTTTTATTCAACGAATACAGGCTTTTATTTCATAAGAACAAATTTTTAAAAACAATAACCTCAGAGAACATCCTGAGGCTCAAATTATTGTTCCAATAATTAGAAAAGCCTGAGTCTGAATTCTAACAAATCATGATGTGAATTCTCTCACTGGTGGTTTAGAAGGTCTTTCTTGATGGCGTAAAAGTTAATGATCTTATCAGAAAGGAGTATCTGTCGGACTCACTGTGACTACTTGATTGAATAACTGTCCTTTGTGGTGTCTTTTTTACGTTTGAAACAATGATACGAAATAATACTCTTGTTAACTCAGAAAAAAGTGTGCTACCAGCTGATCGTGCGAACCTTACCTTCACTATGAACCTTTCAATATGCTTGAGTTTTATGTCATTGTGAAATTCATATGGGATTTTGAGCACTTCCAAATTTATCTAGCTGTCAAAAATATTCCGTTACCGTGTAGTCAAGGAAATTGAATTTACATTCAATCTAAACATTAATATTCATTCAACCAAACTCATTTTTCATTCTTTTTTTTAAACTTACGAAATGAATATTCAGAACATAGATGAGTTTTAAACTGTCTTTAATACAGTATTACGTTTTATTCAATACACATTACAGTTTGCGCGGCGGGCTTTTTCTTGCGCATAGATAAAATAAGAAATAAAAGAAAGTTCCAATGATTTAAATACCTAAGCCTGAACTTTCTTTGCGCTTTCCAGAAGCTTATGTTACCATCAATTTCAAAAGATAGCTATTCATGATGTCAGAGCGTGTTGCTGTTAACTTTATTTGGGGAAAAGTGGAACTCCTCTTCGGCAGTGGTTTTAGATGCTTGATGGTAAGAAATATGGTAATGTACACACTTCCCCAAAGTTCAAGGGCAGTCAAAAAAAAGAAGAGTCCGACATTACAATATTTCTTTTTGGTTTTAAGTGACGAATAGGTTACTTGCACGCCTTTCTGTTCTATTTTATGACTAAACACTGCTCCAAAACTTTTGACTGAGTCGAACAAAATATCAAACATTTTCCTATGAACGCGCACGCATCTTCGAAGATAAGCAAATACTCTCGGTACATTTCGAAACTTCATGCGTTTATTTGGTACTCAAGAGACCCTTTAAAAGACAAAAATACAAAATGCTTTTCAATGCGCATTAGTATTTAAAAATTATTTTTGTACAATTTGTTTGATTTTCAAAAGTTCATATACCTTCTCGATGGGTTTGATTTTTTTTCAAATCAATGTTGTCCGTAAAATGAAAACCAGAGCTTGGGGAGAGGTTGGTAGATTTAATTTTGATAGTATTTATGGTAAATTTATAGTATGTGAAGTAAGGGTGAAACAATAACCTTTTATTATGCAGGAAGTTAATTGATCTGAAATCAATTGCTGCTAATCCAATGGATGATATACGAAAAGTCCAGGATTTCCACCATCTTTGTTGGCAGCCACGTCTTCTTTTTGCCACAGAAAAATACTTATGTGATCTGTTGAACAAAGAGTAAGTATTCTGAAACGGTAAACTCTGTCAAATATATTACATGGAAATACCTTTCTTTGCCAGCAGAAAACAGAAATATTTTTCCTTTGCAAAGAGGAATGCAAAACAGTAAAATAAACTCACCAAGCAAACCAGAAACAACGACATAACACAAAGCAAAACAAATATGTTATTTTTAGCACATTAGTGTTATTTCTATCCTTTCCATTAGCTATCATTGCTATCATTTACATCAAATGTATCAAATATCAACACATTAAAGTGCATGAACCATCTGCATGATATGGTTGAATATCATCTAAACTAAAAATTACGTTTCAGAAGTTTCTGTCAAACAGCTTCATAAAATGATTACACACAACAAACTCTTCGTTTGACTTTTAATGAACAGTTTATTCAAGAGACTTCTCTTGATCCTGTTAACCTTATGATTGAACTGTAGGTAACTAAAGGAGAGAGATTCTTATCATATCAATTCAATTTAATTCGATTCGAGTTTAAATTAGCATACCACCAAGCGAATAAAGGATCAAAACTATTATGTTTACAATCAAGATCATCATCAATTTGTCTAAATTTATTTACGACAAACATTGATTAAAAACTGAAGCTAAAACCCAGAGTCCCTTGATTTTCTATTCACCATCAATACACATTCAATGTTAAGACTAGCTATAGAATATGTAAGTTCTTATTTTATTTTCTAATTCACTTTGTTCAAACGAAAATAAGAGCCTTATTTTCTTCGTAATCTCATTTCAAATATGGGGCGCTAATCAACAAAAAAATTTTGGTGCGTAGTGGAGTCATCTTCAGTTTCGTACGTATATATACAGTTCATAAATTTCTCACCTTGTAAATTTATATCATTCAAATACTGATCTATATAATTTACAACGCAGCATAACTCAACCAAAAACAACGGTTTACTTGGGACCCGTCCTTCTTTATCTGAATCTGAAATGATATTTATCCCAAAACCCAAAACGTTTGATATACAAGTGTATTAACCGACTGGTAGCCTTGTGGTAGAGTGCTCGCTTCCTGTTCGGGAGGTCGCGGGTTCAATCCCCGACTGAGTCATGCCAGCGACTATAACAGTGTGAATCAATCCTCTCTGCTTAGCACTCAGCAAGAGAGTAGGAATGATGTCTAGGGTGGTTGTCTAGTTGAGCGGTTCCTGTGATTACAGCTTCCGTAGCCCAAATGGGGGCTTTAAATGCTCTAGGACCTCCTTCGCAGGACCCTCATTGATAACAGTACCTTAAGGAACTGAAGAGGCTATCCTGGGTAAACATTCGTAAATAAATAAATAAATAAATTTCTACCTCCCATTACCTTTTTGCATGTAATTCAGAAATTTTACACATTTGATTGTTATACCGACTCCAGGATAAAAACTTCTGGATATCCCGAGCCAAATGGGATTGACTTTGTCTATTTTTCCAGAAGAAACCGTATAGATAGGTATAATAATCTGTGTCGCTTTGGTGTTTCCGCTATCAAACATCTTTTGCAAGTGCTTATATTTCGGGGGAGGGTCGTCTGAACCGTACGAAAAGAATTGACTCGTGAGCAATTTTTGGCGGGAACACTGTATTTAGCATGCGCTATAAAATGCGCATGCGTAACTTTCCTCGATTACTCCGAAAATAAGTTATATTATCTTGATTAACTAGAGGGGGTGATAACAAATTTAAAGTGTTGAAATTGCACGGTCAAATCTTACTAGCCAGCATTCTGTTCTATTTTCTAGAACAACTGTTCGATAAAAAGTGAAAAGTGAAAAAAGTGAAAAGTGAAAAGACTGTAACTTTTTGAATGTTTGTTTATTCGTTGCTATTTTAATACCATTTGATATATATTTTTACAAGCTTCCCAAATATGTATAACTTTGTCAATTAAAATAGATATTTTAAAAACTATGAATGTTTCTTTGCTGATACTGTCATTAATTTCTCATTCGTCAACTGAAAATGCTCTACTCCTTCTCCAATTGCTCTAAAATTCTACGGCAATAGTTGCTGATGTCTGTGTTAGTAAACGTGGAAATAGCCTGTTATTGATCTGATTGTATAAAAAGTATACACATTATGGTGCTTACGAGATAAGATGTTTGATAGTAATTACTATCCAAAGTACTCACTTGTAGTGCGTCAAAACAGGATCGAAAGTGACTATTATCTGATAAGCATTAACAACGCTAAATAGACGTCATTAAAACGTGCGGGATAGGAAAACGACAATAAGAAAAGATATCTATAGAATAATCGATAAAATAAATGGCGAATATATTTTGTCAACACTATTTGTTTTATTCGAAATATGTCAGTAGTGAAAATACACACGTCAAACGTGCTTTTCAACACATAATATGTCACGATCACTTAATTTCATTTTATTCTCACGTATTTCTTTTTACCTGGCACAGTCTGAAATTGTAAGCACTCGTTAGTGTTTACGACCTAGTAACCTCTGGAATTACTTTCTTACTTTGTTTACGTCCATTTACGTAACGGACAAATGTGTTTGTTAACATGACTTGAAACATATCTATGATCTCAATATCCCAATTCAAGAAAACAATGTTTCAGCAAAAGAAAATTGAGATATCAAGTAATATGACAGCATTACTGTCCACAATTAAAAAGAAAAGAAAAGACATATTTTAGAGTCTATATTAAAGGGTTTTATAACCTCTCCATATGAGAAGGGTTTTGTTCATCAACGAAATAAAAAACCCTTTCAACTGTTACACCATATGGAGAGATTAGATGCAACTTATCTATTCGTTGAAAGGAATTCCATTTTTCTAGAACAATGAATTTTCTAATGATGATGGAATGAGGCATTCATTAGCCCGAACAAAAACAAGATTTCCACTTTACAAATCAGTGCAAAAATCAAAGCTTGGACGATATACACTTAACACACACTTGTTTAATCTAACAGTTCAGAAAATAGTGTAAACCACTTACTTTCAGAAAATTTAGTTGATGGCTATCAGTAAATAGGACAGTTACGTTGTCACCTTACAGTTCACTTTTTGAATTCATATAATAGACATATTTCCTGAGTTTTGGTTTAAACACTATACATATATCGCTTTTAATATTCAAATTCCTGTTTAGTATTCTACAGAGAGTTAGTATGATTGAGGTGATTTGTAAGTAGTTAAATCATATATTCATCAAAACAAAGAATTTCGTCGCAATGAGGCTGGTAATTTAACCAGGCCATTATACAGCGTCTATACATAACTTTTTAAAATTCAAGTTCAACGTTGTGAAAATTTACAGTTTTGTTATTTTTTGTTGCAGAATATTTTCCTTGCATATGTATCGATTGAGTGAACGCCATAAGTACATGATTTGTATGCTTTGTACGGTTTGTATGATTTGTACGGTTTACTTTATGAGTAAACCTAATGAGCGTGTTTTCTGTTAATGAGTGACAATCAGGAAGTCATTTCAATTTTTTTTTTGTTTTTACAACAAAACAAACGATGTTGTGGTTTCAACAGTAAATAAGTTGTCAAAACATCGTTTATAAGAGGTGTGTGATTCAAATAAACTTACTGAAGAATGAATTTTTTAATATTGTGCAAAAAAAAATCTTGATTGTGTTAAGCTTGGTTTCCAATAAAATTATTTTTGTTGCGCAACCGTTTTGCAGCACTTTGTTGTGCAACAAGTGTAGGAAATTGTTGCAGAGATAGATTTTTTTCTATCTCTGCAACAGGTGTTGTACAACATATCTTTTGTTCTGAAAAACGGTTGCACAACCGTTGTGCAACAAAAATAAATTTATTGGAAACCAAGCTTTACACTACATCTTCTATGTTATCTTCTAGGGCATGGTGCTTATGATGCGTTGTTGGCAATTTTTCCGCATTGCTGAGATTCTGCGTCATACATCTACTCTACATCTGTCAACGCCCTAAAGGAGCCTGGAACTAGTATGACGTTAAAGGATTTTGTTATGTATAAATTTTTAAAGGCACTTCAAAATTTCACAACTGCTTAACAAATGGTTGAGGCTGGCATGCTTATGTTGTCCAATCCTATCATACTAAAGTGAGATGGGGTTGGTAGAAAATATCGGCGCTTGAATGAAGTTCTGGAACGTTCTGTTTTGTCAACAGTTTCCTTTGAATAAACGTGTTTGCTCAATCAATCTTTATGTGTACTTTTAGATAAACAAACTGACCGATTAGAAATCAAATATTGATAATACTTGATTGATTGTTGTGGTTGCTCTTGAAAATGCATCTGCATTTGTTAAATTGGATTTTTGTAATTTTCCAACTGTGGGAGAGGATTCACACTTTCGATGTTCAAACCCATTGCAGCGACCGCTTTGAATACCGACATGAAATCAAAAGGGCCGTGCCACAATGGAACAACTGTACCTATGTGTTCATGATGAAACCATTTTGTCAGAGGGAGATCACAGTTGCATATTCTGAGCAGGCCCCATACGTCGTTCTAAATCGCACATCGAACGCTGTTATCGGATACTTACCAGGTAACATTAAACTCCAGTCCATTTTTTTTTTTTTTTTTTTTTTGTAGGTGCTGAACGAAACAAAATCAAAAACAAAAATGTGTTCTTCTTGTTTAAATGGAAAGTTTATTCCTTCCAGAAATTTCACATCGAAAACAACAACAGCTAAACATGAACCCGGATCTGTGTTCTTAACGATGTGGCTTCAAGGGATTAGGACTGAAAGGACAATTGGGCCCGAAACGTTTTGATACTATATGATAGAATGCCTCATCAAACACAGAACACAAAACAATAAAATAAAAATGTTACTACTGCGCTGTCAAATCATGTTAATTTTACCGTAGAAACTTGTTGATGGCAGATATAGGGCAAGCAAATGTTCCATCGCTGTTAAAACTAGTTGTTCCGTTATAGGTATGTTGCGGATGATTTATGAAACATGCTGCCACAAGTGTACGAAAATTAGATTCAGAGGACCATTCTCAACCACGCAGACACATTTTGAAAATGCAAGCATCATTATGCCGATAGAATCTTCCACACAAAGCAAGCGCTTTTTGGGTTATGATTACGTTGACTTTGTAGAAGTGAAAGGTAACCATTTTCACAGTATTTTATAAAATTTAATATTTATTACGTGATGGAGGATGGAGAAAGCTGCAGTAGCATGCGTAAAATCACGACTCATAAAATGATGTAAGCACATAAGAATTTTTTATATTATCCGTCCGTCATTAACATTCGTTCTTGTAATCTATTTTAAGGGGTTAGCTTTCTTGGTAAAGAGAAAAAAGGAGCTGGAGATGAAATGGCCAATCATTTGTTTAAATCGATTTTACAGACATGGCCACTTTTTCTTATTGCCTTCATGAGCGCAATAATTGCTGGTTGCGTAGTGTGGGTATTGGTAAGAAAGGGCTTGTTTATATTTTTTATATTTCAAAGCACTCATTTAACTCCTTGCGCCACTTAAACCATCTTTAACTCCTTGCGCCACTTAAACCATCTTTAGGACATGTGGTTTAACAAGGAGGAGTTTCCATCAAGCTTTCCACGAGGCCCATTCGAAGGGTTTTGGTGGGCTTTTGTTTCTATGACAACTGTTGGGTGAGTAACAGCTCTTTCTTTCACAAGCATCTGATTGGTTCTTTATAAACCAAGGCCTTTACATCTAATAGATACGGTGACAGGGCACCCAAATCGATTATAGCCCGATTATTTGCGGTCATATGGATTTTGTTCGGGATAACAGTGTTTTCAATGTACACTGCGACGTTGACATCTGCTCTGACTATGAATATTCAATCATTTCAAACTGAAGATGTCTATGGAAAGAAGGTGTGTTTTTTAGCTGATAGGAATGCTTTCATCATCTGAACCATTCATTTATTAAAACACTTTTTGGAAAGGTATTGTAAATGGGCATTGTGTAACACAGTTCTCCTTCAATAATTGAAAATATAATCGCTTAAAGAGATTGCAACCAAATTTACTTCTTCTTGATTGTATTGCATGATATTTCGAGATCTCAATTTATTGGGAATACGCAAAAAACTCTTTCTTATTTTAATAGGTTGCAGTTCTGAATACTTCAGCTGCAGGAATTTCTGCTGTAATGCAAAAGAATTCACGTCACAAGGAGTTTGGTAACGTAGATGATATGATTACAAGCCTAGTATCTGACCAAGTCGAAGGTAAATCTACAAGTTGATGACATGTGGTAAAAGTTTGTATAAGAGGTATTACACAAAAAGAAAACAGCTTTAAGTTATTGTCAGGCAAAATTGTAAACGAAGTTACTTAATTTACAAAAAGCATTTGATATAAGAAATTTATTTTCTAAAAAAAATTTGTCTTATTTTTTTAGAGTTCTCATGATTATTTCAACATTGTTTACAAGAATACTATTATTCATACAGGAATCGCGCTAGATGATAAAGTTGTTGGTTACTACATCGAAGACATAAGGAAAAACATCCCGAAAGTTACCGTTCATGAACACATCAACATAAACGACAATTCATATGGAGTAATAACGGAGGATGAAAATATCACGAAACTTTTTAGAACATTTTTCGAAAATAACGAAGACAACAGATTAACTATGGTTTCTTATATTAAAAATCACCATTGGGTTAGTTTTTCGTCTCCATTACTTTTCCACTTGGTTTATTGTAGATGCACATACAAATTCACAATTTTTTCGTTATAGCCTGGCCGTATAAAAGATAAGAAAACGGAAAGCACATCCGTTTTTTCCGTAAACTCGCCCATTTTTTTGGACACAGTTATTGCGTTACTGGTCTCTGGCGTAATAACAGTCCTGTTGGGACTGGGCATTAAGTGGTTCTTTAGGCAGCATTCTGGTGTGCTTCAAAAGTGCGTAAACTGTCAGGAACCAACATCATTGAAGGAGGAGAAAGGTATTAATTTTAAAGAATTTTCAAACAAATAACTGACCGGATTTAAAAATCTGGCTTCAAATTCAGAAATGCACATTTTGGTGACCAGTGCAAATAGCAACTGTTGTTTCATTTTGGTTTTTTTTGTTTGGTTTGTTGTTAATTTTTGGAATTTCACCTAGACGTCTAAAAGCTCAAAAAAAATGCGCACAATAACTCATGCGAGCCGTACGCATCTTGCGCACACAGAAAATTATTTCGCCCATACAAATACATTAGCTCCACACGGTAGTGGCGAGTATATCAATATGGGAAGGGCTTTGTAAATATTTGGACAAAGATCCAGTGTGAATATACCCTTAACGTTGATAAGCCAATGTAAATATGGTGATAGACAGTCACAAAAGAAAAACATTACAATGCACGTGACCAAATTAGCAGCTTTATCAGCGAACCAATTAAATTTCTACCAGGGTTCCAACAAAGAGAAATGCTGCCATCTAATTGCCCCTTTATCTTCCTGGTCATTTTCAGCTTTTTTGAACAAATGATCATTCCTATCAGAATTTTTGTGTGCGCAATGATTTGGAGTTAATTTTTTTTTTTTTTTTCATCCAGGCAACTAAAAGTAATCGCGCGTACAAGTTTTTCGTGTGTTTGTTGCCAGTAAGCTTGCCGCGTCATCATTAGAATGTATCCTTTTTTGATAGATATTGAATTAACTGCTATGATGCCGAGTGAAAAACTGTCTTCGATGGAAGAAGAATTTTTCCAAGAACTTGATGAATTCAAAATGAAATGGATGAAAAAATTTCAAGCAAAAAGAAGCAGTACCGAAACAACATGAAAAGGTCTTTGAGATGTCATAAGAGATAGCAACGACGAACGCCCTTAAGAAGAGGCGTTGAATTTATATGGATATGGATAGTTTTTTGAAAAACATATTTTTTTTATAAACACCGAATATTTGTACCACGTCTTAGGAATCTTCTGTAAAATTTCTTTAAATTTCAAAGCAACGGCGGCTACTGTGAATACTGTCCACGGTTGAACACAAAAATATTTGTTAAAAGTATTTTTTTTCACTTTCTGCACAACAATGTCACCTGTTATGTAGAAAGAGAGTGGTTTCACTACGACGAAATGAAATGATGCAACTCGATCACTCGAAACTTAACTCGATCTTTCAGTATTTGCGCTCAGTAAAAACCCAATCTACATGACTATTCGTTAACTTCGGTACATGAAAAAACGAAAGTGCTCTTTTAGCTATCCGTGTTACCAAAGTAACATTAGATTACTGCTAAAACGCAGCAAATGTCAGTTTCCTGAGTCAGTTCTCTCTTTAATGCACACACAACTATCGGAATGCATCATGCAACTATCGGAATGCATCATACAACTATCGGAAAATATTTCAATGGTAAAACAAAAACGTTTGACGAACGAAACATTGACATTCTCAATGACCCATTTGGAAACGCTTGTGCAAATCTCACATAATTAATTATCGAATTGCATGATGGTGTGGAATATTATGGAGATAATTCTTAAGGGAACTACCAATTCTGTAGGGGTGAATATCTGTCCCAGTCACAGTGACGTGTCAATGCACCGCTCCAGTGCATTCTAAAAATCAATTATCAACCTACGAACAAGTTTAAGCAATACATCAGATGTACAAATCAAGTCCCAAGACAACGGGTGGAAAAAAAAACCTTCATAAAGGGTGGAAGAGTGCAAGTGATAAGGCTTTGGGTTATTTCTTACTTTCCTATTCTGACTTTCATGGAGTCGTCTAAACCTATTACTCTGTACGTTTGTTTGTCAGAAGAAGGTCCCTTTGAGAAGATGCATTAAAGGTTGCCTGGCAAAGTATATTTTCCAAATAATGACTTTATTATCACCTGCACACTTGCCACTTGTGTTGTTATGAATTCTGTTTTACGATTCCATCTATGTTTGATATAAACAGGAGATTATGTGTATCAATGAAGTAAGATAAGCGTCTTGTATCAAATATACAACGTCTCTTTTCTTCTGAATAAAGTGAGTTCAATAGCCAACAATAAAACAATTAAGAATAAAATAAGTATAAGAACAAGGAGACACTGAAATATTAAATCATCACTTGAGCATTTAACAGAGATGTCCAAACTTTTCAGCCGTCTGCGTTCTGCTTTCTGATAGCTTCTCTAAATTCTTCTTTGCCTTTCCATAGTAGTGGCACCGAAAATAGCCGTAATAACCGACAAACCTCACTGGATGAGTTACTCTCAGTTCAAGAGCAAACTAGAGTAAATATGAAGCAAGGTTATATGTCTGAAACAGAGAAGTGATACACTGCTCTGATGCATCGTGGACAAGAAATTGAGGATTGTGCAAGGGCGCGAAGCGCCCGCAGTGCAATCCCGATTTTATAAATAAAATCGAAGCCAACGATCTAATACTGGTGTATACGCCCATTCACGCCTTTAGGATTAAAGTCATTCGAATACGAGCTCCGATTTCATTTATATCTCTACTTATAACTATTTACACAATAAATGAAATCCAAAGAAGTAGTCAATTCGAGTCGCGGAAGTTCCACAATAAAGAGACATTATATAAAGTAATAAAGTTTCTTTCTTTGAAACGATTATACACATTCAACTACTACTCCCACGTGCACGAAAACTACCAGTACCACCACGTGATCCACGACCTAAAATATAAGGTTAACTTTTGATTTACTCTTGGTTGTAGAAGGGGTCTTGGTGGGTGGGCAGTATTAGATCGTTGGCTTCGATTTTATTTATAAAATCGGGATTGCACTGCGGGCGCTTCGCGCCCTTGCACAATCCTCAATTTCATTTCATAAAATCTCCGCCCGATCTAATACTGGTGTATACGCCCATTCACGCCTTCAGGCTGAAAGTCATTCTTCACGACCTCTGTTCAAAGCGTAAAACTGAGGATTCGTATGCATCTTTCTCTTTCACCTTCACATCTCTGTGATAATACTTTTCAAAAGTACTAACCGACGACCAATGACCTCTTTTAATAATTTCTGCTATAGGAACCCCTTGACATTTTGCCTTTGATGAAGATGCAGACCTTGTAGAATGTGCCTTAAATGTTGAAGTATCTACGCCTGCCATGGAAAGAATTTCTAAGATCCACCTAGAAACCGTACATGACTTTACATGCTTGTGAGGTTTAACTATACCTAACAACAAAAAACTCTCATTCCCTCTCCATAATCTGGTTCTTTCCAAATAAATATCTATATAGTGACAAACACATAACTCTTTATTCTCCTTAAAATGGGAAAACTTTATAGGAGATCTCAACTTCCCTTTTCTTGCCGTTTTAGTTATCTCTCCGAAATGAAAAGTATAACCTGTATGATGTTTAATCAAGTACTTGGTGTCTAGAGAACAAATTTCGTGTGCCCTGGCTATAGAGGTTAAAGCAAGAAGCATTGTTAGTTTCAAAGTCAACATTTTATCAGAAATATTCTCAGTCTTAATAGTACCCAGGTAAGAAACAACTTTGTCAACATCCCATATAAAAGTATATCTTGGGATAGGACATCTTTTATTAAAAACACCTGCCAGTAAAGCTGACACTAATGGGTGTTTTCCCACGGAGACACCCTCTACTGGTTCATGAAATGCTGACAAAGCTGATCGATAACCAGCAATTGTTTGGTATTCTAATCCCTTTTCAAACAAATCTGAAAGAAACTCGATAACTAATGCTATAGAGCATCGAATTGGATCAACCTGTTTCCCAGAACACCAGCTAGCCCACTTACGCCAGGCCGATTCGTAATGAGAAACTGTTCCTTCTCTCCTAGCTGCAGTGATAAGGTTGACAGCCTTTTCTGATAAGCCTTCTGCTTGCAACTTTCCCCTGATACTGTCCAAAGCACTAGTTGAAGGGTTTGATTTTGAATGAGAGGATGTCTTTCCCCTTGAGGATTCAGTAACAGGTCTGGGAAAGTTGGAAGCAGAATGGGATTCTGTACTGATAATTGAAGCAACTGAGGGTACCATGACTGAGTCTGCCATGCAGGAGTTACTAACAAAACTGTCGCCTTGTCTGATCTGACTTTCCATAACACCCTGCCTATTAGGGAAAAGGGAGGAAAAGCATAACCTCGTAGATGTGTCCAACGTGTTTGAAATGCATCTTGCCCCTTGCTGTAAGGATCTACCTTCCAAGAAAAATAAATGGGTACTTGATGCGACAGTCTTGATGCAAACAGGTCTGTACAAGGAGTCCACCTTGCCCGACATATATTTTGAAACACCTGTTGACTCATTTTCCACTCGCTTGAGTCCTTCACGCTGCGAGACATCCTGTCTGCCTCCACATTTAAAATCCCTGGAAGGTACTCGACAGTAATTGTGATCTGATGATCCAACAGATATTTCCAAATTTCTTTGCTTAACCCAGACAGGACTTCGCTCTTGGTTCCCCCCATCTTCATAAGATATGTTAGAGCCACTATATTGTCCATTTGAATGTGTATTGAGGAGCTCTGAGGAAACCTGCGATGAAAAGACAATATTGCCAGTTTTGCTGCTTTTAATTCTAGATAATTGATGTGGTACTCCTTCTCCCGCTGTGACCACTGTCCCCCGGTGTTGAGTCCCTTGCAGGATGCCCCCCATCCTTGTAGAGATGCATCTGATGAAATCACTAGTTGGGGTTGTGTCGACACTATTCCCACCCCATTGTGAAGATGGAGATTCTCTATCCACCATTTTAGTTCCTCCCTTGCCTCTTGATTCAAAACCATTTGTACATCGTAATTCTGATTTTTCGCAAACTCTAGAATTTGTTGTCTTTGCATAGCTCTGTATTGAAGTGGAGCGGGAAATACCGCAATAGCCGAGGACGAGAGGCGACCCACAACTTTCATTAAATCCCTTACAGACACCTTTTCTGCTGCTAGAAGATCCTGACAATGAGACACAATCCTCTCCATTTTTCCCTGGGGAAGAAATAATTTTAAATTGTTCGAATCTATCTCTATACCCAGAAACTGAATAAGATGACATGGTTGAAGAACTGATTTTTGAAAATTGATAGTAAAGCCCAGATGTTGAAGAATGAAGATGAGAGTGTCTCTTGCCATCTCCACTTCCTCCTGAGTTGATGCTAAAATCAAGCAATCGTCCAGATAAATTATCAGACGAACATTTAACCTCCTTAATATTGCTACTGGAATTTTCAATAGTTTCGTAAAGACTCGTGGAGCTGGACCCAGGCCAAAACACAGGCAGAGAAACTGATAAATGTTTCCCTCCCATAAAAAACTGACATATCTTTGAGAGCTTTTGCTTAGAGGCACTGAGAAGTAAGCATCCTTCAGATCTATCTTTATCATATAATCCCCTTTTTGTAACAGTTCCTTCAAAAGGGATAGGCCTTCCATCTTGAAGTGCTGATACGGAATGTGCCTGTTCAAATTCCTCAGATTTATTACTGGTCTGTAACCCGACTCCTTCTTTGGGATAACGAAGATGGAGCTGAGGAAATGGCGCTGTGAAGGACTTTCCACAATCTCTATAGCTTGTTTGCGTAACATTTCCTGAATTTCCTTGTTCACTATATTTTTTTCCTCTAACTCGAAATTTGCACTGTGAGGAGGCTGAAGTTGAGACGGGGGGAGGGACTGAAAAGGAATTTGATACCCTTTTACAAACCCTAAAATCTGAGGATCTTGAGTCAGAACTTCCCAATTTCGAATGTACCACTTCAGTCTTCCTGCTTGAGGTAGATTGGGGATTAGATCTTGTGGAAACATTTCCTTTACTAATGGGTGAATTTTTGAAAGAATAAGCTCCGAGTTTCTTACTGGCTTTAACAAAGGAATAGGAATAATTCTTACCCCTCTGTGAGTTAAACTGGTATCTTCCTCTCGTGTTGAATAGCCCCCTGCCTCTCCCACGAAACAAGGGGCCCTTTCGAAAGGGCGCATTGGATGTCGACCTACTTGATGTTGACTGGAAATTTGTAGATTTCTGTTTCAACCCAGTAAACAAACTTTCAGATTGTTTTAAAGCCTTTGCTTCCTTAGTCAACTGTGATTCGAACTCTTCCCCAAACAAAACAGTATTTGAGGCTACATCCAGAGACTTTGACTGATTCTTTAGAATGTCCTTCACTCTTGATTGTGACTCCATCAGAGCAGACAAGATATTTTCTCTTCTTTGATAAGATATAGAGTTGAATACTTGTGTAAACAACATAATAGATTGATCAAACAAGGTTGATATTTGATCCAAGCCTTCATCTGGCAAAGAATCCTCTCTTTCCCCCTCCATAGTTGCCCAGAGCTGGGACACTGGACCAAACACTCTCCACAATTTTTCTTGAATCAATTTAAGATTTCGTTCATGCTTCAACGTGGAAAACTTCGAATTGGATTGCAATAAATTCTTGATGTAGTTATCCAGTTCAGGCACCTTTCGTAGATTACTCGGAACTGGGGAACTTTGCAAAATCTGTTCCTCTATGTCCTTATCAGCAATATGTATGCCCATATATTTATGCACATACTCCAATAAACCATTGGGTAATTCCCAAGAGTTCTCATTGCTCTCTGGCCCCAGCTCGAATCTTGGTCGTTTAGCTGGAGGCTCATGAATTTCTTCCTCTCCTTCACCGGACGTAATCTCGGTATCAGGTGGGATATTCTCTTCAATGCTGACCTGCGCCTGGGGCTGAACAGAATCAGATTGATGTTGAGTACTGGTTGCTGTCTGAGTCAACCTATGAAAGAGACGTTTGAACATAGTCTCATTAGCATCAATTTCCTGCTAGAGTATGATTGTAACTCTGTAGCACACTTTACATTAAATCTTATCAGTAATCACGGAATGATTACTCAGATAATTGGCGAATTAAATACCTAAACTTATCCAATTACTTACTGTGCGTCCATTTTGTTTGGCGAGAATTGACGAAAGAGGTCGTGAAGAATGACTTTCAGCCTGAAGGCGTGAATGGGCGTATACACCAGTATTAGATCGGGCGGAGATTTTATGAAATGAAATTAACGTCCACGGGAAAATGAATCGGAAGAAATGAAAAGGCATCTTAACAATCCCAAATTTCAAAATGTGCCGTATTTATGTATTTCGCCTTTAGTAATTATTTACAACATAGTCCATAAAATCACAAGATAATGTCATAAACAACAAGAGCCAGATGGCGCAAAACGGTAGCAGCAAGTTTACTTTTCACGCAAACGCTTTCGAAATTTTACTTTAAGTACTAAAAACTTTTTTACTGGGTGTTTTCTAAGATATCTCACTGGTGGAAAACAGGCATTAACGATAAATTTGATGAAAATGATTAATTAGTGTAAATAGGGTCTAACCATAAAACACCAGCAATAATTTATTTAAAGACAAAAGAATTATACATGCGTGAGCTGTGTGTTTTTTATAAGAAATTTATGTAGAAAAAAAAAAAGTTTGTTTATAATAATAATAATTTTTGACGAAACCAAAATTGAATTCCAACAAATAAACTGCCTTTTTGAACTAGATCTTTGAAAACTTTAATAAACAAACATAGTGTAATAGCTAACAAACCAAACGAGGTAATAAGAAATTTTGAACTGATAAGCTTTACTAACAAGAAAAGCAACATATCAAGTATATATTTTCAGTTAGCGTAATGAACTAAAAGTCCCATTTTTATGTACGCCTATTTGATTAGAATTCGAATGAATTCTAATTTCGTGGATTAAGTTATAAAATATCAGGTTATGTACTTTTAAAATAAAAGGTAATCTACTTTTAAATGTTCGATATGAAAAAGCTTCCAAATTACGAAGGCTGCGTTCCTTCATTAGAATTTACATTGCGTTTTTGATAGAGTCCCGCAGACTCTAAATCGCAGACTAATTGCCATTTCGGCCGGAGGAGGAGGAGTAGTAGTAGTAGTAGTAGTAGTAGTAGTCCACGGGTGTTTTAATACGGTATTCGCTTTCGCTGCTACCGTAATAAAAGCTAGATAATATAGTAGTAAATATTGATCCTATTTCAGAGTCATCTAGTGGGAAAAAATACTAGGCAGGGATCCCATCCCAAGAAAGAAGCATCGTGCTATTGAAATTGGCAACGACAAATATTGGCAACGTAAATCCCAAAATTTCATATCGAATGTCAACAGTCAAAAAAGTCAAATGGAAGATATTTCAAAGAGAAGTGCTTAACTACTGGGTACGAAGTGGGTACGAACCAAATTTAATTCGATTAATGGTTATAAGATTTTATACTCTTAAGGGGCTGTTCATATGGAGGTGAGCTGGCCCGGTTAACCTGGCTGGCTCACTTGAATGAGATGAAATTCACTCAGTGTTCATATGGCTTTTCTCATCCCACTTAACCGGGCTGGAGAATGCTTTTTAAATCACGTAAACAATAATTCGAATTTCGACGCGTGCGCACTTGTCTAAAATCTATCCCACTAAGCAGGGCTGGTGTGTTCATATGAACAAATTTCATCTCACCTAGGTGAGATCCCGGTCAAATGAAACGAGATCTTACTTAAGTGAGCCAGCCCGCTTTTCATATGAACACAATTTATTTTTATAAAGATTTCTTAATAACAGTGAGATCTCTGCTAAGTGAGCTAGCCCGGCTAACCGGGCCAGCTCACCTCCATATGAACAGCCCCTAAGAGTAAATAAATTACGTCATAAAAAATCGTGAATTGAAGCATTTTTAACGATAATATGATTCTGAAGAAATAACTTTTTTATAAAATTAATGCATGAAGGAATAAGAAGAGCCTGCAAGGGGTTTAAAACCAATGAATTCTAAAAAATCGTTCTCTACCATCATGGTGCGAGAGATCCCTAAGGCGGCGTTTACACGAGCCCGTAGCGAGATATCATCCGTAGTGAAACTTCAGACCGTAGTGAAATGTACTTCTCTTTACATGAGCCCGTAGCGAGATATCATCCGTAGTGAAAAACATGAACGTCTGGTTTTGCTGCAAAATGTGACAATGATCTCTTGAACACTTTTTGAGCACTAAAATAATATCGAGTATCATTTAAATAATCAAATATATAATAAAGAAAAAATGAAAGCATATAAAGCATATAAACATTAAAAAGATTTTGTTTTCCTACCTGAATCCATATCTAGATTTCTTTTTATTTTCTTTCACAATTTTAGACCTTGCTCCAGGGTTAAAAGAGTGGTTTATTTCTTCATCGTAACGTGACAATGTAATGCTTTATATATTCGTCACGTGTTTGGCATGCTCAACTATGAAAATCTCACGTTTCACTACGGGCTGGCCGTTTACATGAGAATTCTCAGACTGTATTGAGATTTCACTAAGGGGCTTTACCCCGTGGTGAAATCCAACCCGTAGTGAGTTTGATTGACTATCCCGTGTAGTGAGTTTGGGGGATCTCATGTAAAAGGTTCAAAGCATTGCACCGAATACCGTAATGAAATTCAGGTGTTTCACTACGGGTGAAATCTGTGGTAGAAAAAACTTAAAATATTCTAAGGGGTCAATATTTTCTACTGAAAATCTCGCTACGGACGGGCAAACAACGCCGCCTATGAGTGCGTTTACATGAGAGCCGTAGTGAACTCAAACCGGTTTGAAATTTTAAGCTGTTTGAAATCGGCTATCTGTTTACATGAGAAATTTCGATACGGTCTTGGCGAGTTTTGTAGAGTAAAAATCGAAACAATAGATTTACTAGTTTCTAGCTCTCTCTACGAGTGCGTTTTTACATAAGGATATGCTGAACTCACAACGGTTTGAGATTTCAATACGGGTAGAAATATTTTCTTTACACGATTGAATAAATTTAGCACATTCTGCATTTTTATTTCATATGTGTCAGCAAAATTTAATTAACATGCGCATGCTTGTTAACACATTTTATGTATGATAAAACAATGAAATGTGAAAACTTTCACACCTTTCCAAGCCGTATCGAAATTTCAAACCTACTTCACAAGTAGGTTTGAAATCATCACGGGTAGAATTTCAGTACGGCCGTTATCATGTAAACAGCGCTAAAGGTTTGACCAGGAGCCGTAGTGAAATAATTGCCCGTATCGAAACTCGTAACGGGAGGATTGAAATTTCAAACCGGTTTGAGTTCACTACGGCTCTCATGTAAACGCACTCTAAGTTCGATCGGATGGTGCGCGCGGGGAGACACAACGTGTGAGCTCTTCATAAATTCGTGTAATTTTTACACGAGTTTTGTTGACATGGTCTCCGTGGCTGTGAACAAGTACAACTTCTTGTTGTGTGTTATACTTTTAAAGTGAGTTGCTTTTAGGTCTAATATTATGACTATTGTTCCAATATTGTCAATTCGTGGAAAAGCTTTTGTATGTGTATATTCTGCTTGAATTCTACTGTGTTGACACAGTACTCTCTGGTCTGGCAGTTAGGACCACTCGACCCAAAACTTGCGATAAAAAGCGTCTAATACTACTTTATGACAGCCACACGACGAAGTGCATGCACAACTTTTTCTTCTGATTTGAGAATACAAGATTGAGAAATGTATTGTAAAATCGTGAAAAAAGTAATTATCAATCTGATTTAATTTGTAACTTAGTTAGGACTCTTACTTTTTTGTGTACATTCACGTCGATATAAATAAATTGTCCAGAACAAATTACTTGTGTTTTTCTATGAAACCCGAGAATATGTGAATAGAATTCGTCGAGATAGTAGTTCATCGTAATACTAAGGCACAAAAGATCGGGAGCACAAAAATTCTCGCGACTTTCGAGACATTTTGCACCACCACCCTCGGATTTGGTTGGCCTTCTTTTCTTACCAAGCAATTTTTCAAGCAATATTCTTTCTACTAAATTTCTAAAAGAGCCATTCTAAAAAAAGTGCGACATTCAATACTTTTCGTCACAAAAAACACATTATATAAATTATTGGTAGACTCTTTATTGGTAAACAGTTCTAAGTAACTTTAACGATTTTCTGACCGTTGAAAAATTCTGTAGTTCGTATTCGTATTCGTAGTTGCTCAGAGTAGCGTTTTTTCGATGTCACAAAGCCAATAGTGGGTAAGGTATATGTTCAACGTTTCTGTGCTTTCGCTCTATGCGGCTTTGATTGACAGACTCATAATTATTCAAATTAGATATCCGCACAATATACCATCAAACACTGCTTAGAACACTAAGTTTACGTTAAAGGAGGACTGAGCGTGTTATTACGAAACATATATATAATGTTCTGGTGAAGCATGTAATAACCATTCGTTCGTTTGAATTATTCATTCCGAATGCTTCCCGAAAATTTATTATTGTAATGTTTGGTATTGTCATGTTAATGCTTTTAATAATCGTTTTGTCGATACGCCACACAATTACGCAATTTAATTTTACGACCATTATTGAAACTGATGCTAATATTCGCTAGAAAAGCGGTACTCCTCCGAAGATGTAGAAATTGTTCGTTTTCTTCTTTCTTCATTTTCTGAAGAACTAAGCCGAAAGGGAAATTTTGACACGGTAAAAAGTTTTGTTTTCGCGTAAAGTTTCAGCACCCCAAAAATAAAAAAAAATTTACCGTGTCGAATTTTCCCTAGAGCTATGTTTCTATGTGGTTGCTATGCTAGATCGTCATCATTCAATCAGATATATTCAAATAGGAGAGTAAAATAAAATTATCGAGGCAATTCTTTATAACAAATCACGATTATTTTAGCGACGAATTCTGGTCGAGTGGTCCTAACTGTCTGGTACTGTCATTAATAATTGTTTGGACTTCTCATTTCATTCATTAGGCACAGGTTAACAACACATTAGAATTCTCCTCAACCTGCCTCTGGAATTACTGATGATCATGTTAAACTGAGTCCAGTGTTTAAAGCTTGGTTCCCACTAGAGCAAAAATGAGATAGAAATGAGGTAGAAGTGAGATAGGATGAGATAGAGATAATTTTCGAATCTAATGAAAATGCTCTATTATCTCATTTGTAGAATGTTTGATCTCATTTTTTTCTCATTTTCATGTCATTTCTATCACATCTTTGGAATCAAAATTTTTTGATTTCAAACGAATGAGATAGAACATGTCAAAGGTTCCGACGACGAATGTTTTTTTATATTTCCACGTGTTTCTTTTTCAAATCACATTGTGCATCAATTCTAACTATGGTTTTTGTGTGCGTTCTTGTGTGTTGTGTGTGAAGTACAAGAGAGAGAAAATGTCAGAAAAAAAAAGTTGGAGCTTGATCTCAAAAAATGAACATTTGGTGGAAAGTGTTCGTTTGTTTCATTGTCTTTACGATGAATCAGACGAGGGATATAAGGAAATTCTGCATGTTTTCCTCCCCTCAAATTCGTCAACTTTGCCGTTCTTTTTGTTTGGTAAGCGTTTACTACGCATTTGTCGTAAAAATAAAATAACTAAAAGTTTCTTTCTCAAGCACTACTACTGATGTCCATATTTCCTTTTTTACTTGTGCAGCTTGTCTTGGTGCTTTTGAGATAAATTTATGATATAATGTGAATGATCGATCGCTCATCTCAAATCTTATCTCATTTCTATCTCATATTTGCTCTAGTGGAACCAAGCTTAATTGATGAAAAAATTGAACAACGTTTTGGATTTGTGGCGACTGTTAGTTAAACATTTAAGTCTTTTCTAAAAAAGCTAAAAAGGAATGATATTTTCCTTTTGGAGATATGAAGGACACAAGGTTCGAATTAAGATTTCAAAAGTGTATCGCAATTTTATAGCGAGCGAAGCGAGCTGAAAAGTCCGCCGAAGGCACGAAAATTTTTGCACTTTTGCGATGCGTTTTTATGAATTTGCGATGTATTTTTTGTTGTAGTAAGAATGAACTATTGCATATATTAAGGCCAGCGCTCCGTCTACATGCTAATACTCAAAGCCCTGGCGTTATTCCTTCTTTACCTAACAAATACATTACAAGCCGTATGTACTATGTACCGATCTTGATCAACATACAGGTAAAAAAACTCACTGCGGCCGGCCTGTAAATAAGCATCGGATATTGTCCGGCAAGAAATACGCTACGTCCGACCTGAGATCCTGTACTGCCGGACATGATGTCCGACAGAAATTTATCGCCGTTTCTATCGACCATTTTGAACTCTAACATCCTGCGAATAAAAAGTGTGCAGAACATGCTAGGAATAAAAAGTGTGCAGAATGAATATCATAAGATACAGGATATAAACTCGTTAATTATTAATTTTGTTTACTGTTTAAAATTTTCAAGTTACAGGTAACATATTAATCAGAAAGATTAAGCTATATTTGAATAGCTAAAAGATTCATCAATGAAACAATTGTTTGTTTTCTTTTTATAATTTGAGGAATTGAAAAAGCAAGTTGCTCTCCTCCTGATTTTATATAAAAAGTGTAGAAAGTGTGAAACGAGATGATATTATGAGACAAACAAAAACAATCGTGTCCGGCAAGGGAAAAAACTTATTTACAGCCTGCTGCGGGTGAGTGCACATCTGTGCTGGGTCAGATAAATCCGCAGCTCACAGAAGGGTTGGAGTGCTTCATTATAGATTTTGAATTTCAGGCGAGTATACACACTATGATGATATGATTTCAATGAAACCTGACGAAATAAGAATTACTAGACATAAAAATTAAAGAAATGTTGCATCGCAATTTTAATGAATTTTGAGATTTTTGCTTCGTGGTTTTTCAAAAACGCATCGCGAATCGCGAAATGCGATACGTTAATTCGAACCCTGAGGACAACTATATGGAACAAATGTTGAAGTGATAAGGATAATTTAATAAATGACATGTTCACAGGACTGAGTTTCGTTGGAGAATTGTATGCATGGTGACTGGCAGTCTGCATTTCAAACATTTCATTAAAAACTAAATGCAGTTGCACATCCAAAAATTGTTTACATGTTCTTGTTATAGTCAAATGATGTCGGGGGTTGTTGTCTTGAAAAACAATGGTCACTGGTTTGTGTAGCTTGTTTTAGCTGACATCGGAAAGATGTTCAGTTCAGTTCTGCCCCTAACTCCGATTACAAAAACCCTTGTTATAGGGCGGTGGGGCGGGAAGTTCAGCAAATTATTCCATTTTTAACCTGATAAAATCAAAACTGTCATGCCGCCCACCTGCCCACCCATGTGCCACCCCGGTCATTCCATGTCAAATCATCAAGAAGGTTTAACCCACCCTCTCAAAAATTCTTGAAATTTGGCATGTGAGTTCTATCAAGTTGTAGGAACTGTGTACCAAGTTTCAGTTTTTTAAATTAAGGGATGTCCGAGATATCGAACATTGAAAATTTCCTGATTTCGCTTAATTTCTCCTAACGTTCTGCTTGACAACAGCCTTAGCAACACTTAAATGTTAATATCTCAAGACTACAAATGCTAAAATGCTGAAAATTTGTACCTGTATAGTTTTTTGGATGGGGAATCTGAAAATGAGGTCTAAAAAACACAGAAATGTATAGTTAAGGAACTATTGTCTTTCAAAATTGATATACTAGTCATCTATTGAAACATAAAACATCTGTTGCTACGAGCGATAACTGAAAAGGTTAAAACAGAAAAGACTCAAAAATTTGTCTCCATAAACTATATACTCTAGTCTACAATATGGGAAAGTTTCATGTTGTTTTTCAATGTACTTGGTGGTAAACTGGCTGCTTAATATTGTTGCCTTATTACAGCTGGAATCTCACTAATTGGTAAGTTTGACTCTTCTTGTCACATATTTTATAGTCAAAATGAACGTTATTTTTAGCACTATTGTTGCATTGTAGAATGAAAAGACAGACATAAAAGAAAGTACAACATGAGCAACATGAAACCTGCTGGAAAACTAAGAACAGGTTGCTGTTATGTATATTAGTTAGAGTCTAGTCAGTTTTCAAATTGATTTTCAATATGTCTTCATCACTTATAATATAAGACCTTCCGGTTTTCGTGATGGGGGTAGCAATTTTGTACAACACATGATTGAATGGCACCCAACAAATATCTTCAACTGGAGGCCACAAAAAAGATGGACTTGGGTAATGTGGATGCACATCTTGTTCAAGGTCATCCTTTTCAAGCACTAAACTGATCCACCAATACTGTCCATATTTGCAGCAAATAAAATCAAGGGATTTGATAGCTTCAACAGTATTGCATGGATCACTATTATTATCACCATCAGTTTTGAAATTAAATGTTGATGCGTAATTCTCATCATCACTACAAAATTTCATCCCTATTGATTTTGCTGTTAGCGGCACAAATTCATGAAAGCCTCTTGTTCCAGGAATTGTTGTGGCTGATTGGAAACGCTCTTCTAATGATTCTCTTGTTTTAACCAGTACATCTGCTGATATATATATATGAATTTAATGCCTTTAATGTTTTCTTTACAAAATGTAAACATGTCATCAGGATTTAGAATGGGTGTGTTATTGATCAGCTGAAGACTAGCCTTTGCAACAAGGCGTTTGACGGTGCCACCAATACCATCACAGGGCTGCTTGCCATGGCTAGTTGCAAAAAATACCCATTTAGCATCTATTCCAAAGTCAGTCTTATGATGGCACAAGTTCAAAAGGTTTTTGCAATTTTTGTATTGGCCAACACATCCATCAGAAAAATAGACAACATAGCTAATAAGTGGAAATTGATCTCTCAATTCAGATAATACTTCCCGCTGAACTTGATGAACCATAGCAACATCATGCTTGTTATCATCTGAAATGATACAATATGAAATGGACTTCAGATCATTTCCATCTTTGTAATATCCTACCACAGGGTGTAGTGTACACTGTAAATTATTCCAGTGGAAACCCTGAACTTCGTCTTGGACCACAAAGCTATAATTTTCAGCAAAATCACCAAGTAGGATAAATTGATTTGGCTCCAAATTATCTTTAATATTTGCAAGATACCGTGACTGGCATTTTGAAATATATGAGTGAGATGTTAGTCTCTGTAGTTTTTCTATGACTAACTTGATATATTGTGAAGCATTCTCTTTGCATGATACAAGATTTGCCCTATCCGTGTTTGTCCATTGGTGAAATTCAATCAGCTTCTCATCATCGTGTTCACCTATCATCTCATATAACTTTTCCTCAAGAATGTCAGGATCTGGACATTCAGGACATCTGTGAATCATGCACTCTTTACTATTGATATTGCAAACAATATCCTGGAATAAATCTTTGTGTGTAATACCAAGTGGTGCCAATATCAATTTCATATTTTGATGGTGCGTACAAACACATACAGAATATGTTCCAGATGATCCTGGTAAAACACACCATTTCGGTCGTAAACAGCAAAATTTTGAAAATCCAATTTTTGTTAATGGATACTTGTCCTTGAATTGACTGTAAAGTTCCTTTAGATTGGCCAAAAGAAGTCTCTTCTGTTGATGGTTATTGCGACTAATACTCACATAGTCCTTTTTGCCTGGCATAATTCTGGACACTTCGTCACTTTGAAAGAATGACAAAACTTCATTTTTGATTTCATCAGTGATTGTTTTTCCTTTTTTTTTGCTTAGGCGTGGTTAAAACACCACTTTCTTTCTTCAATTCTCTAGCCTTTCTTATGAGATAATGTGATACTTATTAAATTTCCAATTTTATTTCACGAAGAGAACCTGAAACACAACAAAAGTGCTTAAGTATCAGTCAGGGTAGAAGCATGCAAATGATTTTCGTAGAAGAACTTTGACAAAACATTGTATATATTGTTAAACAAATTATTTTAACCTTACCTTTGCATGGCTTTTTGTGTACTGAAAATGGATGACAACACTTTAATTGAAACATGTGATATTTGGATATAAATATCTTCTCATGATGAAAACAGACCTCTTCCACAGTTGTTTTGACACCACTTCTAACTTTTAGCAGTAACTGTTCACTTTCAGAGAACTCATCAAATTTTTTGCTCCCTATGTAGCTTGTATATGTTATTTTATGGCATTCTTCATTCAGATATAAACCTATCGAACATTTTGAAGCAGCTGCCATGGTTCAACAAGATGATACTTGATGTACTGAACAGCAGCACTATGAAAGATCTTGTTTTTGTATATACTGAAATTACTCCCATGGGGCCAATTGCTGCCTGGGAATTCAATTCCCATAGAATGATTTAAAACATTACTACTTAACTTGTCTCAAGAGTGATTGTTGAGATTCAATCTATTCCCAATAGATTTAACTTTACAGCACTTTACAGCCCTAGTAAATTTTATACATGGCCATCTGTTTAAGACATCTTTTAGGTGCATACAATCTTACATATTTTATGCAAGATCGAAACTCCTACTAAAACAACTGGTAAATCATATACCACAGTGAAACAGACACCTTAGCAACCTGTTCTTAGTTTTCCAGCAGGTTTCATGTTGCTCATGTTGTACTTTCTTTTATGTCTGTCTTTTCATTCTACAATGCAACAATAGTGCTAAAAATAACGTTCATTTTGACTATAAAATATGTGACAAGAAGAGTCAAACTTACCAATTAGTGAGATTCCAGCTGTAATAAGGCAACAATATTAAGCAGCCAGTTTACCACCAAGTACATTGAAAAACAACATGAAACTTTTCCCATATTGTAGACTAGAGTATATATTGTAGACTAGAGTATGGAGACAAATTTTTGAGTCCTTTCTGTTTTAACCTTTTCAGTTATCGCTCGTAGCAACAGATGTTTTATGCTTCAATAGATGACTAGTACATCAATTTTGAAAGACAATAGCTCCTTAACTATACATTTCTGTGTTTTTTAAACCTCATTTTCAGATTCCCCATCCAAAAAACTATACAGGTACAAATTTTCAGCATTTTAGCATTCGTAGATTTCGAGATATTAACATTTAAGTGTCGCTAAGGCTGTTGTCAAGCAGAACGTTAGGAGAAATTAGGCGAAATCAGGAAATTTTCAATGTTCGATATCTCGGACATCCCTTAATTTAAAAAACTGAAACTTGGTACACATGCTCCTACTACTTGATAGAACTCACATGCCAAATTTCAAGAATTTTTGAGAGGGTGGGTTAAAAAAGTCTAAAAAATCTGATGATTTGACATGGAATGACCCACCCTTTTTATAGCCTGAAATGACCTTAAGACAATAGGAATTTGGAAATCCTGGTTGACAGCATGGACTTCTATGTAAAAACATACTCTGTGTAAATTCCAAGCACTTTTAGCTACTACCGTTTTTGTAATTGAGATTGAGTTTCTGTAGTGGTAGTCTTGTCATTTCATGGCGTGCGATTGCACACGCCTGAATCGTATGTGGGCGTGCGTTTTTGTTATATAAATAACTTTTACGCGCAAAAATTGATTTTTTTGGATTGAATGAAATTCTTTTCATAAAACAATTTCGTAAATATCCTGCATTTATTTCAGGGACCTATCCAGGGACAATTTGATAGCGTTTGAACGCTATGGGCGCCCAAAATAATGCGCCCAAAAACTTTTATTTGTTACTTTAGAAATACTTTTTTTTTAAACTGAAACAGTATTAGAAGATCACAAAATCACCAGAACGTGCAAGACCATCACCTCGCTCGGAGTGCTATCAACTTGCTTTCGTATGGGTAGAGATGCATCAAAAAATGCAGAACGTCAGAAACCAAAATCGACATTACGGTCATAGTGGATAAAATTGATCAATTGATTTTCGCATGTATGGACTCACTGACAACAGATTTGTGGTCCGCTAATTTGCTTTAAAAATTGAAACGAGGCTACTTCAAGAAGGAGCGATTCACTCACGAAGGATTCCTCACGAAGAAAGTTTATCAAGTTGAACTTTTTTCTGCTTTCATAAATTATTTTGTGACAATTTTATTAGAATTTCTCTGTAACCAAGAGATTTTGCCTCGCTACCAAGTGTCTTTGTACCCATTCTTCAGCGCCATTCAGAGCTCATATTTTCAAATTTTCTTGGGGCTTCGCCCCGTACCCCACTGGGGCGGGCTTACAGCGCCCCCGACCCCCCAGCTGATAGGTTTAAGTCACTAAACAAAAACGCTATGCCCAAATTTAGGCTGGATACGTCCCTGTATTTGGAAGGCCTTAATAGAATGGGAGATTGAAGAATTTATTCTATTTTGCTCAACATAGCAACCGTTCACAAGATGGTGTCCACATAAAGCACAGCACTCGTTCTTCACTTCTTCATATCCAGCAAGTCCTACTCCGGCGAAATTCGCTGACTAGTACACAGAAATATTGACCAATCAGAAACATTTTCACTGGGAACATCATGTCTGCAATTGTACTGGTACCAGTTATGTTCGTTAGGTAAACAAAGGAATTTGTATAACAAAGGAAATTTCAAAATTACTTTAGCAACAGTGGTCGTTCTCCCTAGCAACAACAAATAGTCGATGAATAGTACCGAATAGGTGACGATGTGCTTATTTGAATAAATAAACATAGCAAATAACTGATTTCTTGATAACAAGGAGCGGGGTAACAGTTCTTGGCACGTTTCAAAAGCTTTTTAATTTCTTTTTTTTTAAAAAAATTTTTTTTAAGATGGAGTTTCAGAAACTCAATTTACAATTTACCGTATAACGGTAGTAAAAAAGTGCTTGGAATTTACACTAATACTAGATATAATAGATACATTAATGTTCAATATTTATGGTATATATATATATATATTATATTTAATAGTTACAGACACTAGTATTATCAGCATGATCAAAAGACCACCCTCAGGAAAAGCCGTAAATAATCAATTATCTGGAAGACAATCAAAAAGTTCATCAAGACTTCTTCATAAAGAACAGGAATTTAAGTATATGAATGAAATTTTTGTTTTTGATGTTATTATTTTGTTGATTTTTGTTGAATGTTTAACAAAAGAAACAATCGAATTGAATTCCAAGCAGCCCTTTTACAATTCTGCAGTTAAGGAATGTGATTCAGAACTTCAAAAGTTTAGTGCATATATATACTTGTAACCTTTTACTTCGACCGTCACACAAAAGCATTCATATCTTTAGAATAAGATAATAATGTGTATTCTTCTATCTTTAGTCTTCACACTAAATATTCTTTTTGTGAGCTAGGAAAAAAAGTTTAAAATCCAAAATTCAAATTTGTAGCTTAGGTGATGTAACATGTGGCTTGATAAGAACTTTTCAAACTTAAGTAATCACATAAGTTATACCAGAATTGTAAACATTGAAGAACGTAAAGAATAACTAAATAACTACAAAGGTTTATATAATGTCTTTATGGAAAGATTCTTTTCTTCTTCTTTTTTGTTTGTTTGTACAAATATTTTTACAGGATAAACTTCTCAAATAGTATGACAATATTTCTAAAATGTATATTCTGTTTTCCAAAGTGTTTTAGCAATTTCTTACAGCATTCGAGTTTTCTAATGTTCATTTTGTCTTATTTTATCATGTTTTATTCATTATTTATTTGTTACTTATTCATTATTTAGAGAGTTAAATGCTGCCTTAGAAGAAAAGACGGCTAGCTTGATAAATGAAGCTGAATCAGTTTTGGTATTTCCATTACAGTAGATGAATAAATAAATTTTACTCCTTCATTTTATTGGTAATATTTACAATATATATAATATGTAAGTTTTCTATTTACAGAGAGATCAGGAAAGCTTTTTTAATGATGATTGCACAGATGATTCAAAATTAAAGTGAGTATAATATTTTAGTGATTGCGTTTATATGACTGATACTTACATCTGTATGTAGTTGTTGAATAGGAGAATGTCGATCAGTAAAACCAATCCAATATAAAAAACTGAAGAATTTGACACAAAAAAGAGTTCCTCAGTAATTACTCCATCACAAGTTACTCTAGATTGTGTGGTTATACCTTCGGGTTTTTTCTATTAAGACAGTAGCTTTATTTTTTACTCATGGTAGTTTATTTGAAGTTAAAGTATCAGGAGAGAAAGTCCCTGGCAATTCGATTCGAAATGGGCAGGAACCAAGTGATAAGAAATGCAAGCAAGCCAAGAAACAGGTGGGTGGATAGTTGCTCATGACGTTCATATCCATCGTAAATGACTGTATCTTTAAACAAGCTTATTTTTGGAACTGTTGAATTAATTTAGAGGCCAGTTTCAGCATCACAGAAGAAAAACACATCTACTAAATCAAGAAGGTGAAAAAGCATTTCCTCTTCCTCTTTTTTGATTAAATAACATTTCTTATAAATATTGTAAAGTAAGAGCTTTAGTGACTGCGGTATAGAAACGTACAGTACTCAAGTAACAGCTGGAGTAACAACGGCAATAAATTTTTTACTTTATTTTGCACCTTTAATTATTTGATACTCTACATTTGACAATACGTCATCAATATTGTCCTTTTGAAACAAACATCCATTCATCATGCTCAATGGTCATCCCAGATGTTTGACCAATCAGTTAGTTATATTTCCTTGAATAATGCAATGCATTTGTCTCTTAAAATATACAGACCTCAATCATCAAATGGAGATTTTGCAAGACTGCAAGACAAGACTGCTGGGTTACCAATCAATTTTATTGAGGAGCGTGCAACACTTGCCGATCGGATAAATACCTTGGAACTGCAGGCAGAAGACGAATTTTATACCCCCACTAACATGAATGAAAATGTCTTACCAGATGTTGTTGATGATATGGGAAGTGGTAAGGAATACTGAGGTTACGTATCGTTACCTCCATCATATTGTCTTTCTGTGGATGAGGTAGCAAATAAGGCCTTCTCTAGCAGTTTTCAGCCTTGTTAACTTTTAGATGCCACTATAAGGTTTTTAAAAGCAAAGCTGAGAGTTATGCAAGAAGAACTTGATAATGTAACAAATGACTGCAGAGAGAAGGTAAAAATATATTAAGAGGTTTAACTATGGTCAAAGATCAATAAAAGATGATCCTTTAAATTTTGTTTACCAAACTTTTATAGTTAAGTACGATCAATAGCATGGAAGGAACTGTAAAAGAATTGAATGAACGTGAGGCTGCGCTAGCGAAGAAAAACGAAAGCCTTCAGGTAAATTGATATTGGAAAAGTTTGGTATTGGTGACGACACTATCGTTATCCATTCCTGCAGAGTTCATGAAGGAAGTAAATTGTCAACAGTATTACGAGTTTTTTGAAATGTTGAATCAATCTTTCGACTGTGTAGTGGACTTCTTTGATTGTTTGCAACTGCAACACCTTTTTTTTATACCTGCTTGCAACCAAGATGGCAATCTTTGAATTCTCTGGAAATCTCAGGAAATGTTCTTAAAAAATCTTCCACTGATAATCTTGTGAGACTTTTGATGATAAAGAATGGTAAATTTTATTAAACTTTTTTTGCTTCCTAGAAAGTCATTGAAAAGTATAAAATAACCCAAAATGAAATTCGCAGTAAAAATTCCCACCTTGAATCAGAACTGACCACTATGAGGAAGGTATGCATGTTTTATTCTACTTCTTGATTTCAGCATACTTCAACTTTCGATATTCACAACTGAAATCCTTGTTGTAGCTGTATGAATTTCTATACGCTCAAAGGAAGTTATTTCCACTTCGTTACTTTCACATTATTGTTATGCAGGAAGTGGAAAGTTTGAAGCGTGAACGAAAACAGACTAGTGCCGGTAAAAACACTCTGGAAGTCAGGCTGAATCGAGCTTTAGAAGAGGTTGAAAAACATAAAATGGCGTTACAGAGATCTAAAGAATCGACTAAGGTATGTAACTTAATGTTGTTTTTTTTACTGAAAGCTAACATTGCGTTGTGAGACGCGATTTGTGTATCCATATTTGTTCTACAAAATTCAAGGTTACACACAATGTTTTTTTTTTTTCAATCACCGTCAGTCCAATACTATGTCCGTCAGTCCAATACTATGTAGTTCGTAATTCCACGTCAAAATCTCCTTTATCAAGTCGACAAGTCGCTTAAGATGTTGACTCGTGACGTCATTAATCGATGCAGATGTTAACGCAATTCTTAGTTGGTCGACATATTCAAGTTGTCTTTGCTGAATACATGTTTTTCAAATGACCGCTTTCTTCAAAATTTTTCAATCTTGGAATCTGTTATTAGATACGGATTTTAAAGTCTATTGTTCGTGGGTTGCTTGAAATCAGCCTGCAAAACCATTTATCAGTGACAATATTCTAAGTCAGCATGGATTTATATCTTCAAATAGAAGACAGAACGCCATTAAATGAAATATCTTTCCAATTAATTGTGGGCGTTCAAGTACAACTTAAACGTATAGAAAAGAATGCGCCCTCCCGTAGTGAGCCTGGGTAAACTCAATGCAACACAAACATTTGGTTTCATGTAAAAACTGGCATCAAATTAAGATGGGAGCTGGTAACTATGCAACAACGCGTCATTTTAAGAACAGACTGAATATGACGAATCCTGGAAAGCGTAACGAGATTTTGGCGACGAATAATTTAATTTCTTCGCTTTTTCGGTCTTCGATTTATTGGTGACTTTGCGGTACTTACGTTTCTGTTGTCTAGGTAACGAGTGACGTCGATCGAAAGAGATTGGACCAGCTGCAAATTGAAAACAAGCGATTGGAGAAACAGAAAACTGAATTGATGACAGCTTTTAAGAAACAATTGAAACTCATTGATATCTTGAAAAGACAAAAGGTTTGTAAATTCTTACTTTCCGTATATGTTGTGTACTTCATATATGGCTGCATATAAGATTGAAGTTCCTCTTAAGGTATTTTTTTAAGAAAATCCTCTGGTGTTGGTTTTTAACTTGAGCTAACTGAAATTTTCTTGAATCTTCAATTTTTGATTTATCGATCTCTCATCAGTTCTAATAAAGCTCCTACGAAGGAGGGTCCTGTGAAGTTCCTCCTGCGTGTTTATAATGCGACAGAATAGGACGTCGCAACCGCTGCTCAACAATCTATGATATGCTATAAGGATTTCAACAGCGAATGCAGACACTGTGAAACATCGGTTCTTCTTATTTTTGTCGTACGTCTAGATGCATATCGAAGCTGCCAAGATGCTGGAATTTTCAGAGGAAGAGTTTGTGCGAGCTTTGGATTGGGGAAGAACTTAAAGTTATCTTTCAAACCTACTGTTAGTAAACGAAGGTGTTTTCGTATCAATTTAAACGGATTTCATATTCGCGATGGAGATCCACATTAGATTGAAGATACTTGTCAGTGAATTGACAATACACCTTGAACTGTCTGAAGATATTTTAATATATTTATACATTGTAAATTTTTTGTAAAGACGCGACATCGCGATGATAAGGTTATACAAAATTTAAAGAATTTGTTCGAAGAAATTGTGTGTTATGTTACATGGAAACATGCTCCATTTACGTATAAGTACCTTAGTGGGCAAAATCATCAAAAGAGCACTGCGACGAAGAGCATTTAATGTACATATTTGCGTGCCTTTCCATGGAAATGTACTCCTTCGCAGTGGCTTTTAACAAATCGTTAGGTGAGAATTATTTTGTTCCATCTCCAATTTTTTTAAAATGAAAAAATTAAGTTTTAAATTTCATAACCTCACTGAATCTTTCAGAAACCAACAAGATAAGACTGCTTTTTGAAGAAGATTTTGGGCATGTTTTTGGAAAAAGCTCACGGAGAAAGACCAAAATAATCCTGAACATCTAGAAAACAACCGAGGCTCATTTTTTCCAAAAATGGAGATAGAACAAAATAATTCTCACCTAACGAAATTTGTCCACTCAGACATAACTTTTCGTTGCAATATACTTTCCAATTTCCACAAAGGTAGTGGTTCGAGTAAGAATTGAAATTGCTCTACCCGACTGTGCTATCGATCCGATGTCATTGCTCTTGTTCACGTGAGGAGAACAACCACTCAATTGTACTTGAATCCCGCGAACCAGCGAGATGTCATCGAGTGTGGTCGCACAGACGGAGCTCAAACTTCACTTTGTGATGGATTGTAAAGCTTAGTACATTAGGGTAGGGAGGCATATCAACCACTCGGTTTTCAGATATGTCATCCAGAAATCGTGTTCTTCAAACTTTATGCACTCACGTGAAAACTTTGCGCTCTTGTAAACAACTGCACCAAATTTTCTTCTAGGCTCTAAGTAATCCGTATGATGGAAAGAGATAGCAGTTCCACTGAAAGGAAAAAATCAACGAAGAAAAGTAAGAAGAAGAAGAAATCTTCCAAGAAGAGGGAGAGATCGTACTCACCTTGTGCGACAGATCGACGTAAAAGACTGAAGCTCGACGGAGGAGAGTGTTCTACTTCCTCTGACTCGGAAATGACGAATGTGAAGAAGAAAAAGAAAAAGAGTGCGAAGAAGAAAAAGAAAAAGAAGGAAGACAAGAAGTTGAAAAACGCTGTTGTTGAGAAAACGCCGCTTGCTGGTCAAACAGATGAGGAGAAGATCAAAACATCGAAAACTCACCAGAATATGGATGATTCCGCCCAAGCTGCTCATTTTGATAACATTCCGAAAAGAAGGTGAATTATTCTAAGCAATATGCGTAGTTGTACATATACGTGTGTGCACATAGACTCCCTGAAACTCCCTATGTGATTCATCGACGGAAAATTGGGGCGTGATTATTTTCATGAATACGACTTTTAACCCTGAAGTTTTCTTGGTCCATCATCCGAAATTTTTTCCGATGTTTTAGACCGATGATTCCGATGACAAAAGAAGAATACGAGAAACAGCAAAGTATCATCCGAAGAGTTTATGATCCCGAAACCGGGAGAAACAGGTGAGGTCACACATGAGGTGAGGTGTGGACACATCTTATTATTATTGTTTATACCTTTCTGTTGGATTTGTATAGTAATTTAGTTACAATTAACTAATTCATTCCAGCAAATAAAAAACTAAAAACAAATACAAAACACTAGGAGCAAACTTTGCAGCGACAATAAATGTTTTGCCTTAATCCCCTGAGAGACTCTGAGACTTTCATTGATGCTGGAAGATGATTCCATGCCGATATTGCACGAAATTCAAAAGTGTTGACTTGTGCTTTGAAAATCGCAATGTTCAAATAGCAAACCGGACCGCAAAGAGTAGGATAAACTTTTAACTTGAAAAATACCATGTAGAATAGGAGGACCAAGCCCATGAAAAGATTTTAAAGACTTCTTCAAACATAAGCTTACGATTTCGAGCGTGTATGGATGTCGTTTTTCCTCGCATTAGGAGATCTTCATAGGAACTTGAAAGGTCTAGGAGCCTAGCTCGTAGCGCTCTATGATGAGAGCTTAAACGAGTCTCTACCTCCGTTTCTTAGGCTCGTGAAAGGTGATGGAGAAATTCTGGAAGAGATAGTGAGTTATGCAAGACATAAGGAAATTAACAAGGTATGCTCTTGTGAAAAGTTTGCAATGAATTCTGCATATCACAATTAAATCTCTCACGGAAACCCCCCTCTCTGTATGAGCTCGTCACCAGGAATTTTTTTCTCTTTCCGACATTCAGTATATCGAAAAGGCAAAAGGATTTGGGAACGACTGTTTGACCCATTTAACATTAATTGATCAAAGGTTGACACTCCTCCTCGGTGATTTTATTTTTCAGACAGCTACGCAGAAGGATGGTGTTTACTTTTCAGCTGTTGCTGGTCTAGCGAAAAAATGATGGAGTCCCCCCTCGTTTCTCAGGTGTACTATTTCGTTCAAGGCTATAATCATATGTTAAAAGAGTCTTCGCTGATGTGTATAGTCAGCAGAAATGATAAAATGAAACTATTTTAAGACTGCACTTCCATAAATGATCGATTAAGCGCCACGGCGATTATATTATAGTTTGCTGTCTCTCTGTGTCACAACAGCTACCCATTTCGATCGCTAATTCTCGCTATACTCTTCGTCCCCTCGAGGATGACAAAACATGGGGATACCTTGAGTTTATTAAACATCCAAAAATGGTGAAACTTGTCCCTGGAAGACCAGAGGAAGTGAAAAATAATTCAAAAAATCTGAAGCTTCCAACCTGACTTAAATATTCTATGCACCATAAAAAAAGCATGGGTTCTAGTTTTTCGCGGATCTTAACATATTTCCATTGGACGGCCGGAATCGCCCCTGTTTCCAGACTATTGTTTTTCTTGTGACTATGATGAATCGGAAACTTCTACCTGATTTTTAGTTTTTCTTGTTACAGGGAACACCGAGATAGTGTCATGGCACACCGGAGGTTGATACCGTCTTTCCCGTTAGCCTGATGAAGTTCAATATTAAAACTCCTTCCAAGATGAGCGACTGATGAAATGGTTTGGTAGCCTTAAGCCATGAAAGTTTCACAAGCTGAAAAGTCGATATTTATTTCTCATACAAAACACAACCACGAAAAGACACGATTATATTTTTTTGTACATACGTTATATTGTGGAATTCTATCTGTACATGAACACACGCATGAGAAATATACGCATGAGATACTCAATGTATTATATGGTTCTAATTATTCTGGTTATGTGGATTACTACATGAGGTATGATCGCCAACTGGCATTTACTTAAGAATCCTACAGTCGCGTATCCCTCATATTGTTGTACTTGTTTCGTTTGCTGGCCGAGGAATGTCTCCTTGGAGAGAAATTTACCCTTTCGACTTGCAGTTCAATCAAAGGAGAGCTTTCTTTGGTATCTTTATCGCTCTCCACCTCAAAAGCATTACCAGTGGCAACAGGAATCTGTCCATTTGGCCGCTCTTCTTCGTTACTCTCCTCCACGTTGTTCTTCTCAATCCACAGACTTGCCGAAATACGTCGTTTGAGTTCGTTGGTGTCTAGATCCATTGGTCCACTTCTATGGGGCAACTGGTTGCATCCAGGTAGTGTTATGCCGTACTGTTTCAACAAAGATTTGACGTTTCCCATACCAACATCAGATTTTTCGTCGGAACTGCTTTCGGAATTACAATTCTCTTTGCGGGCTAGTATTGATTGAACGATTTTTTCATCAGAGTCATCTTGGAAATCTGATTTAAGATGGTCGTTTGTAGTCTGCTCGATTTTATTTTGTGTCGTTTGACTTGTGACGTCGTCGTGATCAATCGATGTCGGATGTGGTTCACTGGGTGATGTGACGTCACATGTTTCGTCTCGTTGACCTGATACGGGTGACTTTTCCTCGTGTTGATTTACCATAGTGTCTATGTCTTCACCTTCGTACGTTTTTTGAAATTGTGGTTCTGGCGTGGTTTTTCTTTTTCGGGTGGCATTTGTTCGGTTTCTTGTTGGTACGCTTCTGGATTTCCACACATCTTCCTGTTGTCCAGAAAAATTCGACTGTAAGTCAATCATCTCTCTGTTGTCGCTACCGTCGTCGTAATAATCAAACGCCGATTGAGATCGATAAAACTGGCCCTGTCGTGGTAGAGAAGACGTCCCGACGACGTTCGGAGTACGACTACGATTCATCCGAATAATTCCGTCATCGGTGTCGTAATTGCCGCTTCCGTATCTGCTACGGTGACCACGTGATTCTCGATGGAAGTATGGTTTTGACGATGACGTCGACATCTTTTGACGTCGATGACTCTTCTCATAATTGAGAAGGGTTTTACTGCGTTTGAATTTTTTGAATTCTTCGAATTCTTTGGCAAGCGCATGCTCGTCGCGAGAGTAAGTGAACGGGTCCACCGCTGACCGTTGTGGTGTCATGTAAGATGAAAACGAATCCGACGAAACAGATCTATATTCTATTTCGTCATCGAATTTTGGATATGTAGGTGGAGCGTCGTATCTGTCGTACGATGGGTGACGTTTGACGTAATCACTTTGTCCGCTTGACTTTTTGGAGCGTTCTTCACTTTTCATGAACGACTGGCTGATGACGCCGACAACTTTTTCGATGAGGTCGTCCACGTTAGCACGGTCTGTGTCTTCACTCGGTTGACTTTCACCCCCCTGCAGAGGAAGTATCTGCTGTACGATTTCTTTGATTTCTGACATGTTTGCTAACTGAGTATGGTCAGCAGCAGCTACAGAAGACATGTACTCCTTCGTCTCTGACAGCAGTTCTTTGATGTCCTCCAATTCTGATTGAAGATTGTCACATTGCTTTTTCACAGTTTCAACCTGCAGTTAAAAAAGGCAATGAAAAAAAGAGAAGCATAGGGTGTATCCACTGGCTTATCTAACAATTCTCAACGAAGTTGTTTACAAATCCCTAAAAAATGTACAGCAAATATAGTTTCGTGTAAGCGAGACAACTTTTAGGAAATTTGGATATTACTAAAAAATATTTACAGAACTTCACAAATATTTTAGTTATTTATGAAAACGGTTCTCTTCAGGTTGCGAGCGTCAGTTTTACAAGCTTTATATTTTATAAGAACAAAGTATATAATGAACATAAGGCTTCAGAAGGTCAAAACTTAAGAACATGCTAAGAACAGCATAAGGCCTTTAGTTTTGACATTTTCATTTTTTTTTTTAACTAAAGACAAAAGGACAAAAACAATATTTACACTAAAAAACTCTACATCAAAATCATCTCAATTTTGTCAATGTCACTAAGTAAACTAGCAGTATAAATTTAGAACATATTAAGAACATTTTAAGTTAAGAACATCGCAAGGCTTTCTTGATTTTCAGTGTTTTTATAAAATATAAAGCGTGTATTGCACATAACGTCGCTGCGTTCTGAAGTCGCATCAACCAACGGAGTGAGCAACATATATGACGCTGTCAACAAGTATTTTTTCTTCGTTTGGGAAAGATTAGCTTTTATTTTTAAAATGTAGCTTTTTCTCATTGCTATCATTCTATGGACTTTATCATAACATTCTCTCACAAAAATAACACCCTCTCGCAAAAAATAGTTGAATGTAAGTCAACTTTAATTTATAAAATCACTTTCTGGGTTGTTTTATTGCTAGATTACCTGTAAGGAAATATCTTTCAGAGATGTCTCTGGTTCTTCCTGTGATTTGCCAGCCGTTTCTGTGTTCATCATAAGGACAAGCAATTTATCTTTTATCTCCGTCACTGACGAAAGTACGCGATACATCATCAGCTTATTGTTGTCATCCGCATTGGAATCGTTACTTATTCCATTGTCATAGATAACCTGGTGTAGAAAATAGAATCCTTTAAGCGACAGAGACACGTGATCTTTTCTTGAGTTAATTATCTTACACACATATCCACTGTCTCGTTGTCAAGTTACTCGTTATATAGCTTCACATACTCTGTGACATGATGCCCTCAGTGAACGTTTTACGGTACAGACATTTGCATATGTATACTGTATCCAACTAGAAGCAATGTATGAAGTAATGATCGACAAACAAGTTCGTCGTCTGTTTAGTTTAACTCGGTTATTAGTTCAGCTTATTCATGTATCTTCATAATAGCCATAACACGACCATCACACAATGCTATAATTGCTTGCTATGGGATTTGCAGAAGCGTTCCTCATTGTGTCATTGGAAATACAGGGTGTCTCAGAAAGACTTATCTGCAAACTTTCAGTGTCTATTTCTCAACAATTATTTGTCAAAATGTTGTGAAATTTACATCACAAGGAAGCCCTTTTCCAGTAATTTTAATTGATATAAAATTTTCAAGAAAATGATTATTCTTCGAAAAGTTATTGAAGAAAAACACACAGATTTGCATCATTGATTTCTTAAAAATCAATTAACAGTTCCAATCAATGAGCTTTTAACAAGGTAATTTTCTTTTGTTTTTTCTTTTGAATTTATCAAGGGTACCTTTGCGCATTTAAATCCCCAAACTTTTTATCTTATCAACTTACTCAGTTATAAAATTGACACTAATCATGTGTGTAGCTACTCGTCTGATTAGCCCTATTTATACTGAGACGAGTAAATAGCGACGGATAGAATAATTGTAAATTTTATTTTCCTATCAGTATAAATAATAAGACAGTATAATCAGATGATGGAATGGGCAAAACTTCTTTCTATCAGTATAAATACATGATAGACAGAGTAATTAAGACATCATTAATTCATTAATTCGATCGTTGAATTTGATCATATTTGTGCATCGTTTCGATGGTCGAATTGAGATGGAAAAATAAAGAGAAAACTCTATCCGTCTAACTGTTTTTTTCTGATTTATACTGTCAGAAAGAAAAATGTTTTTTGCAATTATTCTATCCGTCTCAATTTCTCCGTCTCAGTATAAATACGGCTATTGTGTTTGTATTGTAAAGAAAGTTTTACATTGTTACAAGCGTTAATTGATTTTTAAGAAATTAATAAATTAAATCTGTGTGTTTTTCTTCAGTAACTTTCCGAAGAATAATCATTTTCTTGAAAATTTTGTATTAATAGAAAGTACTGATTAGGGGCTTTCCTGTGATGTAACTTTCCCAATACTTCGACAGATAATTGTTGAAAAATACACATTGAAAGTTTGCGAATATGTCTTTCTGAGACACCCTATATCAATTCAATGATACTATACCGTTACATTATGGTAGTTGTATGATGCATAAAGGAGATAAATAAAAAGAACTGCTAATTGTAACTAAGAGAGCGTTTATATGGAGTTGAGTTGGCCGGAAAAATGCTTGCTTTTATTCGAATGTGTTTATATGAAAAGCGAGCCAGCTCACCTAACTGAGATCTTGGTTCAATTGAGATAAATTGATCAGAATTTTTTTACGATGTAAAAGACACCAACTGTAGAATATTCCCGAATATGAGTATTCATTCAATAAAATATTTTCCAGTGCAGACAACCATTGCAATGATGAAATGAAAGCTGAATCCAAAGATCAAGTTGGTAAATTGGCCTCTAGAACAATTCCCCCGTGGAACATTGCCCCGGATGTTTGAACCCAATAAATTATCCCTCACACATTACCTCCCGGACAATTAACACCGGATAACTGCCCCCAATATAGGCAACCCTAAACCTAACCCTTGCCGTAACCCTCACCCTACATTGGATGGAAGAAATCTGGGGGAGAAGGGCAATATTCCAGGGGAAATTGCCCTGACACCGGTACGTTGTAATGATTAAGTCGAAATAGATCAAAGAAAAGACTGCAATGACTTTCATAACGATATCATTACTACTGAAAGAAACTTCGAATATGGTGATTTACTCTGATTTAATTTCTCTGTTGTTATTGGTAGTTGTATGGATTAATTAAGAAGATAACTGAATTATGGGAAAGACAAAAAGACGTTATGAGACTTCTTACCAATGGCGAACAGCCTTCTGTCATGAATGTTTTAACACGATCTTTCTGCTTCTTGCCCAAAGTACTTTCAGTTTTTAGCAGATGCTTTGCTTGCTGCATAAATGCTGTTGCTTTGGCGTTTTGATAAATTCTGGTGAACGTTTGAGACATCAAGGCAATGTATAAATTGACGCACACAACAGAGGCTATAGCTAGGTAGGTTCCCACAAGAATCTGGCCCATCACTTTATCCTGGTTCATAATGTCTGTTCTCTCGTATTCATCGACCAGTGTCATCAAAAACACCTGATAAACGACATCGTTAAACTTTTCAAACTCTGTCTCAGGTACGCCTCCAAACAGAATCCAAAAGGCACAGACGTAAGGTATGAAGAACTCGAAGAAGAGGAACCCAAACTTCATCGTGTCAGTGATGACGTGTCCCAACATTGTAATGAACGGCCCTAACGACTGGTAACACTGACAACTTCTCATGAATCGCAGCCAAAGCATGATCAACAGCAGTGGAAACGACTTGTAATGGATTCGATCCATTACGTCACTACTCGCCGCACTCGCCGCAATTCGAGTGAACACTACAAAAGCCATCACCACACTGGTGCACATTTCAAACACATTCCAACCGTTTTTAAAGTAAGAAGGTGACGCCCGGCCAATCATTTTCACTTCGGAGTTCAGATAACGCCGCTCTTCCGGCCACCTGTCGTGACAATATTGCATATCACGCTCAATTTCTCCCGTCTTCCAGTCTTTATACTGTCGTGTGTGTTTTTCGTTACGTCGGAAGTCTAGAACTTGCTATAATGTGATGTAATACACAAAAATATTATTTAATAGTCTAGTCTCCAAAATATTACACAAAAGTGTTGGAACGATTGAAGTTATGCTCAAAGGATGTAATCAGTTCATGAATTTGTGTAGTTTTGACGTTATCTTTCCATATCCATAATCACAGACTAAAACTCAGTCAGAGAAGTTATTGCTAATTTCTAACACAGAAGTGCGGTCCGCTCGAAGAGATTCAAGATGATCTACTTCATGGAAACGAGACCGTGTTCAAAAATTCAATTGAGTTCACCTATGTGCCTACACACAACACACACAAACGTTAAAAATAGCTCTGGCTATCCTTACTCGAAGTCTTACACAAAAGGCTTACCACAACAATAAAATAAATCGTAAGTGTGACACCAATCAACTCCAAAACGATTCTCCATGCGTTCTGACTGAGAGGCGTGTAGTAATACTTCACTTCCGTCTTCGGCATGGTCACACCCAAGATTGTCCACAATATGGTGTATATAAGGTTGATACCAGTATTGATTGCCGTGTAATATTTTCCGAACAATCGCCACTTGACGGCGATTAGTCTCAGAATGACGGAATGCATGATCAGCTCTGTCTCGTTGTATGCACAGATGGCCTAAAATTTTAAAAACTTTATTTCAATTTTTTCTCATTTGTTTTCTGATAAGATTACAATAGCTATATGTTTTCATTTGAAATGACTTTTGTATTAAGTATTACAAATACACATCGTGTTGGAGGTTCGATTAATAGGATGTATAGCCACAGTTGAAAATCCTTTTCAAAAAGGGGGGTATAGTAGTAAATGAGAGGCGTATGGTAGTAACTCAGAGGCGTATGGTAGTAACTCAGAGGCGTAGGGCGGTGCGATAATTGGAGGTGATAATGAACTACCTTGGATACTCATTTTTTTGAATAGCAACCTTTTTTTAAATTATTTTGTTTTATGATGAACAGAACCTATTTACAATGGACCTTTTAGAATCATACTCCTTATCAAAACATGGCATAGACGGTTCATATGTTGAAGTACAAGGCGTCCATCTGTAGACATGCAGTCAGTTAGCTGACTTACCACCACAGATACATATAGCATTGATCTGACTCTAACAATCAATGACTCTTAATAGGTCAATGCTTTTAAAGGAGAATTAACGTCACAATAAAACTTTGGCTTAAATCCTATGTGTGTCTAAATAAGGTTTATTAACAAAAGTTTATTAAAAAACTTATTTCGTTCTGAATGAAGGACTTAAAAATTCACTCTGTCACAGTTGCAATAGAGTGTAAAATCTGTTATAAGTAGCAACATGTTGAAGAATGATTTTGGATACGAAACCGTGGATGCACGTCAGTAGATCTTTACAAGTATAATTTAAACAGAAATATTAGAAAATTAGAAAACACTAGTGTAAACCATGCTTTGCGTCATAGAGAAAATACACAAGCTGTTCAACAGTAAAACTCAGTACCGATGCTATTAAACCTCTCTCTATGTAATTCGTAATAGCTGCAACTGGGTGTCTGCCGCAATTGTGACGTCTATTTTGAACTTTATTTCAATTTCGAACAAATACAAGTAACTTATGAATTACTTATGTAAAATGTCTAAAAAAAGCATTGCGTAATTATGACGTTAATTTTCCTGTAAAATTTCATCGGAAAGAATATGGGACTTAGTGTGCTCAGCAGTCACCCGCAACAGTCTCACTAATACAACATACGTAAGTCAGAAGAAAGGGGGAAGGTGGGGAGAGGGCGATGAGGGCGTAGTCTTACTTCTAAAGGCGTCCTTGCATGAGACGTTCTCATTTTCAATGCATCTTTGGAAGCGTTCTTTTTCTTCCAGACATCTGATTCCAGGTAGTTTAAGTAATAATATTTTTTCCTCAATGCCTTATCCACCATTTCAAATTGACCCAAAGCGATTTTAGCGACATCCGGCATTTTTTCGACCATCAATGTCAACGCTGATGTCCCAGCATCGTCATAAACACCGGATGGAGCACCAAGCTCCAGTAGAAACCGACACGCTTCTGCACGCCCTAGAACATCATCATTACCGAAAAAAAAATGTTTATAACACAGTTGCTTCAATCCACATTTGACTTCCATGATATTTCTATGTACCTGTTTCAGCTGCAAGATATAAAGGCGTTCGATCTTTATAATCCACATCGTTTATATTACTCCCCATGTGCAGCAAAACCTTTAGTGAATCTTCCGCGTTGTTTTTGGCGGCGTAATGCGTGGGCGTTTGCTGTTCTCCTGTGGTCCGCGCATCAATCTTTGCTGAAACAGATAATGTTTATAAGCATTTCGTTGTGCCCTGATGAAAAAAAATCATTAAACTTTCTTGGATATTTCTTCAGAATTGTGTTGTGATAAAGTCTGTCGTCGTGTGCACCTATTATGCGGACCCTGAGTTATAAGAATACTTGCCTAAAGTTATTTTGATGTAGTTTTCAAAGAATACTTTTGCAGTTATCTGTTAACAAACCTTATTTGGGCGTTTGAATGTTTGTATCAAGCATGGTACTCCGCCTATTGAATTTGTTCAAAAAAATCTTGGTTTATCGCGTTTGTCCAAGCGAGTAGCCAAACCTAATGAATTCCAAAGTTTATGAATAAAACCCGTAATTACCGCCATTGGAAATCAACCAAAAAACCATTTCCGGATAGTTCACAGCGGCTGCAAGATGTAACGGAGTCCGTCCGTAGTTATCACCTGAAACAACACATCATAAAAGTCATCGCCTGAAACAACAAGCCCAAAATAAAAACAAGAGGTTTGGTGAAGTTTTTAAGAAAACGAAAGTCAGCAATTTTGCAGATGGGAATCCCCACGAGAGAACCAATCATTTTTGTTTATTTCACGAAAGAACCAATCATTTTTGTTTATTCCACGAAAGAACCAATCATTTTTGTTTATTCCACGAGAGAACCAATCATTTTTGTTTATTTCCTTTGTTTAATAGTTTGATAGTTTTTCAGTTACTCGTTCCAGATCCATTTCTTATTTTTCGAATAAGAGTTTTCCACTGTTGACATCTGCAACCCCTCAGTTCTACTTGTGATGTTTGTATGTTCTGTTGTCTGTAGCTGCCTCGATTGGAATCGAATAATCGACATAATAGATAGATGATAACCGTGGCATTCAATCCTTTTGAATCACGTTGGGTTGTTGTTACATTGTGTCAATGAGTTTTTCCATCGAACCATTTTCATATGGTTAATTTGGTTTGCACGTAAATTAATTTCAATTCATCTTTTTATTTTATTTTTAGAAAAACAACACTGTTAATTAACAAATTTATAATTAGGTAGGCCGATTTGTTTATATTAAACTTTCGTTCAATATTTTTTTCAATGAAAGGAGATCTGAATTTGCTAACCTTTATCAATCTCAGCCCCACGTGACAAAGCAAATTGCGCAACATCCGTGTGCCATCCTCGTGCGATTTCATGCAAGCAAGTTTGACCATGGCGATCAGGAAAATTGATGTCTGCCCCTAAATGAATCGAAAAACAAAGTGTTGATTTAGCTAGAATATACTTCTTCCATCTTTATAGAACAACATGGAAACGAGTTCCGTATGTTTAACATGACTCGCCAGGTTTAAGCAGAAATTCGAGGAATATTTACATCAAAAATAGAAATGAAAATAGGACTTTTGAATTTCATCATAACGCTTATTGCCCAAAGCAACATACTTTCATAAAACTAGAAATAATTTCTCTTCCAAACAATGGCCAAAAATCATTCGTCCATCATTACCCACAATGCACTAGACATACCTCCTCGTAGTAAAGAATCAATAAACTCAAGATCGACATTCTCGTCGTCCAAATATCCAAGTTTTGAAAAATACATTATCAATCCTCTACAGCCTGCTTTCGATGTATTTTTACCGAAGCACTCTTTCTGAAGTGTTTTCTCTATAATATTGTCATCTAAGTCCGCGTCTAAACTTCCCGGATAATTCGTTAAGTGGTGGTTCGGCCGAACATCATAGTCAGTCACCGGGGCTGGTCCGATTCGATACGAGTGACTTTTGTCTTTAATTTCTCGTCTGATATTCTTAAAATCCTCGTAGTTATTTGCATCGAAATCATCCCGAGTTTCTATCCGCAAACCGAACATGCTCATGCGTTTGATACGATCACTTTCTTCTAATTTCTTACGGCGAATTTTTCGTCTCTTCGACTTTTCCGCCATTGTTATGGTACTGTCAGTGAACTGGACCTGTTCCTCGCTGTTTGATTAACAAGACAATTCAAAAGGCTTCAGTTGATATGGTTAAGGCAACCTATGAAAAATCATTTAGCTACTTTTTAACTTTGAAAGATCTCAGGAGCATTCAGGAAGAAAGGGTTGGTTTGTATTAAACCTGTTTGTATCTTCAAAAAATGGTAGTGATAATTGTGGGACACGCGGGAGAAATTGTGGGACACGCGGGAAAATTAAAGGTTGATCAGTCTTGAAAACAAATTGTTTTTGGCGATATTTTGCTTAAGAACGTTTTTTTGACCTTTATAGCTGTGGTGTTGTTGAGATTTTGATCCGAGATCAGGTTCTGAAATGTGGTCCATGATATCCAAACTGGGACCTAAGACCCTTGTATATTTCAGATAGCCAGGTAATAGTTTCAATATATAAGAGATACAGACTTTGGGTTTGAAGTTGCGAAATGCCTTTAAGTCAAATTACATACTGACCTTATGCAAAATCCACACGTTGGTGATGCATGTCGTTCCCAACAATTAAGTCTCTCTTATCAACATAAACAATGAACCAAAACAAACACTCAGGTTATTAATTGGGTCACTTTTCGACAGTGGTAAACTTCTTTGACATAAAATAAGACTTCTAAAATTGATTTGATTATGAATTGCCGACTTGAAAATACAAACAACATCTCAGAGATTTTACGAAAGTATAATGTTGATCTGTAGATGATATCATAATGGACTAGCTTAAGATCAGTATAAAAGGTGTATTCCTCTTATCTCAGTGGTGACTTAATTGCAATAAGTAAATCTAGTCTGCTTTATATACGAGCTTTTGTGATTCATTTTAAAAACATGGTAATAGGATTTTGTTTATCATCATCATTATTATGTTTGCAAAAAAAAAACGCTCTGATAAATTTTGAGTTTTTTTCTTTTTACTGAAGTGTAAAACATTGCGTTGGAACTTCTTGATATTTCTGGTAGTTAAAACATCTTCAAATCCAACTTAAAATGGAGAATCATCACTTCCATTTTCGTGACCATTTAAATAAAGAGCTTAGTTAAATTTAACTCACAACCTCTATTGTTCATACAATCCTCTTCCCCTTTTAATCGTTTAGGTTCTGCATTTATTTTTCATGAGACTCAATAGTGTTGGAATTTTGTTTAACTTGTGTGTATTTTAAAGACCGGACGAATAGCATAAGCCCGAAAAATCACAAATAAATTCAATCCATACATCGCACAAAGAAGGAGCTTTTGAACAAAACTCAATCCGCGGAAAATTTGAAGTTGAGTCGCTTAACCCGACCATTTAACCAGTATGGTAGATTCATTCAACGTTTCATAGTTTTTTGGCTTTTCAGTTCTGACGTCTAAACGTTTGTATGTTCGCAAAGCATTTCTGCTTTTCGCAAAGCATTGCTGAACAATATTCTATCCTTTCATGTTGATTTCTATGCACACCTCAAAATTTCTGTCACTTTATTCTATCATTAGTTAAATGTTTCGCAGACTTTTACAGATGAGGGTCGAGTTTTTTTCTATGGAAGAAGGTACAAGATTGGTTCCAGACCTCTAAAGCGCTTTCCAGCTGTGTGCTTAGTTGTAAGTAGATCGTTTCGCACTGTGATAAGCCGGTTTCCCGCTAGCCGACATTATTTGCGCCAAAAGTCAAACATTTCTGTTGGTAAGCATAAGAAATACAAATATGTTTTATGCGATTAGAGAAATGGAACAATTTGATTGGCTAGTGATGTTTTTGGGGCGTAAGAAAACAAGAGCATAGATGCAAAAACAGCATTATTCGGCCATATACAAAGGCGGATATAGACATAGTCAACTTATGTTCTGAATCCGCCTATGATATAATGAAGTTCAGAAGTTCTGCTTTCTAATATTTAATTAAGGCTATGTTTAATCTTTTATATCTCTTGGTTATTTGCATATATTCTATCAGCATCTCGAATCTCTCTTTACATTTCGCTCCTAGTGAATTGTGCGTCAAAACTTTATTCGTTATGGCATAACGCCTGCGCTATAGACCCATTCCATGTCAGATAAATTGCAGTGAGTTTATTAAAAATTGGATTCAAAACAAAAAAAGCGACGACCAAACAGAATCGTATTTTGATCGCATATTGTGATGCAAAGCGAAAGCTTTCGAATTTAATTTCTTGTAGAGGTTCACTGATCGCATTTCAACTTCTTAAAAGAAGACTTAAACCTTTCGGAGGACCTATTTTAATTCACTGCAAGATAACAGCGATAGAACTGGACGTAAAATTAAGTGATAAAGTGATACGACCAAACAAACACATTGACATGAGAATAGACACATCCTGAGTTTCAGTCTTACCATTTTACTATGAACCAATCAACTTCGTTTTCATGGCACTTTTAAATTTTACTACTGGGAGTGGTTAGAAGAAAACAGAAATACGAGGCTGTCATTACTGCTATTGCTAGTGCATATAGTCTATGAAGGAAGTGGTTCTTTAGTTATAGTTTAACGATGGAGTAATGGTTAATATCAAGACCAGAATATAATGTCTTGACTGAAACTCAGTATACGAGCACACAACTTCCGAAGTTCTGCACAAACACTGCGTTTTGACATAGTATAATCAACCTCATTTTAAGAAGTTCATTGTTGCACCGATTTGTGGTTTTATTATGCAGTACTAATCCCCCTTTATCATATTAGAAACGATACGTATGTCAAAACTGTGTTAAAACAGAATTGTCGGGAAAGGTGTATTAGAAAAACACTTTCAGGTATCCGTTTTATTTTGGTCACATTTTTATTTTGGTCACATTTTTATTTTGGTCACATTTGCAAATCCACGAATGACGTATTTGGAAAAACGTTTACGTTTCGATTGTTACAACGGCTGCCAGGATTTCAGAAAGTTTTTGAAAACTTGTATGGAAAGCTTTCCCGGAATAACCGACACTGTTACTGCATTTTCCAGACTATAAACAAACTATAACGTAGTAACACCACGTTGGCAATAACACTAAAAAACAATAAAACCTTCGTTCGAAAATGTTGAATTTCTATCCACAAGTGACACTCGCGCTACATACAAAAATCTATATAAATAAATAGAAACCTTATATACAATCTTTCCTTTATAAAAATTACAACATGGTGTATGGTTATAGGTTGGTCTAACAACATATGATCAATACTAGTATTACTCTGTTATTTGTGTTTGGAATAATTTAATAATCGAGCAAATTTTGACTTATGAATCGTTCCATCAAAGAAAAACCATAACAGTCTTATCACATCTTGATTCTGTAGATCTCATTTTGTTAGCCAATCAGATTCTGTAGTAAAAAAATAAAAAAAAACAAAAAACAGCAACTGACGATATACTGACGATATACAATATACAATCAGGATCTCAGTGGACTAGAGACTAATTTCGTGAAAAATTTCGCTGAGTCATGTCATATGTCCTAAATCGGACGGATATGGGTGCAAAAATAGACGCCCCACCAAGCTTGAAACATTATTTTTGCGCCCCTCTAAAAATCTTTTATATTAAATCCTTTCTCTCCACACTGATTGTTGCAAAACACATGCACTAGGAAAAAAAACCTTTATAAATTTGTTTTTTATCTATTCCACCGTTCACCGAAAATATTTAGGACGGAGAATCAGAATACTTGGTTGGCGGAGGTGTAAATAGTTCAGGTTTCAGCTGGTAAATTGACGGCAACCGACTCAGCTTCTCGTAACATTTGGTATGATTACACTGACTTCCGTCTTCATCACTTTGATCCTTGCTGACTAAGTATCGAACTAAACTCGTTAACTCGTCAACTTTATCGTGCAACGATCGCATCTCTTGTTCATATTTTTTAACGACCCCTGCTATTTGATCTTTTATACCATCATCTGCACGCTTGTTACCAATAACATCCAACCTTGTCTCCAGATCTTCTTTTATTTCATCAACAACTTCCTTGATCTGTATGGTCATCTTCTCCAACTCTCCATTCTCCTCGCTATCATCGTCGTCATAATACATTTGCTGAAGTTAAAATTCAAAGAAGGAAATCATTCAACTTGTTATATCATATACCAAACCTTTCACAGTTCTCTGTAGTTTAGCATCTGTAAACGAGCTAGTAATGTATGATAATATATGATAAATTATGATCATTATGTTAATTATTAACAGATAGCTTTACAGCAGTCTTGTTAACTCGACCTCTCCAAAACTCGAACTTCTTTTTAACGACCTGTTTTAGCGATCTCCTTCAACGAATGCTCTCTCTCACTGGAAACTTTCGATTATTCAAACAATGTTCTTCGGTGAATGCTCGAGTTATCGATAGTTATGTTTGAGTTATCGTGTATATTTATATTATTCGTAAATTCAGACGATTGGAACAAAGGAATAGTCAAGCTTACATAGAATTAAATTAAACTACTTTTTATTGATTTATTTCATGTAGATTATAAAGATTAGAAGAGAACGTAAGTTTTGAAAATTATATTTTATCTATTACCTGGGCGAAAATCGTCAAAAAGTCACTGCGAAGAAGAGCATTTACGTTGAAATTTTCTATATATTTCTATAGAAACAAGAAGACGCACCACCGCAGAGACTTTTCAACAAATTTGACCGCTAACAAACTGTGAACAGTTCAAAAGAGTATGCTAATCTAACAAGATGCGATGGTATCCTGACGGTTGAAAGCCTCATATTTCCGTTTGAAAGAATGAGGAAATTATTACGTGTGATATTTGTCTTGCCTAACCCAGACAGAAATAACAAAAGTTTTGACCACCAAACTAGTGATGATCACATCTTGTCTCGATGGCATCATTACCTGTGGCGCACATTGACCATGAATGAACATGAGAAATCGAGTCCTCGATTTCTCACTCATCGACTGCTGATAAAAGTTGATGGCGATAGCTTTCTGCATCAACGCATTTGCTTTGGCGTTATCGTACACACGTTGGAAGGTGTCCGACATCAATGCAATGAACAAATTCAGCAGGAGAATCCCAGAAACAGCTGTGTAGGTTCCAAGAAGTATTTGCGCCATAACTTTATCGACTGACGCAATGGCGTTGTAATCGTAGTCACCAACTACAGTGACTAACCACACGGAATAGATCAAATCGTTGACAGCCTGCCAGCCGTCGGCCGATTGACCGCCTTTCTTGATCAGGGTGGCGTTCTCGGCTCCGCCGAACAATATCCAAAAAGCGATGATGTACGGAATGAAAAATTCCAGGTAGAGGAAACAGAACTTGAGCGTGTCTTCTAGAATGTTCCCCAGCATAACAATGAACGGACCTAAATGAGTAAAGTTTGCGGTTAGAGCGATATAGAATATGTCTTTTCAGGCGCCTTTTATGAATAGTAATGATAACTCATGAGGGAGGGGGGAGTTTCACGAAACTATTTTACTTTTTTCTAGGTACGTCAGTAATTAAAAAAAATAGAAATACTTGGATGTAATTGCCTGAAAGGTTTGATTGGGTAAAATCTTACCTAACGCCTGAAAAGCTCGAATAATTTTCATCAGTCTCAACCACACGACAATCATGGATGTAGCAAGGACTCTTTTATGATAACAACTTGCTGTCGCATTGCCACAAAGCGCAAACGCCCTCATGACGACGCCCAAAACAATCCAGATGTAGGTCACCCAATCCAAGATATTCCACAAATCGTTGAAATACTGTACTTGGCAGTCGCTGATACGATCCAGTTCCTGCCGTATATATTTCTTCTCTTCCGGCCACCTCGGATGACAAAACATCAAGTCTTTTTCCATCTCTTCTGTTCGCCATTTCATCCATTTATGATGATCACGAACTGAACATCTCCATTCGTACAGCTCCTAGAACGCATACGGATCCACAATACTTGGAGCACGCATATACCATGAAGCACAATACATGCTTTCTCGATGAGTTTATTGGGACTTCTATGAAGCTCCAGAGGATCATGTTTTGACACAGTAAACAAAAAACTACATAACACAGTTCCAGTAACTGAAAGATTTCAGCCCTTGGTTTTTCTTAATCTGAAACATTTTGCTCTTCTACCAACTAAGACACCAGTAGAGATATGAATAGCAATGTTCTAACTAAAGTAAATCAACTGCTTTTTTAAACCATGTCTGAGTATCGAGATACAACAAGACTGAATCAAGACAGATCACAGTAGTTGCACCACTTAAAAATATTGATCATTGCTCTATCGTTATACTATAACTAAAGAACTACTTGCTTAAAACACATCACAGACTAAATACACTAAAATATAACATAGTAATATAATTTTATCAGTAAACTATATAATTGATAAAATTATGCAGAAATGTATTTACCTGCAGAATAAAGTAAAATGTTTGTAAAACTGCAATAGATTCAATAATCAGGCGCCACCACTTTTCCTTGAGATTTCCATGAGAATATTCAGACGTGGCATCGAATGGAGTGGTCACACCCACTACAGACCAAACCACAACAAACAGGAACTGCAACAGCGACTGGAATAAATGACGCATGTGCGCAAACCGCTTCCATTTGACAGTCAGTAAACTTCGGAATACCGGATGAAGCATTAGATTCATCTGTTTACTTTGAATCGCAGCCTGGAGATGTGCAAGTAATAATAAAAGAAAGTTTATAAAATGAGATTATCAACCTGATTGATAATTGCTGCTTAAATAAAAATATTTATTACGGAGAATTCATTACTTGTTATGAAACTTTCATTCAACTTGATTTCTTATGTGAACAAAAAGCAAATGTAAACAAGGTCTAATTTGGAATAAATTCCCTATTAGTCCACCTAAGAAGTTTACCTGCATAGGAGTTCTTGCAACAGCATATTTTTGCCCAGGCTTAACTGGTTCCAGTAAATTCAGATAAAAATATTGCTTCCTGTTCGCTCGGTCAGTCTTATGGTACTGGTCAAGTGCTTTTCTTGCAACAGGTGGCATTTTCTCGATCATCAACGTCATTGCGGACAAACCACTAATATCTGTCACTCCTACGTCCACACCAAGTTCAATAAGAAACAATGCAGTCTCCGATCGATCTATAAACAGAAATGAGTATAAACTGACTGATTTCTATACAGACAATGAATCCAACATATGACCGGATAGGCATAAAATTATGATAAAATTTCAGCTTTGAGAGAAATTGTGCTCTCACGGTCCTTGGCATTACTCAAATTTTTTTCTGTTAATGTGGTATGATTTTTGATTATCAGTTTGTTCTACAAATACATTACTTGGTCATAAGTCACACTTTGTATTTAATTACTTACCTAAGGTGAAACAGATCCAGTGACGAACGTACAGGGTAGATTGCAATTTGTGTACAGATAATGCCATTGGTATATAATAGATTGAATTCACAAATTACGTTAATGCGCTTCTCCACAAGTTGCAACTACCCTCTAGATCCACCGCTGAGATCTATTTCTATCATTATTATTGTATTATTATTACAACATAAAATAAAACTACTTCTGAAGTATGCAGCATAAATATTCATTATGTAACTACCTTTATTTGAACAAAAAAAAATTGTTACAGATAATAATAATAATCATGCATGTGTCAAAACATTCTTTTTAAAAATAAATTCATCAAATGACACATGTTATGCCATAAACACAGCTTTTCACAAGGTCTGGTGTAATTTCTTTGAAGAGAAACCAACACCTTTTCATGTGTGTTTTTCCCAGACATTTCATAAAGTTTTTGTGTCAACCAAGATTCATGAAAAAAAAACATTTATGACCTCCATTCTCTTTAAAACATGATAACAATGAAAAATCTTTCAGAAAGACCATTGTTACCATGAAAATTTGGGAGAATCTAAACTTTTTATAATATTATCTCCAGACATTATATCTCAAGAAATATATTTGCAGAAACCTTATGCCAAAATTGCTAAAGTTTCTATAGTTTCTCAAAACTAACAGCAATGTCACCTTTAACTTAATGGTTTTAACATGAATATGAACTAACCTAATTCGGCAGCCACCTGTAATGGCGTCCTGTCTTTGCAATCACATTCTTCCATATTACAATTCATCTTGTAAAGCATTCTCAAGGAGTCAACTGCATCATTTTTAGCAGCATAATGAACTGGAGTCTGTTTTTCACCATACGTCTTGAACGTAGGGTCAGCTAAACATCACAACAAAAAGTTACGAAAAGGTGATATAAAAAGGACTTCCTGTGTTGTTGACCAGTTTGACTAGTATGCTTGAATCATCATTTTTAAACATTTTTTCACCATTTTCTTATGGTCTGAGAAAATAATTTACCATTTTGCTAAAGGAAAAATAGACTTCATGTTATATACATATATATACCTCCATTATCAATGAGAAATTTGACCATTTTTGAATAATTGACTGCGGATGCCACATGTAATGGAGTGCGTCCGTAGCAATCAGCTTGATTAATGTTTGCATTGTGCGCAAGTAAAAATTTTCCAACATCTATATGCCAAGTACGGGCCACTTCATGGAAAACTGTCTGTCCATATTTATCACACATATTTATATCTGCACCGTTCAATAAAAGACTTTCGATAAAATCCAGATCAAGTTCATCTTCTTCATTATTACTACGGGCAAGTTTTGAAAAGTATATTATCAATGCCTTATTACTAGACTTACTTATGTCTCTTTTAGCAATCTTCCTTTTATACTTTGTCCCAAAATAATGTTTTTCATCATCCTCATTCTCAGATGAAGAAGATTCACACTCTGAAGCTATTCCATTCAAAGTTGAATTCAACGTTTCATACAATTGTTTATTTTCATCTGCTCCGAACTTGTTTAGCTTAGTTTTATTAGCTAAAGATCTTCTCCTTGCTGTCAAATGCATCCATTTTGAAGCAGACTTTTGTAAGGCTAAAACTGATTTCCAGTCATCAAGAACTGATCTTTTTTTGTTGGAATCGATATGGCTAAGGTCATATAGTGGTTCTGATGAAAAACTCTCAGGGTCATAAACGTGGGTCTTTTGACGAAAACTTATACTTGGCAAGATCTTGTTTGTTCCTTTCAAGTTCTTCTTAGGCATCATTGATATATGTATATATAGTATTAATCCTAAAAACCCAAAACAAATGAATGATTAGGATTTTTTTTAAACCTACAATCCCGGACAAAAATTGTGGCAAAACTTGTAGTAGCAACTGCAATTGGCCCCCCTCCCCCAACATCAATGTTGTACAGGCGTTGTGGCTGCCTTGTAAGTATAGCACAACATTGATTTGTGGGGGGAGGGCCAATTTACATTTCTTTTTCCATTTTGCCACTTATTTTTGTCCAAGATTGTAGAACTGTGGGCTTCATACATGCTTACACATATTGCAAAGGGGAAGGAGGGGAGAAGTTCCAAAGATGATGAAGATAAGAATACTATGAAAAGTTATTCTATGTTAGCATTCTAACAATATTCAATCCATTTTTTTAAAAACTGTCAGCCTAATCAGTGCATGTAGCTGTATAATTTAGCTATAAAGAACATTATTATTGTGCAGCAGTTGAAACATGCATAGAAAATATGAAAACATAATGTGACATTCTTTGAAAACATTAAAGGTTTGTGGAACAACTATATACATCAAGCTAAGCTGCAAATATAAACCAAGAAAAATGCTGAGCAGTTTGTAGCAAAGCCAGCAAGTTGATTTATTTTGCTTTTTCTGTATGGTTATTGCTATTCTACCTGGTTCCCAATCAGTTCTTCTTGGTTTCTTATTAGTTCTGCTGGCCATTCTTGATCTGATCTATATACACGATTCCTACTCATTTCTTAATACCAGAAGCAGTTAGTATAGGCAGAAATTTAATGGAAGATTTTAGACAGACTGTGAGGGTCAAAGTCCAGGGATATTTCCAAGCACTTTTAGCTACTACCGTTTTTTTGAAGATTAAGATTAGTTTAAAAGCAAGTGGTCCAGGGGGCGATGTCTCCGGAAGCTCTGCGATTCTAGCGTTTTCCACGATTTCAAACATCTTTAAAGTCACTCTAACTCTGTTTCTTTTTCACAATATCAACGTATATAGTTGGGTATAATTACTCATTCTTATTCTTATTCTGCAGGACTCCTGCGAGAAGGATCTTCAAACTGAACAATAGCTTTTTGAATTATGAAACAGGTTCAATTCCGCGGCGCTCTAGAACGGCTGAGAATCTTGTTAGGCCAAATGCTGTGCGAACGATCCAAAGAAGATGCATGAAATGGACTTTTCTCATCTTTTTGCGGAACACAGAAGTACAAAATTGAGATTGAAAATGTTTTATAAATATGAGTTTCAAAATGATAGGATTAAGTTTCTACTACCGCTATACAATAGTAGAAAAGTGCTTGGAAATATGCCTGAAGTCATATTTTGTATTTCTAAAATATTTAATACGGGATTGCCATTTCAGTATATACATATATCTACAAAATGTAAAACAACTGCTTTCTAAACGAGTCATGAGAAGGTTTGAGAAAATTAAAAGTTCTATAAATATAAAAAGGTATATATATAATTTATTAGCAAATCAATTTGAACCAATAATGTATTTATTTATTTGACAATATATTTCGTAAACATAGTTTTCATCTTCAGGTCTAAAAATAAGAATAAAAACAGAACTCCTAGATAAAATATCACAATGTTATATGCAAATATCTACAACTAACACATCATTACCATAATCGTAAAATTTTTATTGCCAACCCTCGATTATGAAACTCATCTTTCGTATTAAGTGTTGGTTTAATAGCATCTATAAACAATGCTTCCAAAGTCATTAAATGAGACAAAGGTTTGCACATAATGGCCAGAACTTTTATGTTGTCAATGGTAACCCCACAACCACACGCTTTAAAATGGCTCCCAACTGGACTCCCAATTCGACTGTGCTCTTTCATGCGGAACAGTAGATGTCGGCTTAATTTATTGTAATTTATTAGAGATTCAGACAGAGATACTTAGCTTTAGTCAATGTTTATAAGGATGTTAAGTCTAGCAAAAACAATTAGAAGGATTATCAAAGTGAGGAAAATGTAACGATATATACGTACTTCTGACTTTTTAGTAGAAACTATACAGTCAAATCTCCATAACTCAAACCTCCATAATTTGAACTCTCTCTAATTCAAACGAATTTCATGGTCTCTTAACCTATTATTTATATGGGATTTTAAGGGTTTTTTGTGTCAGTTTTACATTAAAAAACAGATTTTTCATCATAGCCTCCCCCAAATAGTAATGTTTTATATTCTGATTTTGGAGTTAACAATATCCAGTCCCCATGCCAAGAAGAAATACTTACTTACTTGAGTTACTTGAAATGGCTTCTGTGAATCTTCACTCATTCAACACGATGGTGTCCAATGCTTGATCATTTCTACGATGCTGTTGGAATCCGCTCTCCTAAAAGGTAGCTTGAGAGCAGTGGTTCATCAGGTATGTGTCGTAGAAATTGGTCTAATTTAGTTTTGAAGATGCTTTTGGCACAGTCACTTGTATTTCTGATATGTTTGGGAAGGACATTGAAGAGTCTTGGCCCTTCTTCAGACAGACAACCTTTCCAGATATTTCTATGGGTTGAATTAACTGATTTGAGGTGACATTTTCGCCCTAGTCTCTGACTTGTGTGTGCATATACCACCGATACCATCATCAAGATTGAAGTTTGGGACTGATCCTTCAATGATGCACCAAGTGCATATGATCTTATATCTTTCTCTTCTCCTCTCGAGACTGTAGATATTCAGCTTCTTCAATTTCTCCCAATAATTTAGGTTTCTTAGTGATGGTATACCGTTCAAAAATGATTTCTGGAGAGTTTCAAGATCTTGCTTAAGAAATCGTTTCGTTGGATCCCATAACTGAGAACAATAGTCCAGGTGTGGAATAACCAACGATTTCCATAATGTTAGCATCAGTATTGTGTCCCTGGATTGAAAGATTGGTAGATCCATGAACTTAAGTTCTTAACTTTCTGGATTAAATTTCCAATTTGCAAGTCGTACGACATATCAGTTGACAATATAACACCAAGATCTTTCACAGAGGTGATTGAATCAATTTTTGTTCCTGTATCTGATAGGTATGAAGAATGGGACTTGAGCTCTGTATTCTTTCCATATGGGAGATGCTCAAATTTTGTTCCATTTAACTTCATATTATTCTGTTCTGTCCACTCGTAGACACCATGAAGGTCATTTTGTAGCTCTGCAACATTTTCAATGTTTGAAATACCTTTCAGGAGCCGAGGACAGAGCCTTGTGGGACACCAGAAATAACAATGGTTTTGAATGATAGAAATCCATCGACGGAGACGAATTGCAAGCGACCTGTAAGAAAAGACTTTAACCATTTATGGATTCTTCCTCCGATTTTGTTCTTTTTCAGCTTGTTTAACAGGATTGAATGATCAACAAATGCCTTACTGAAATCAAGGTATATAACGCCTACATTCTTGCCTTTTTCCATGTGAGATCAGTTTTTCTGTGTGTGCAAGTAGCTGACTAAGACATGATCGACCTGTCCTAAAACCGTGTTGGGACGAATTGTAGAGTTGATTTGTTTCGAGGTGTAGTTGTAGATTTTTTCTCAAAATCTTCTCAAAAACTTTTGTTACTAATGATGTTAGTGCAATTGGACGGTAGTTCACTGGTGCGCTTTGGTCACCACCTTTAAATATAGGAGATATATGACTTGTTTTGAGGATACTTGGGGTTGTTCCATTATCCAAATTGCTTCGCCACATAATTTTCAATGGTTTCGCAAGTGAATCATTGCACTTCTTTAGGAAAACTGCTGGTATTCCATCAGGTCCAGGAGCTGAATTAGACGGTATTGTGTCGATCTCTTTAATGAAGTCGTCTTCAGTGAATTCTATGTCCTCTAGAAAAGAACTTTCCTGGTGATCTTGATGGTCAGGAAAACTGTAGTCTTTTTTGGGTGATGTAAATACAGACATGTATTGTCTTTGGAAAATGTTAGCCATTTCATAACAGTCAGCTGTAAGTTTGTTTTTTGTTGGGTCATGAAGAGGTCCAACTTCTGGTTTGGTATTGCTAAAACGTTTTGCATATGATTAAAAATATTTAGGATTTGTTTTTATCTTAGATATTGCATTGTATTCACTGTCCATTCTCTCTTTTTTATAAGGATTCTTGTAATTTGAATTCGATGTTGATAAGTTTTTGTTTGTTCTTATTACTTCGACACTTTTTTGTAAGTTTTCTGCGTTTTCTCATTAAAATTCTACGGTCACGTGGAACTGTCGAATGTTTTTTGGGTAGTTTTCTTGAAGGTTATGTGGAGATAATATGTATAAACAGTTGTCAAGGAAAGCTTTATATTGTGTATCAGGATTTCGTTGATCCAACGCCTCATCTCAGTTAACCTGAGATAGTTGATTGTTAATGCTTTCCCAATTGAATTGCTATGGAAATTAAATCCATCAAATTCACTTTTTAAATTCTTGCAGTTACTTTCGAAGGTTGGTTTCTTCTGGGCTAAGTGGGTAGCGATATCAATGAAATAGTGGTCTGAATAGGTGGTGTTTGTGCATGTGTAATTAAAGATAGAGTCTATATTGTTTGTAAATAAAAGATCAAGGACATTACTGTCGCGGTGTGTAGAATTGTGAATTATTTGTGTTAGGTTAAGGTGTAAGCTAAAATCAGTTATATAAAATCTGTAAAAGCTGCTTATCGCAGGAAGGTGATGGAGTGCATGAGTTGATGGAGGGTATGGAATATTGAAGTCACCAAATAGATAAAAGTCAGGGAATGCAGCCTTGGATAGCATTGATCTTTGCTTGAATGGCAGTTGTGAGTTCCACAAATTCTAATCCACTGGATTTATGGGTGGCATTGTTTGGTTGCCTGTAGACGACACACAATAATAAATTCAGCTTTCTTGAGAAAACCATTGTGCCTCGTTCACACCGTTGGAAAATTCAAGCAATGGTTCGAAGTAAGGTGCTATATCATCCCGAATATAAATAGCAACACCTCCACTTGGTCGCCCATACTTTGATTTTGCACGAACTCTGTCTTTCCTGAAAAGTTTATAATTTTCTATCTGTAGTTCTGCTTCTTTTTGTGACTTTCAGTTAGCCAAGACTCTGTTAGGCCAACGAAAGGTACTATGAGGTATTCATAATGTCCCTAACGTACATAAAATACTCTTCAAATGTTTTCTTAGTTTTGTTTGATGAGATGTAGCCAGGAGACCCATCTACTCTTAGCCTGCTTACTCAACGAGCCGCAGCAGAGAGAATGTAGCTGTGTCTCCTGGCTAGATGAGATGTGATGTGAGAGGGAGGAAGATAAGAGTCTATTATTAGCCAACATCATTTAAAAAATGAAATGAGAAAAATGATTCAGACTCCAATATATAGTTTGTTGAACATACAACTTAAAACATGAGAAAACCTTCCAGTGAGTTTTTAAATCGACTACGGAAAGACTACGATCAATTCGGCCATGTTTGTTGTAGCAACATCTGTTTTTTGCCCTTCGCGGTTTTTGAAATGTTTCATAAAAAGGACAATGTAAAATGATCTGCGAAGGAGACCCTTATATTTCGTGATGCCTTTCCCATCACCCAAAAGTTATGATGAAGCGGATCGTCGATTTTTCCGACGCATTTTTCTAGTTTGTCGCCATAAGATCTGACCATAAGTCTGACTTCTGCATCTTTCTTTACGATGTAGAGCTCATCTGGTTTCATTGTGTTTTGAAGATCATTTACGAGCTTCTTTCTTTGAATACTATTTAACGCATTAGTGTTATAATAAAGTGTCTTGTTTATTATTTGCCGTTGTGATGGTTCTTGATCGCAAGTTTGGTCGCGAACACATGTTCTGTTGTAGATCGCTTTTGTTTTGTTTTTTTTCTGTATGCGGTTTGTGTTATCGGCGTTTGTTGATTGAGCCGTAGACTTTATTCTTTAATACACATTGCTAATATCTTTTAAGGTGGACAAAAGAATTATGGGTCTTAGATTCGCTGCAGGTCCTCTGGCTTTCCTGTTTTTTTGTTTTTCTGTAGTGGTATCAGTATGCTTGTATATTGATCTCGTTTGGACAGTCACCTTTGACGCCTGTTGAAGATTTCAGCAATCAGTTCGTACACTTCATCTGGTGCGTATTTTATTAACTCACAGGAGGAGGGATTTTATCAAAGCATGGGAGGCTTCTTAAGTTTGCGCTTTGCAGCTTTGATTTCGTCCTTTGTAAATTGATTTGTCATGAGTTGATGCGAGTTTTGGCATCGGTACTGCGTTTGTTTAGAAAATATTTTGCAATGACTTTACTCGCTCTGTTGTCAGCCTTCCTTTCTTTCCAGATCTTATTAGAATGGATTGTCTTGTTCAAGCTCTTGGACTGCAGCATACATGCGTTCGTTTTTTGTTTTGGTTGTTTTCAAGGTTTTCAAGGATATTGTTCTTATATTTTCCTGTTCTCTTCAAATTTTTTATTTTCCTGGATTTTTATATGTTGTGTGTCTCCGTCATGATCCTGTTTTGGTGGGGTTTTTTTTACTCGCGTTTTAGCATCATCGTGTGGTGTTGCTTTCAATCTGCTTCTGTTGATTGTTGATTTTGAGTCTTTGATTCTTATTTCAGGTGAGTTTCGTACCGGTATGTAGGCTTGTTGGTTTCTGTATGGGTTCTTTCGAGGTGTCTTTGTTTTCCAGTCGATGATGTTTTTGTATAGGGCTGATGATTGCCAAGTTGTTGTGTGCCTGCTTGCTCGGTTCATGTTTATGATGCTTGATAATTGTTCGTAAAATTCTGTTGTTTTATTCAGATCTTTCATGGTCGATTCATTAAGTAGGAGCGTACACACTTTTGAAGTGTAGTTTGTTTTGTTTGATTTGGCTGTCCGTCCGCTGATCCGTCCAGAAATCTTTTTTTTTTTAAATCACTCGCCCCACTCAAGACTGAAGCCACTACAAGGAGTAAGGCTACATAGTCCGGATGTTTATCATAGCGTTAATCTCCCCGACTAGCCTTCATTTTCCCCGAAATACATCAGGAAATCGAGCTAGTTGCAATATCTCCAGGATACCTGACTTTTTCAACACCCGACCTCAGTGGGATTTGAACCCTCAATATTGGGTTCCTAAGTTCAACGCTTTAACCACTAAGCCACTACTGCTTACTGTTTGAATGTCACTTTGCTTTGTGCTGCACCATTGAAACCAGCGTAAGATTTGGTCTTGTGGCCAGAGTTGTAAAGTATACGTCAGCTGATTTGATTTCTTGTGTTTGTTGATTTTTGATCCTTGTCTCCTGGAGCATCATAACCGATATTTTTTGGTGTATGGAAATCGTCAGCAATGTTTTGGATTTTAGTGCTGTTGTTCAGACCTTGACCAATTGAAGGTTGCGTATTTATCGTATATTGTTTTCTTCCTTGCCATCTTAAAAGTTGTAACAAATCGACACTTAAAAACCACCCAGAAATAAGAGTGGCTTACATTTGCAGTTGCCGCTCGATATCTGCAACCTCGGATAAGTGGAAATTTCATTCAGTGGAACCATTTTTCCCCACTCCCTTTACTTGGATTTGCCTTATCAAACTCTCTTAATTTCTTCGGACAAGTGGAACCCCGGATAAGTGAAACATTCGCTAAGTGGAACCATTTGTTGGTCCCTGAGCCGAATTACACCCTCGTAACTGGACGTTTTGCTCGATTTTCAAACTTTCCAACTTTTAAACTGAAGCCTATTTGCAAAATTTGTAAAAATTGCCGAAAAACGAAATGTAAGCTATAGCGTGATTACGAATTGGCTCAGATTACGAATTAATTTTCACCTGATTCGTGCACGTGTTTTGTGCCTGCGGGGCTCCAGATCGCCGTATTTCAAGTCAAATCATAGCAGCGAAATCGACATCGAATTATCGATCAACGAATCGAAGACAAAGGATTTGACTCTTTAAGATGGAACTCAATTCAAAGTGTGATGCACCAACTTGGAATTTGTAATTAAAGTACGTTTCAAATGAACTTGCACAGTTTTTATAAATGCTTGGCAAATTTGAAGGTTATGAGATATTTCAAAAATTCTTTTTGCGCTGTGTCAAGCTTAAAAAGCACTTTTTCATGATATAAAAAATGTGGAAGAAGAATGAAAATGGAAGAAAAAAAACGAAGATGAAAATAACGAGCTTTTTATAGAAAAGAGAAAAACAGCTCAATTTTTTGTGAAACAAACTTCAATCTTTGATCGTTCAAAGGGCGAAATAATTTTTCAAAAAAGCGGCGACAACTGTATGTAGCATTGACGCTTTTAGGCATTTAGAGTAGAACAAAAAAACCATGTAAGATAATGGAAATAATAATGTCTTGTTCGACTCTTCCACTTGTTTCACTGACCCTCACACGCCTATCCAGCAGCATATCGACAAAAAATAAAAAAAAACTGGGGATGAGGTTGTAAGAAACCTTGATTTTACTGTAACATAAATACGGTTGGCACTCGATAACTCGATAGAGACTGACAAACATTAGTAATTCTTTGAGTTCTCGAGAGTTTAGAAAACTAATTTCAAGGAAATTGATGACACGGGTTCTAAAACGATTCGGATATATCGACGGTTCGGGTTATTGGGAAAAATGTAGAAAAGACTAAATTCAACGTGTTATTTTCTCATCTAAAGAACAAACTCTTACACCTGTTCATTTCATTTTCCTCATGATCCCGTTCATGTTTGGCGTGCAGTTGTACCTAAAATTTGGAATGGACCATTCGAAAGTTATTTTGGAGAACTTTGTTTTTTCGTACAAACACAAACATAAAAATACTGACCCAAAGAAATCATTATACAACGTGTCAATTTGATAGATTCCATCCAACGTTTTCATTGCGTTGGCAAGCATACCATAATTATCAGAAGAGAGGCCACGACTGTTATCACCAGGTAGTCCTGTTTTAAGAGAAGGAAGCCATTTTAAAAGCTATTTTCGACTGCAAGCAACAGTAGCAAAAAAAGAGCTCTCAACAATCGTGCCGAATGTTTTACAAAATAATATTGATAGACTGTTTTGCAGGTAGCCCAGCGGGCGAAATCGTCCAAAAGTCACTGCGATGAAGAGAATTTTTATTGAACATGTGTGTATATTTCAATAGAAATGCACTCCTTCGCAGTAGTTTTCAACAAACTTTTCGGGAAAGGCCTTTTGCTTTCGTTTGAAAAGACGAGAAAACCGCATAAACAAACCTGAGCCTGTTAGTTGCTGCATGGCTGGATGCGTGTCTTCGATTATGTAATAATCTCCAACATGCAAAAAGTCGTTGAAATATTTCATCACTTCGTCACAAACCACGTGACAATCGTCAATAACCAACCATGGGTGTGGCAAACTCTACACAGAAACGAACATAAGAAATGATTGAGTGAAGCGAAGGAGACGATTTGAATACGGAACGATAAAAGAATCCACCATTTGCTGGAAAAAATTATTTTCTGTTTGTAAGTGGTTGTGTTGTGTCTGTTTTGCGTTTCTATTGATCACGTGCTGGTGACACCTCATCTAGCGGCATTGGCTAATCGTGTGGTGCACCAGCCAGAGTGGGGATTGTATCTGGTTGAGCGGCAATGCAATTTTTTGCCTATCAAACGAGTACACTGAATACCTCCAGATATTTTTGCGCAGATCCCTCAGTGAATAGTGTTCTTGGTACATATCAATCAATCAATCAATAAACGAATAGTATATTTTGCTCATTGGTTGTAATATGTCACGTGACTGAAAAGATACCAACAGCAAGAAATTCTTTTAAATATACCTTCCCGAATTCCAGTTTAAACGTCGTATTTTGACCTAGAGTTAGTTCATCTAACATAGCTGCAGAGTTTGACAGAGACAAAGTTTGATGATGACAAGAAAGTTGGAAAACACCGTGTTTAAACTGATATTCGGCAAAGGTGTTTATGAGATTCTAAAACTTCCCATTCATTATGACAATACAAAATCCTCTCACCTCCAGCAATTCCTTTGTGAAGCATTCGTTGATCTTGGTGGCATCCCCTTCCATAAATTGAATATTGTCGATTTTACGTTCTTTAATGCTCGGATGTAGCAGATCCAAATTCAGATCCATGCTGTATATTTTTGTTTCGTGAAGATCTAAAACTTTACACATATCTGAAAGCCATACGGTGGAACCACCTTGCCACGTTCCCAACTCTATGATGGTTTTCGGAAGTTCTTTCTGAAGCATGTGTTGATATATATGCAAAGTCGTGCATGTCTTCAGAACTTTGATACCTTTCCACACTGTCTGGTATTGTCCTAGACAACAAACAACCAATCAGTAAGCATTATTTTGTGCACACCGGCGACGTTGTCTCTGCGCTTGAAATACACCTTACCTTCATAAAACCCTTTCATTGTTTTCAAGTCGTAGCAAGTATCTTGAGTTCTTGAAGCGAAATTCACGTATCTGTCGGGATTCGCTTCCATTTTGTTTGCTAACTCTTCACATTTCTGGCCAATGTCTTCGTAAATTTCTTTTTCCTTTGCAACTTTCTCTTCATGTGTAGCCATCTTGACCAGTCTTTTGTTATTTAGTTTGCTTGCGAAAAGAATGGATTCATGTATGAAAAAACGTATTAAAGAGATTGGCCTTCTCCAAAACTACAACAATCGAAATGAAAACCTATGCAGACATTCAGGATGGCAATTGCATGAGGGTGTTAAACTAGCTTTACACCCTGGTTAAAACTCTCCAAATAACATTCATATACTAGCATGTAGCTTTAGCTAAAAATGCCCCCGCGCTCAAGCATTCCAATTTATACACACAGCAAGCTATACATTGCAAGCCTATACAACGGAAACAAAAACAAACAAAACTTTGTTACTTTTTGTTATCTCTTACTTAGGCCTATGTGAGAATGATGCTAATTATACCTTTCAAAAAGTGTAATTAAGGCTTAACAAGTAATATAAGAAAGTATTTGCTACAAACAAAAGAAATGTATGAACTGAAACATGGATATGTATTTTAGAATCAAAGTAAAATTTGTTAAAGAAATTATGTAAGAGTCAAAAGAAAAAAAACGCTGTTTCAAAAAAAATATTAAAGCGAAAAATCCATTAGAAATCTGCATTTCAAACTTTAGTTCTAAACAAAAAATAGGCAACGCTTACATAAAATAGCAAGAATAAAATATAAAAAGGTTTTATTGATCATGAGTGGAGGACAGTTAAAGAAGAAAAAAACAAGAATTTGTAATATGGCTTTCTTGCATACACAGAAATCCAATTAAAATGGCAAGATCCACCAAAAATCAGTGAATAAAATTTATTGAACGAAAGATTTAGAGCTAAGACAACATATACAAACATAAAATGTATGCTTGGCAAAATTTCAGATTTCAAGCTGTGCTTCAAAATCCTTGTTGTTCACTTCACTAAAACAACACAAAAGTAATATAAAAAATGTTTAATTAATTTTAGCATACGAACTTTTTAAATAACATAATATATCATAATAATAAATTAGGAAAGAGATATGAAAAACATTCTGTCTCCCACTTACAGTACCATGCTTTGTAACGGGAAAAACCCAAAGTCAGCTAATAATTGTATTCCACCGTGTAACGTCAACACGAAAGTTGGAAGATGATGATGATGATGATGATGATGATGATGATGATGATGAACAAAATCGGAAACTGACATTCACCTATCTCGTGAAACTACTATGCCTCCTTGCTCGCTTACGCTCGCTGCGGGGGCAAAAAAGATTCAAAATCTGTAAAACAGAGAAAGCTCCCTTCTTTTGAAGTAACCATCTACACGCCCTTGTTGAAACATTTACCCGCCCAAATGAATACATTAGAAGATATGGATGCAATTTTTATACTGACGACTTCACTCCGATTTTTTTTTTCTACCCAGAAAATTTACCAAAAACATTTTAAGCCAATGTTTTAGTGTACTGGTCAAAACATTATGCTGCACTATTTCCATATTTCATGATCGTTTCATTTTTATGAAAAAACGCCATGTACGATGTTTATATTCGCCCATTTATTGCTTGTTTACCTTATAGTTCATCTAACAATTTGAAAGCAACAAAATTTCATGGTGTAAACCTCTCAGATCTCAACCCAGCAAGCAAATTTATTGAAAACCACTGCGAAGGAGTAGATTTATAAAGAAATATACACACTTTTTCAATGAAAATACTTTTCATCGCGTGATTTTTTGCACGATCTACTGATTTTAAAATATCAATTTTCAAATGCGGTTTTATAATTTCATCTTATATAATTTTATTTTAGAGAGTGATATATTTAATTAAATTTTACGATCCAGTTCTTCTTATGTGCACGTAAAACCACGTAGACGCGAGACTTTTTCACGATTACGGTGGAACCTCTATTAACGGTCACCTCCATACATCGGTCACCTTCTGGTAAGTGGCCAGAAAAGAAAGTCCCTGCCGAATTTATTGTCAAACTCTTATAAAAAAAACCTCCATACAACGGTCACCTCCAATCAATGGCCAAACGGTCACCCCAATGTCTAATTTTACCTCTATTAACGGTCAAAAAAGATCTTTATGCAAGCAAATGAATGGAAAAATAAAAATATTGTTACTTTATTTACAAAAATTATTTACAAAAATTAAATTCAAGTCAAGCAGCCTTATCTATTATTATTATTGAACAACTTTTGTGAATCATTAGGTGATACTGACTTAGTAAGTGCTTTGAATCTTGTCACACTACGACTTGAAGCACTTAAAGGGGAATCAAACCTTCAGATAAAATTTTGTAAATTCCTTCAAAAAATCAAATTAATAAAAATAAAACTTGACGAATAAATTAAATGAGTCATAAATGATACAACTAACGATATTAAACGATATTAAACGTGACATCACTCAAACAAATCCTATATCTCGAATGTATGTTTTGCATAGTCAGGGGCATTTTTGGGGGATCCATTTTTTATCAATTCCCTGAATGAATGGAGGTTCTCTGATTCCCTAATTTGTAGAGGTATTGCCGCCCAGATCTTCGGACCCTAGTACTTTAAGCTTTCTTTTCCGTAGCTCGAAGTCCTCACTTTTGGTTTCTCGAATTCGCAAATTGAACGAAGGTTATAAGGTGGCGAGTCCTTTACTTTAAATATCTCTGATGACGATGAACGTTATAATTTATTTTTAACTTATATATAACTCTATCATTCTATCAGATCCATCCTTTGACAAAAGCTCTTCAAAAGGTGTTGATTTATCATTGTAAATCATCCTAAGGGCACGTTAGCCTGTTAATCCGATTGTTAAACATGCGGCTATGGCACATCCAAATAAGCAGACAATAGTTAAATAGTGAATCAAAGTGCAGCGATGGTGTAGTGATTAGTACCTTTGAGTGCGACCGCTGCGACCCGTGTTTGAGTCCCAGTCGTGTCGTATCTCAATACTCCGATGCGCTTTAAAAGCAGCGTATCAGCCCGTTAGGAGCCATCGACTGACTGCACACTGGCCTTCGGTCAAGTTAGAGCAATGCTATACGTAACTGTGGCGGTAAGTCAACTACTAGTTGCAAGTCGGCGGGCAGAAGAACCAACCTTTCCTGGGTTGGAAGCCCAAGGACTAAAAACTCTCGGTTAACTAAAGAAGCAATTGACTATAACTCGTCTTTTATTGACGCTCGTAACCTCGGATAGCATTCTTGGAATTGCGTTTAACTTTTGCGAAGCCTTCTTACATATTTCTTCCAAGTGAGAATTAAAAGTTAATTTTGCATCAATTGTTATCTCAAGTAATTTTTCTTCTTGACTATTTTCAATCTGTATACCTTCAACATTAGCTACAGCTGAGTCTTTGCCACTTATTAATAGGTGGCATTTATCAGGGTTTGTCTTCATCTTCTGTCTACGGCGTCATTGAGAAATTATATTACTCTTATAACAACAACGGCAAAATTTAATTGTTTTGTACATAATATAATAATAATAATAATAATAATAACCAATTTATTTCAAGCATTTCCATATATACAAATGGTTCTTCGTCTTGAAATGCGTATGTTGTATATTATGCGTAAGTGTAAGTAGAAAAATAATTCGAATAGACAAACAAAAAAAACCAAAAATAAAAAAAAACAAATCAATTGACAGTATAAAGGATTATTTCATTGCTCGGGCTAAAGCTTTATCTAGTAAATAGTTCTTCAATGCGCTTTTGAATGCGTTTAGCTTGTCAATGTCACGGATCGACTTCGGCTCTCTAACACTGGAAGCCACGACAGCTTGATAACATCTTCAATGTTGGCGTGCTTTTGGAGAACGAAACCTGCTGCTGCATTCTGAACTTTTTGAAGTTTGTTCAGTAGATAAACTGGGGTTGTTCCGATGTAGACTGAATTTGCATAGTCAAGCTTTGACAGTATCAGGGCATTGGCAAGCTGTTTCTTCAGTTGGAAGGGTATTAGGCGCTTCATCATCCTTAGCAACTTTAGCGTACTGAAGCAGACTTTGACCGTGTTGTCAATGTGTGGTTTCCAGTCCAGGTGTTGGTGGAACGTAACGCCGAGTACCTTGAGCTCTTCCACAGCCTCAAAGATGTGACCATCATATTGAATCTTTGTATTAGTGTTTTTTATATTGTGAACACGCGACAGCTGCTTACTGCTGAAGAGCATCGTTTTCGTTTTGGTGTTGTTAAATACCAGATTGGAGTCTGTTGATCATGACTTTAGGTTGTGAAGATCAAGCTTGAGGAGCTGTGTGTTTTCTTCAATTTGTGATGGTTTGCAGTGATTGTAAACAGTTGTGTCGTCTGCGCACTGAAGCGAAGCGGATGTGTTTAGGTAGTTGGAGAGGTCATAGAGATTGAAGATGACAGGTCCAAGTATGGATCCCTGCGGGACACCGAATTTTGTCTTACGCGTTGTAGAACATTTGTCATCTATCTGCACGTAATGCATTCGGTCTGCGATGTACTCTGTTAGCCAGTGAAGAAAGGAATTGGAGAACTGTAGCTTGGTAAGCTTTCGCAGTAACACCTCATAGTCTATTGTGTCGAAAGCCTTTGAATAATCTGCGAAGACTGCAACCGTCACCTCTCCTCTATCCATTGCTTTCAGAATGTCATCCTTCATCTTAAGGAGACATGTTATTGTTGATCTTGATTTTCGGAAGCCATGTTGCGTTTGCTTGTATAACGTTTCGATGTGCTCTACCAGTTGCTGCAGGACAACTCTTTCGAAGACCTTGGACAAGACAGGCAGGACCGATATAGGACGGTAGTCGACTGCTGCTGAAGGGTTTTTGATTTTCGGGATAGGGCTGATTCTCGTTGTTTTCCATTCGGACGGAAAAGTCCCTTGTTGGATGAAGCCGTTAATAATGTGACAGAGTGGAGAGATAACATAGTCGATGACCGGTTTTAACAGGTGGATTGGAATGTTGTCGTTTCCCGTGGAACAATCGCTTCTGATTTTACTCAGGGCATTTTTGACGTTGTTGTAGGTAGTTGGTTTGATTGAGAAACCTCGTGGATTATCAGGAAACTACTTTATAAGATTATGCAGCTCATCACTGTTCAAGGACTTTTTTTCAGTAAGTTTTTCTGCGATAATGTTGAAGTGTTCATTTAATATTTCAGGGTCGTATCAAAATATCAAAATATCAAAAGTCATGTTTTGAAAGGCGTGCTGACAACTGAAACGGGATAATAGAACAAAACCTAAATTAATGGTTTATCAATCCGGTAGTTCCTGTAACTTCACAATTCTTCACAATCTAGAACTATGAAAGTTTTGGTCATTGTCGTCGTCATCATCCTTGTTGTCGTTGCCGTTATGTCGTTACCCCCATAATATCTTTTTGCACACCGGATAATGCATAGTTTATATCAAGTTTCGCCTACAGAGGCTTATTCAAGGTCAGTCAAAAAAAAAGTGGAGGAGTCCGACATTGCGGTATTTCTTTTTAGTAGTGAATATTAGGTTACTTGCGCTCTTTCCTTTTCTGCTCTAAGTGACTAAACTCTCCCCCACAAATTTTGACTGAGCTCTAGCTACGCCTCTGGCCTCGTTTCCATGTACTCTTTTGTCTATTCCAAAAACAACTTATTTAGTTTATGTGTTCTTGTCAGTAATAGTGTTCGATACTTTCGTCGAGCTATTTACATATTTGTAGAAGAAAAAACAACGGTTATTTTGTTTGCAAGAGTTTTCTGATGATTGTCCGCGATGCAAGTTCAAACATAATAACCATTTTTTTCTTCAACGAATATGTACTCCCAAAACAATCAAGATTTTAAAAGTCTATGGGCGTGATTGTATAGGCGGGTTGACGGGCTGGGTTGCAAAGTAGATTTATAGCAAGCTCGACTTTCTTAAGAAGGTCTATTGAAACGTTGACTGCAGATACATGAGAAAAGTTGATCCCGGTTAACTCGATAACCCGAGGCAGAAAGTCAAACCGGGTTGAAGCTTGTTGAGGTCTTAGGTCGCCTTTTCTGTTTTTTCAACTCGACTTTCAACCTAACCCTAACCATGTAATCAGACACTAAACTTGGTTAGCTTGGCCATAACACGATGTTTAAACTTAGTTAGCTTGGCCATAACACGATGTTTAAACTTGGTTAGCTTGGCCATAACACGATGTTTAAACAAAAACTTGACATAAGCCTTTTTGTTTCAGGAAAACCTTTTATCATCAGGCGCGAGGTTGATGTTCTGGTTGATGTTCTGGGAAACCGCACAAAGCAGTGAAACACGGACTAAGCTATTTTTGTTTGCTTTGTATTGCGATTTGGCTTACCACAACACATAGCGGATCTTTATTATTGCTTCACGATTAAACTCGAAACAGTTCAGAACAGATAAACGAATAACACAGTAAGCTATTTCTAAACAAAACAAAATGTATGTTGTCATCAGCTAAATTAAAATAACTTCTTTTATTTCTTTGTGGTTCCATTACACGTTTTTTTTTTATTAGAACACCTTAATTTTGGCTGAGCCTGGATGTGCTTATTTTTTCAGTAAATTTGAGCCTCAGATGTTCTTATTGACGTTCTTAATACGAAATCAAATATCTGAAGAAAAAAATTGCGCCTTTATAATAGATTCGATATTTTAACACACGTATCGGAAAATACAAGGTGCTTTTCAGCGACGAAGATGAGGACTTCGTCGGAGTAGAAGAGTTTGATGGTGTAGAAGTGGTGTTGCTGTAGGAACTTTAAAACCTTTTGTAGCTACGCATTTTTCCGATTACTTTAAAAACGTAAAAATATTTTATCTTTTAAATGATTTATGTCTCAATTCCATGTACTAATTTTTTAGCTTCGAGGCTGGGCATGTTCTTACGATGTTCTTAATTTTTTGCCGAATTTCAGCCTAAATGTTCTTATTAACTGGGTTCTAATAAAAAAAACAACGTGTACTTACCAATTGTTTATCTTTCTGATGTGGTTACTTTGGTGGATATATTTTTTTTTACTATAAAAATTGAAACTTTATATTGTTATATTTTTAACTATTATTAACTAATATTTTGTATATAGTGAGTGTGAATTTTAGAATTTTAAAATTGTTATGGGACGAAGACGAACTTTTCCTTCCTCATCTTTTGTGTACACTTTGTTAAACCCAAAATTTTATGGGTTTATGGATTTCCTTGCTTTGTACTTAATACTAATATTTAGGCTGTAGTAATGGTCACACTTCCTAATGATTAAGCACAATTTTGATAACGCAATCGAAGTTGGACATGGAAACCAAAATGCAAACTGTTTAACCAAAACCAAAAACCATAAAAAAAAAAAAAATTTGAAAAAAATGGGATTGTAAAAAAAATATATACTTATCCTATGAATACCCTTTCTGCTTCTCTATTACGCATCAAAACCTCTCCTCTGCTCCACCTCCATTATGAACAATGTGTCTTGCCTTGAACGTGAAATATAATTTAAATGCGAAAATGACAATCGATTTGCCATTGCATATCAAAAGATTCCAATGTGCGATTAAAAGTTTTAACAACACAAGCCTATCAGCTTATCAAGACTTTTCTAAACGGTCCATCTTCAGGTTTTGCACATTTCTTGCGCATGAGTAGTTCACGTCAGGAAACTTTATATGAAACAACACCTTTTATAACAATAATATCCACAGCCCTATCAAATTTGAATTAATTTCGTTTGAATCAATAAAGATTATAGCGATGAAAGCAAAGATGTCGCGATGACAAGAGATATATCTTGAATAAATATTTACTTCACATCAACCGAAGACAAGGTTGCGAAATATGGTAAACAAGAGCCAGATGACACAAAATGGTAGCAGTAAAGTTACTTAAAGTTCTACGAAGTCACTAAAACGTTCTTTAAAACTTGTTGTTTAGATATCTCACTGGTAGAAAACAGGCATAAACGATGTTAATATGTTAAAATGATTAGTTAGTGTAAATAGGGTCTAATCATTAAACACCAGAAATTAATTAAGTCAACACAAAAGAATTATATGTGATTGAGCTGTGAACGTATGTTTTTTTATAAGAAATTTTTTCATAAGACCTTACGTCACAATTTTGGGTCAAACACCGTCATACCTTCTAAAAAGGAAGCCTAATACCGGTGCCGGCACTTTTATTGGGCCAATTATTCAAAAAACTATTAAGACAGGTTCATACCCTGATGTATTTGGATCCCGTTGCTCGAAGGGTTGCGAAACAACTTAATATTTAAAATATTAAAGAACAAAAGCCTGAAAACGCAATTTTGCTTCGTTATACTGCGTTCTTGTTAAGTTCGCTAAGAAGTAATCAATATCCTAACAACAAAATCGAAATCACCGTATTTTCAAATTGTTGTAAATTCATTTTTGCAAGTGTCCGCTATATATAGAGAGAGCTTACAAAGGAAATGTTCATTTGGTGAAAAAAAGCTTTAACAAGTCTCCGCTTTATGATTGTCGCTTTATAGAGAATTATTCTATGAGAGTTTGACCTAAAATCAATCCGTTCTGAACAACACTCTCCGCCTTAAGGGGCCCCGCCATGGATTTCAAAGTGAGGGGGTGGAGGCTAAAAAAAACTAGAAGCCATTAGGCTTGAACAATTTCCGCATCAGCCCTTGAGAAAATTGCTTTAGGCTAATTTTCAAGATATCTGAATGACTTATACACTGACTATTCATCAAATTACTCCCTTCTTTAATTTATTTAACTTAATCTTGACAGCTTTGCAATTCACTATGATGTTTCGGGGCCAGAAAAACAGTTCACCAATACCTTGTGCATGATGTTTATTCATGAAAATTGAAGATTTTTCAAAATTTGGTCTAAATTTGGCCCAAATTGTCCAATTTTAGAAAATGACTGTCAAATTTGAAATCAGCACCTTTCAATTGTAATACATGCAAAATTTCATGAAATTTGAAGAACTTTCGAAATTTGGTCCAAATTTGGCCCCAATTGTCCAATTTTAGTCAATTCTGACAAAATGACTGTCAAATTTGAAATCAGCATCTTTCAATTGTAATCCATGCAAAATTTCATGAAATTTGAAGAACTTTCGAAATTTGGTCCAAATTTGGCCCCAATTGTCCAATCTTAGTCAATTCTGACAAAATGACTGCCAAATTTGAAATCAGCACCTTTCAATTGTAATCCATGCAAAATTTCATGAAATTTGAAGAACTTTCGAAATTTGGTCCAAATTTGGCCCAAATTGTCCAATTTTAGTCAAGTCTGACAAAGTGATTGCCAGAATTGAAATCAGCACCTTTCAATTGTAATCCATGCAAAATTTCATGAAATTTGAAGAACTTTCGAAATTTGGTCCAAATTTGGCCCAAATTGTCCAATTTTAGTCAAATCTGACAAAATGATTGCCAGAATTGAAATCAGCACCTTTCAAATGTAATCCATGCAAAATTTCATGAAATTTGAAGAACTTTCGATATTTGGTCCAAATTTGGCCCAAATTGTCCAATTTTAGTCAATTCTGACAAAATGACTGTCAAATTTGAAATCAGCACCTTGTCTAAATTTCCCAATTTTAGTCAAACATGTCCTAAGTTTTCCTAGCATAGGTCAGTCATTAACTATTCTGAATAAACAAACAATCCGAAATCCGAACGGACTTTCCGAAAACAGCAAAAAAGTGTTACATAGATAGATAGATAGATAGAATGTGTAAACCAAACAATTTCCTACGCTTAAAAGCGCGGAAATTGAATAATAATTTGCCTAAAAATGTCGCCCACTATTGTTAGACGACGAAGAAAACTTTTGTTTCCAGAATCTCTGGAATGGCATCTAAATCGATTACTGGAAATAATTCTCACTAGAAATTTTCATTTTACTGAGTGTGAAATGTGAAAAAACGCAAATTGTTTAGAATCTTGCTGATCTCGCAAACTTCTTAAGTTCATTGAATATAATAAAAAGGAATGTGACGAAATTTGGTTAAGTTAGTAAAACTCAGTACAGCTTAAAACAGGTATACCGTTAGCTTGAAATACAAAAAAATGTGTGTCGAGTATGCAAGTAAAAAGCACCTTCGTTCAGAAGTGTTATGGTGCAGCCAGAATTCTCATAATGTGAACTATTTCTATAACGTTTTCTATAACAGGACTCGCTCAAAGACGATTGCATGCTCGTAAGTTGACACATTTATAAAAAAAAGTACTGTAATAAATGAAGTCAACAAAGAATACATCTGCCAAAATGTTATGGAAAGTCGGAAACGACCATAGAACCATTCCGACAAATGATGCTCATAATAGGTTACATTTCTTCTCTAAACTCAGCGGACCTTTGATTTGAGTGTCATTAAACCATTGAAAAAAATGACCTTACCTGATTACTTCAATCAGCTCCTTAAGGTCTTTTTCAGAATTCTCATCAATTTTTACCCGGAAGTTGAACGCTTCCTGATAAGATTTACCGGAATCGCCAGCTTTATAGAATAAAGCGCCGCATTTTTAACTTGTTAAACACAGAACACCTCACTCACCACTCACTTATCCCTATTTTGAACACAGTTCTTCTGATGTCTGAATTAATTTTTGAAGCATAAAACAAGTTTGGAAATAAGTTAAGAAATAAGTTTGGAAAGACTCATTGATTTCTTAACGATCAATTAAGATGTTTAACAATACGATCAATTTCCGAAAACAAAAACAGTTACGTAACAATTTTTTATCGCTTTCACTTTAACAAAACCAATGTTACGCACGTTTGACAAAATTTTTCGTGAGCAATTACTTTAATCGAGAGTCTCAGATGTCACATAACGGCATAAAAGATTTTGCACTTTAAAAACAATAAAGATACGGTTGTTAACTTTTGTTTTAATTGATCGTTAAAAACTTGATGAGTTTTTCCATACTTATTTTCCGATTTTCTCGTCTTCTACTTTTCCATTTCCTAAAAAAAATACGTCACGAGAAAGACCAAAAAATAAGGATTCCATCGATATAAAATTTATAAAAATTAATTGGATATTTTCTTCAAAAATGCGATGAAAATTTTTGTTGCCAATTTTTTGAAACCCACTGTACATACTACAGTTGACTCTCTATAATTCGACTTTCCATTACTCGAACTCTCCATAATTCGAACTGAATCAGTGAGTCCCTCAAGCTAAAACCTAGCAATAATTCGAACGATTTTGTTTTCCCCTTTGAGGTTCGATTAAAGGCCGATTTCCATTCAACGCTTATGCCCGCGCGGACGTAGAATTTTCCGAGCGGCCAAACAGCTGCAAATGGAAAGCAAAAGACACGATTGGCTGAAATTATCAGCGGACGTCGGCGGGCTTTAAAAAAGTTAAAATTTTTTAACTTTATTTTTGCTCGCTGAGCGGACATAACTACGCTTATGAATTAGCCAATACGCATGTGTTCTAAGTCACTGAGCGTGGATTACCTACGTCCGCGCGGATATTTTCCTGAATGGAAATCGGCCTTTAGAGAGATTCTACTGTATAGATTTTTCTCGAATTTCTGTTTAAACGATGCATTGTGGCCGAGCTGTCGTGTCTAACCTCGCTTTTAATATTCAAACTGTTTCTAATTATTGGAATGGGAATTGATAATAATAGAGACTATTATTAAGTTGTAAGATAATGAAATCAGTGGAACAAGGAATCGCATAAAAACGAGGTTTCATATGAAGTTCGGCCATAGTTCAGTGTTTAAACTGAAATTCGGAAAAGGTCTATTGCATTTAACGGTGAATCAAATCCTTCGCCTAGTTTCTATCACGTGATGAAACGTCATTTTGAAGCCTGGAATAACAAGGCTTGCGATGACTTCTTATGCAAAATCGGTTGGGAGAATTCAGTATTAAATCTTGCCTCGATTTTATTCATAAAATCCTAATTCCGATTGCGGGCGCTTCGCGCCCTTTCGGAATTCTTCAATTTTATTTCATAAAATCTCGGCGATTCAATACTGAATTCTCCCAACCAATTTTACTACATCATGACAGCCTTAGCCGTGCTAGACCTCTGTTTAAAGCGTACTTTTCAGGACTGCACCCTCAAAATTGTTCTGAGGCAAACTTTTGTTATAAACTTTCTGCCATGTTGACCCATTGGACCAATTCCCTCTTTTCAAGATATCAGCTATCGAGAGTCCTGCTAAGCAAGCCTTAGAAGTAGCAGCTGGTCTCGTAGAGTGCGCCTTAAAAGCTGTAGTATCAATTCCTGCATTTGCCAGAACTTGTTTTATCCATCCAGCAATTGTTGACTTCACAACCTCCTTGTGCGGAGCAACAAAGCTAAGGAGAAGTTGATTATTGTTGTCTGATCGCCACACCTTTGAGCGCTCTAAATATGAATCTAGCGTGGTTACAACACATAAACGTTCATCATCAGGGAAGGCATTGAAGACAACAGGTGATAGGGTTTTGCCTTTCTTACTGAACTTAGTCAGTCTGGAAAAACTGAAAACATAAGCAGAGGGAGACTTGCTCATGTATTTGACATTAAATATAGAAAGTTCCGAGGCACGGGATGCTGCAGTCAATGACAACAACATAGTTACTTTCAACGTTAAGTTTTTGTCAGATAAGGTCTCGTTCTTACCTAAATTTTTTAAATAATCTAACACCTGTTCAACATCCCAAATGAAAGTATAACGTGGTTGAGGTGGCCGGTTATTATGTATCCCACTCATTAACTTACAAACTAAAGGGTTTTGACCAACAGGAAAATCGGAGATTGGTTCATGGTAAGCCAAAATAGCAGAGCGGCGGCAATTTATAGTGCGATATTCTAAACCCAATTCAAAAAGCTCTGCTAAATAGTCCAGAATAAAGTTTAAAGAACATCTAAAGGGACCAATTTTTTGTTTGTCACACCAGCCACTCCATTGATCCCAGGCCGATTTGTAAGTAGAAATTGAGCTTGCTCGTCTGGAATTTGAGACAAGTTTTGCAGCTCTGTCTGATAGGCCTTCTGCTGTGAGCTGTCTCCTGAAACCATCCAAGCCCCCAATGTCAGTGTTCTTTCCTGTACTAAAGGATGAACTTTCCCCATGGGATCCACTAGCAATTTGTCTGCTTGTGGTAGTAACACTGGGTTTCGGATTGACAATTCGAGAAGCATTGTGTACCATGGTTGAGACTGCCATATTGGAGTTACTATCAACAATACAGTCTTTTCGTTTTGCGCCTTTTTCAATACCCTGCCTATCAAGCTGAAAGGAGGGAATGCATACAGGTAACGAGTTAACCATGGTTGTTGCATCGCATCTACCGCTAGAGAACCGGAGTCTAGTCTCCATGACATATACAGGGACAACTGGTGAGAAGTCCTCGAAGCAAACAGGTCGATTTCCGGAGTACCATATATTAGACAAATTCGTTTGAATATTCTTGGGCACAATTTCCATTCGCTGTGGTCCACAAAGGTCCTTGAAGCCCTGTCGGCCCTCACATTGAGGTGGCCTGGTAAATACTCCGCAGTAATCATGATCTTTTCGGAAAGAAGCTGATTTCAGATTTCCTTTGCTACTCTCAGAAGTTCCGTGCTTCGAGTGCCTCCCATTTTCATAAGGTATGACAAAGCTGTCATGTTGTCCATCTGTACATGTATGTGAGTCACTGATCTGTTCTTTATAAAGGAGAGAATTGCCAATTGAACTGCCTTCAGTTCTAAGACATTTATGTGTAATTTTTGTCCCTGTAGTGACCAACGCCCCCCTATTGAGTGGCCCTGGCAATGAGCCCCCCAACCCATCATTGACGCATCTGTTGACATGAGAAGGTCTGTTGGGGGTAAAATTATTGACCTCCCGTTACAAAGTTTTAAATTGTTTATCCACCATATCAGTTCGTCTTTGGACTCTTTGTCCAACAATATTGTTCTTTGGTATGACTGTTTTATATTCAATCCTTGGATTTGCTTCGTCTGCAAATGCCTCATATGTAGTCGAGCAGGTAGAATTGCTAGAGTAGTCGAGGAGAGTTTTCCCAGTAGGCAGGTCAGATCCATTAGAGACACCCTTGGGGATTTCAGAAGAGTTTGGCACAATACTAACAGCCGAGTTTGTTTCTGTTCTGGTAAGTAGATCTGCATGCGAACTGAATCTATTACCATCCCCGAAAACTCTAATTTTTGTACTGGTGTAAATATTGACTTCTTGCTGTTTATCACAAATCCTAGATGTTGTAAAAGATATAACACTGTGTCTCGATGGGTTACTGCCTCTTGATAAGTGCGACCTAGTATGAGCATATCGTCCAGAAATATTATTAAGCGTATGCACAGTCGTCGCAATAAGGAAATCGGGACTCGTAGTAATTTGGAAAAAATCAGGGGAGCAGGTCCCAGACCAAAACATAGGCACAGGAACTCGTATAGGTTCCCTTTCCACAGAAACCTCAGGTACTTTCTGCAGTTTTGGCTTATTGGTATAGTGAAGTAGGCATCCTTCAAGTCCTACTTTATCATAAAATCACCTTCCTGAAGTAGATCCCTCAGCAAATGAAGTCCTTCCATTTTGAAATGTTGGTAGGGAATGAATGAATTTAGTTGTTTTAAGTTTATCACAGGCCTTTTCCCTCCACCTTTTTTGTCTACCAGGAAAATGTTGCTGATAAACTCCCTTGGACAGTGGTTTACTTTGGAAATGGCACCGTTTTCCAACATGTCTCGAATCTCCTGATTTACCAACTGAGATTGGCAATGACTCATTTGTATTGCTTGAGGAACTTTTACTTGAGATGGTTCCTTGAAGAAAGGTATTTGATATCCTATCACTATGGACAGAATATGGGGATCCTGTGTTATCTTCTTCCAATTTTTTTCGAAATAACGAAGTCGCCCTGCCAGAGGAATGTCCACTGGTATTTCTTCTGAAAATAATTGTTTTATTGCTGGATGCACCTTCTGATATGTTCTGGCATCCAGGAGATTTATTGACATGCTGGAATAAGGAGGATTTGCAGATTTCTGTCTTACCTCCTTTTCCACAGTAGCTTGGCTGCTTCCACCCTTGATGTTGTTGTTGTGGTGCTGAGGATGTTCTTTGTCGATTGAAGTATATTTTACGCCCTCCACTACTTTGGTCTTTCTGTGGAGGGCCTGCTCGAAAGGGCCGTCTTGAACTGGTTGAATTCAACCCTTTGAAAAGTTCTTCTGACTTTTGTCGAGTCTTCACTGTTTCCGTAATATACGTTTGGAATGTTTCTCCAAAAAGATTATAATGTTCATGTTTTAAAATGTCCATTTTCTCTTTCAGAGTTTCTTTCACTTTCTTATGATCTTTGACAACTGCACCCAATGCATTAAATCGTCGATGGAAGGCTGTTGCTTGGAAAGCCTGATCAATAAGTAACATACTTTGGTCAAGCAGAGTGGTGACTTCTGCCAGAGAAGCAACAGCATCATCTTCTTTGCTGTTGTTACAGTCATCTAGCACCTTCCACACCTTGGAAAGGGGGCCAAATACGTTTACGATCCTTTGCTGTATCTTCTCAAAGAAAGAGTCAATAGACACCTCTGTCTTTGACATCAGAGGTGTGAGAAAATCGTCAAGTTTCTGTGGCTTATCCACGTTATCAGGCACTGGATTTCCATGCAAAATAGACTCATGGACATCCTTTTCAGCTATAAACACTTGCATGTGTTCATTAATATAATTCGCCATGTCATCAGGGAGAGACCACCAAAATTCGTCTTCGGATGTTACTACTTTAAAACATTTGTTCGGTGGACCAGCGACCTCTTCGTTAAGGCGCTTTCTTGACACATCCTCTTCAGTTTCAGGATGGTCATCATTATCAGAATGCAACTCATCATCAGCAGGCATTCGGGCTGGTTGAATATCCATGTCAAAAGGTACAGATTTTGAAGTTTGATTAACTTGATAATTCACGATAACAAACTGTACTCCACTCCGTTCACTAACGATTGGAAAAAGAGGTCTAGCACGGCTAAGACTGCCATTATGTAGTAAAATTGGTTGGGAGAATTCAGTATTGAATCGCCGAGATTTTATGAAATAAAATTATTGTGCATAATATTTATATTTCAAGAGATTTCTGATTTTTACATTATACAGTCGACTCTCGATATCTCAAACTCTCGATATCTCGAACTTTTTTCCCGGTCCTCTGAGAGTTCGAGATATCGAGAGTCGACTGTATACATCATTTGACGTTATTCATATAGAGGATATTAAACAAACTTTCCAACTTGTTCTCCTACCGTAAATATCCGAACAAGCGCCCTGGGCGCTTATTAAATTTTTGGATTTTTTGCATGGGCGCTTAATCGAGAGGGGCGCTTAATAAATGCTGGGCGCTTATAAAACTTTTATAATTTTGTACAAATTAATGACAACGGTACTCTTAGGTGCCTAATAGAAGGGGGGTTGGAATAGGCAGTGGGGTTGGAAAATTCCCCAAAAGCTAATAAGCAAGCAGGAGGGTTGGAATTAGCGGGGGGTTTGGAAAAATCCTAAAAACCTAATAACCGGGGGTGTGGAAAAAAATTCTTTGTCTTTGTTTTGTCATGATCAGATCGTATCTAATAAAATCTTAGTACTTATATGGTATAAAAAAAATAAGAAATCCAAAAGAATAAAAACAGAAGATATCAGGGGAATATAATGTCCTCAGTTTTTTTTATATTTACATGTTCTCGAGAATGTCAATGTCAATGTTTCCTTCATCTTCCTGATCAACAGCAGCATTAACATTGGCATCGTTTGAAGTGTTATTATCTTGTATGCGTTTCTTAATGCTTCTCCGCGCTTCATAAAATATGCGATATACGTCACGATATACGAGGAAAAGAAAAGCACGAATTTAAAAAAAAAAAGAAAATGAATGGGATAAAGTACACAACTTTTGTATGAAGGAACCAAAAATCATAGTTACTATAAAACAATCTAGAAACGCAATAAACTTTTGTCTTGGTTGGATTTTTTTCGAAAAATTAATAGCCGAGGGGGTCGGAATAAGAATGTCCTGGGTGGAAAAAAATCGAAAAATTAATTAGCGGGGCGGGACGTCTATTAGGCACCAAAGAGTAATTTTGATTTTTATAATTTTCCCTGGAAAATAAAACTGAAAAAAAGATATAACAAAAAGTTAGGTTTCGTCTTACTAGGTCTTTAGTTTTTTAGTTTTAGGTTTAAACAACATCGGTATCATCTTCCTCCTCGTCAGATAAAATGTTACCAGGATACTGAGCATCCTCAACATTCTCGTTAATCTCAAATGGATTTGTATTGTTGTCTTGCTGCTCACTGAAAATGGTCATTTGCTCCTTGAGCACTTTAGACCCTTTCAGCACAAGGTTTTCCAGGTCTTCCAGGAAAAAAAGAACTTTATAGAAAATTTCCCATTTATGTTTTATAGAGATGATGCTCACAACATAAACTACGTATTTTTTTATTCCCGATATATGAAAGTAAAAATTTTAAATAAGCGCCCAGTTTCTCAAGGCAGTTTTCGATTAAGCGCCCCCTTTTAAAAGGTGGGCGCTTATTCGAGGGGGGCGCTTAATAAGTGCTGGGCGCTTATTGAACTTTGTGGAAATTACCTGGGCGCTTATTAAAGGGGGGCGCTTAATAAATGCTGGGCGCTTGTTCGGATATTTACGGTATCCTAACAAAATGTTCTAGATTTGTCTGTATCTTTCGACCAACACACAGCTACAAAAACAAAACATTATTTTGAAAGATAAGCTCCGGTCACGTGACCTGGAGAGAAGGAAGATATACGAATATTTCGTTGACAATATTAACAATTGCAGCTTACGTCATACCCAACTTGAATGTGTTTTTTTCGGCAGCTGTTCCATTTTTAAGCTTTTTTAGATCACCTAGAGTTAGGTTCAAAACCTTCAGACCTTTAAAATCTGATTTTAGTTCCTATCATACAGTGAATTTTCTTATAGATGATTTCGGAGATCCTGCAACCTCGTACCCAGGGTTTCTTGCCTTTTCGATAACATTCGTCCGTATATCGAAAAGACAAAAATCTCTGGGTACAAGGTTGGGAGATCCTGCAGTCATCATGGTTGTTATGGTGATCAACCGTAAAATTAATTACGGAAGTGAGACAAGTCGAAATCAGGAGCATGACGGTGGTGATAGAGGAAAAATCGGGAAAACTCAATAGTAAGTGTAAGTATCCCAAAGATAAACATCGACTAAGTGAAGGAAATTGTCATGGACAGTCAGGAATTACTTTTAAAATGGGAAAAAGAGGGAAATCAACAATTAAATATTTAGCATGACGTTGTAAACAGATGCGATGAAGGCACATCCAGTGAAATCTGTACTATATGACGTAATCAATAACATAGTCAATATGTAATCAACCAACAGCGTAATCATACATAGTTCATGTGACAAATTGAGTTCATTAAAACTTCATGGTGAAAACCTTGTTCAATTTCCTTGGGTCAGTGAGCACAAAATTCCATCATGTCTTGCTCTTTCGAACATTTTTGTAAGACTTTCTTGGGAAAAGTTTATTGAACTAAAATTGTCACATACCTACGCAATAATGGCTACGCAATCGCCTACGACACATTTGGCCACTTCAAAACGTACTATGATTTTCTGTGATTTATCGTCTTGCTTTGAATTTATTTATAATTATGGAGCGGTATTTGTGGTGGATTGCATAAATACAACATCAACTACGTCATCACTACGTCATCACTTAACCTGGACTGAAACAAATTAGATAAAACAAAATACATTATGCGTCATCATGCGTCATCACAAACATCGTTTACATCCATGTTCACATCATACGGAGAGATTTTATGCTTTGTTTTCTGCATGATGCCACCTCACTTTCGGAATATGTTTGTCGAACAAAACATAATCATGCTAATGATTAAAATTCTATTTACAATTCACGGTGATGAAGAGCGATTTCATTGAAAAGGTGTGATACCATAGAAATGTACTCCTCCATAGCGATTTTTTCAATGTCTTGAAATTTTCGTAAAAGCTATGTACATCAGATGGATATAAACAGCCCAGATCTCGCTTTTCTTATCAAAGTCTCATTAATAACAACATGTTTTGACATGAGAAATACATCAGCCTGGTTTGCCGAGATCTCGCTTTTATGTACCGAGATCTCTGCAAGACGAGCTAAAATTGCTCCATGGGAACGTTCTATCCCAGTTAACCGAACTAATTTTTCATCTAATGTTTCTTTTTAGGGCGTAAACGATGTGACATTTTTCAGCTCTGTTTGTCAGGATGTTATTTCTCATGTGAACCCAACACAAAATCAGCCCAGTGAACCGAGCAGCCGGCTTTACCAGGCTATTTTTTCTCCATGTGAACACCCTTTAATATACTGTATAATTCGTTGAAATTCGCTTTTTCTTAGCCATTCGACATTTTGAGAATTGGTTGATCAAATAGTAATGAAAACCGCAGATGTATAGTGTACAGTTTTTCTGGCTTCTTTCATTTTCCACAAGAGCACTAGACTTTTTCCATTCTTACTTTTTCCTGTACTAACGGTTCCATCTTGACCATCATACAATCATTCTGGAACTTTATTCAGTCCCATGGATAGAGGTTTCCAGCGTAAACTTTCATCGAGGTTCATCAACTAGTTCGTGTGATTCACTCTTGATACAGCCCTGGCGTTTCACTTATCAAATATACACTAAACTATTATTAGACTTTATTAGTCATTTTTCTTTTTAGTCCAACTAGCCTCTCTCCCGTGAAATGCTTTCTGCTTGAATGTTCAGTTTCATTCGGAAGAGGACGATACATAATCAGGCTAAAATTTTTCATATCCGTATGTACTCGCACAGACGATGGCTGTTGTCAGCCTAAAGCTTTGCTATACGTTGAATACATGAACGTGTCGAAATGAAATCAGGCTATGCGACGTTAGAAAATCCCGCTTGGAACGGTCCAAGAGTAATTGACTTCGGAAGGTTTCGCGCATGCGTTAATAAACATGGTGTTGAAAAAGAAGAAACCTTTTCATAAGTTACGTCGCATAACGTCACAATTTCCTCCACTGACCTTTTAACTTCGTTAAAAACGTTTGGAATGAGCCTATAGTTTTTCATGAACTCAATCATCCAGATGAACTGTAGCATTGCATTATGGCAGTTGCATGGTAAGTGTATCTATGACAACTTAACATCGGGAAAGGCTCATTTTGCACGTCGTGCTCGAGCCTAGCTATCCAGCTATCTCGTTTACATGTTGGTAATAGGGAACTTACGAAAGTACGACGGCAACGTGGACGACGACGTACAAGATATTCATCTTCAATGAATCACAAAAGAACAGAAACTATACACTTGGGTTAAGAAGTTTATTTATAATGCCTTTGAAGTTTGTTTTTTTGAACTTTGAGAGACAGAATCGTGAAGGAGCCAAGGAAAATTTATCGGAAGTACTGCCATTCTCACGTCTTCGTTTTCAGTACGACTTCAAAATATTACTTTTCACGTTGTGTGTAGAACGTGCAAATCTAATAATGATATTAGTAAAATTAAAAATATTTCCCAATAGTATAGTGCGTTCACTCTAACTTGGATAATCGTTAATGATTTTTATCAGACACGTTAAAGTAATGAAACAGAACACAAATAAAAAAAAGCAATGATTCAATTTTAACGATGAAAGTTGAATTTTTGTCAGGGGGTCATGCCAGTGCGAACTACAGTGTGTATCAAAATGTCTTATCCACCAACTTTCAAGGCGTATATTTCATTACATGTCTGATAAAATATTGTGAATTTTATATCACGAGAAAGAGCTTTTCATGCTCTATCCGTTAATATAAAATGTTTGCTAAAATATTTGTTCTTCGAAAAGATATTGAAGAAAAACTCAACGATTTGGTTCACTAAATTCTTAAAAGTCAATTAACTCATTTTACAATGAAGGCCATTTGTAAACACAATAAAAAAAATTACATATCATCACACAGTAAAAACTTTTAATTTAAAATTTTTAAGATCAGTTGTTATGGGAAATTAATACGCAAAGCTGTACTTAAAACTTTCTAAAGGTTTCATCAGCACAACAAAAGATTATTACATCATTAAACAGTCATTAGCATGTCAGTTAATTGACTTTTAAGAATTTAATGAGCCAAAACGTTGAATTTTTCTTCAATATCTTTTCGAAGAACAAATATTTTGGGAAACATTTTATATTAACGGATAGAGCATGAAAGGCTCTTTCTTGTGGTATAAAATTCACAATATTTTATCAGATATTTAATGAGATATGCGTCTTGAAAGTTGGTGGATAAGACATTTTGATACACACTGTATTTGGATAATGGCTTTTTATAACTTCAACTAAAACGTGCTGACAATTCCCAAAGCACTTAGTCACTCCCAAAGTCATCTTTTAATGACGAGTTTGTCTCCTTCTTTATTGACGATCCTTTTGTTAAAATAATCACGCTTTGGTAATTAGAATTATCACTTTAAAAAGATTGAATGTTTTTCACACAGAACCCCCGGATTTTTTTAGCCTAGAAAAACGTTATCACAGAAATTTCGTATTTTTAAGTGTTGTGGGAATTGACGCTCAATTTCCACCAGATCGTGCAAAAGGACATTATCCAAGTTAGAGTGAACGCACTATATAGTGTAAAATGACTTCCATTTTAAAGCAAATCTATGGAGTAAAGTGAATCTTTTGTTTGCCTCACGTTGTCGTCCACGTTGCCGTCGTAGTTTCGTAAGGTCCCTAATAACTTCAAATGACCCTGATGTGATTACAAAGTTACATTTAAACAACAGATGCAAGCGGGACTCATTAACATGAACTCGAGTTGATCAGGCTTAACGAATGAGAGAGGAGATGGGAGTTTTCCAAGACATCGTACAAAGTTCACTACTTTCATTCCGATGAGATGAAATTACAACAAGTAAAAACATCCCAAGGAACTCCTAAAACATCTGTCCTAAGATCTTCGATGAGATCATAACACATTATCTTCCAGACGCCATCGTCAGTCACCAATCAACCGATTCATCGAGCGTAATACTTCAAATTCCTGTCCATACTAGCAGACGCTAAAAATGATGCGTTTCTACCGAATTTAACTGAGGTGACGAGGCCAGTATGGTCTAAAAAAAAAGAGGACCAGAATATTTACTGAAAAGGGGATAGCTCAACAACATAATTTTCCAATAGGATGATTGATGACATCGGTTCGTACCTGATAACGTTCTCAATAAATCCCATTGCTTCACCACATACAGCCTGAAAAGTTATGTAGTCAGTTGCAAACCACACAATAGAAATCAGACAACAAACTCTCTTTAAACAGGATAGATTTTTAATTTTGTAAAGGTTAAGCTAACATCTTCATAAGAAGCCATTACCACACACCATAAGCGAGCCCCTTCACTATACACGCTATTCAAGGCCATCATCATTGCCTTTAACTAGACATTCCCTGAATTTCCTTTCATCCGACAGAAAACCAGGACGAGAGCGTTGCTTAAAAGTTCAACAGGCACTTAACATTTTGTCGAGTTCATTTAGTATTACTTATAAACAATGAAAAAAATTACGAACAACTTAAAGATAATGAACTCTAAAAAAATGTGTCAGCAATTTTCTTGTGAGATCATCTCCACGAGAGAGCCAATTGTTTGCTTCGTCTGATCCCTTTTTAAATAATAAACAGCTGTTCGTTCTCCATATAATAGTTCATTATCTTTAAGGCTTAAAAATAATTAAAAATAATAACAAAACAAAAAAAAACATACTGTATATTGGTGCCAGCGACAGCAAGGTAGTTTCCACTCCTATCGAAACACAACGACTTGATCTAAACAAAAAAAATCGAGGTTTAGGAACTAGTCACAAGTACGCGAACAAAGTCCTTGTATTCGTTGTTTCGATGATTTTACCTCTTCGCTTTCATCAAGGGTGATCGTCTTGAAGTTCTTTAATTTTCGTAAATCCCACAACTTGACAACAGAATCGTCAGCGCTCGTTGCTAAGTAATAACTAAACACAAACAAAACTAGGTGACGTCACAAAATATTGACAACCAATCTAATAAATATATAATCGCTTTAACACTTTGTAACACTATGAAAATATATACCACAAGTCCTGCTTACCCATTCTCAGAGAAGGCAATAGAGGTGATTGGACCTGAATGCCCCGGGAAATTAGCGACGTTTGCTCGCTCCTTCAAATCCCAAATCTTAATCACACTGTCTGTCGTACCGGTACCGAAAATCAAACCATCCGGATGGAATTGCGCACAGGTCAAACCTGAAACATAACAAACAACCATGGTGAAGGGATAAAGGAGAGCAAGCGAAGGAGAACATTAAAAGCAACCAAACGAACTAACCATGACTGGCATTTGGATCAGATATGTTTTTGCACAAAATCTTTCCAGTTTGGATGTCGGAAAACGCCCAATACTATAACATAACACAAACACAAGGCTTTAATTTACCGCCCCCTCTCAAATAAAAACCCCACTCCCATTTGGCGTAAAAAATTAAAGAAATTACATTAAATAAATCACACTTATTAGAATGACTGGATTAAGCGTTTCTTATGGAGGTTAACGCTATATGGAAGTTTTAAGATGCAGCCTGGATAAACTGAGATCTGAGATACAGTCGGACAAATTCTTGACTAGTCTTCCAGGTCCACATTATCTACATACACGTTTTTTTATTAAGAACCTTATACTTAGCATGCTTATTTTTTCTAAACGTTTCATAGTTCCTAAACCAGTTGCGTGTTTTTTTTAGCTGCTTTCCTTCCTCAAGTAAACATATATATTTGAATCCTGCTGTTTTAAACACTGTCCAGTTCCTTAGCAGTTGCTTAATTTTCAAGCTTTTTTAGCCTCATGTTCCTTATAAGAGTTGTTCCTTATAAAAAAACAACAACATGTAACTCGGATATTTGTTAACTCAGAGATATGCTCTTGCAAAAAAAATCTATTACCTGGTCACGTGACGAGGTTAGAACATAGTCGCCTAGAAAAGAAAACAGCATGTTACGGAATATTAAGCAGAACAATATCTGTCACCAAAATTAGAAAAAAAAACAGAAGAAAATAGATTCAAAACCTGTTGCGTGTAAACTGAGCCCTGTTACAGCAGCTTCATGAGCCTAGGTGTGAACAGCACTTTAACTAGTACAGAACAGTGGAGACGTACTTTCGTTCAACATAGGTGACATTTTAACACTTACTTTGATGACGTAAGCACACGAACTGTTTGGTATGCTCCATACACGTACAGTGCTGTCAGCAGATGCAGTGATTCCGATTTCCTACAAAAAAATAAAATCCGAGAAACTTCATTGGTTTCTGTGGTCCTCTTAAAGCTTTGTAAGCTTGCTGATGGTAAACCAATACAGATATGATCCGAAATGCTTCAAAAACAAATTCTTCTTGTAACGCTGTGTGTGGGGCTGAGCACACAGCATTACTCACCAAGGAAATCACACAGACACATGTTCTTTTCTGAAATACTAGGTACCAGCTGAAACACTACCACGTGAAAAGAAAGACAGAAGAAACTCACTTCATGTGGATGGTAAATAACAGAGGTGACTTTCTTTGTGTGTCCTTTCAGCGTAGCAACAACCTAATCAAATGAGAATGATGAAATAATACAAGAATTCCACAGCCAGAATTGTTTTTTAGTTGTAGAGAACAGCAAGCTATATCTTTACCTGTTCATTTTCTTTGTTGAATACAATAGCATTCTTATCAGCTCCACCTGAAACCAAATGAAAATATTCTTTTAGCGTATTTGTCACCAGTGAAAACCTTTAGGAACAACCGTAGAGCTTTCAAAGGATCATTTAAAGGAGGTCATAACGGTGCTTGATGATAAAACCATGGAGAGGCCCAATGTCATAAAATAGATTGTTTATAAAACCATACCAGTGATTGCCTTTGAAGTATCATCATCTTGAAGATCGAGAGCTAGGATGCCCGGCACACTTGCGCTATGCAAACCCTTCAAGAAGACATAGATGTTTGAAAACATAATAAACAACAACAAATATATCACCTCAAACAAAACATAAATCCTACAGTTGACTCACAGGGTGGGTAGTTATTTGACGGAATGCCCGGATATCATCGGAAGGTGTCAAGTCCTCAGGAGCTTTCTTTCCTCTCTAAATAGGACAAGATATTATTTGAAACATGTTTCCACCAACACATTAATCAGGAATCCATTCAGGAACAAATAAAGTATTCAAACCTTTCTTCGTTCACTTGTGAGCTCTGTAGCTTTGTCTTGTAACTAAAAATTTACCATCAAAGGTTAACAATTAAAAGGCATAAACTGGTGCTTCACAGTTCTAGTACCAAAGTTTTGATAAGAGTACCTTTTTCAAAACTTCATCTGACATTCCCACTTCAGCAGGTTCCTAAATATATCAAAATAAAAAGTTCAATGGTTCAATGGTTGGATATGGGTTAAACTCAATAGTGATTTCTTGAATAACCACTTATAGTATTCAAAAATAATTTTTCTTAATGCAAGAATGGAAATAATAGAATACGACTTTCGAAATAACAACAACATACCACAACATCCATGTCATCAACCTATAATAGAACAAAAGTATATTAAAAAACAGTACAAATAGAAGTTGATGTTATCCAACACGTGTGAAATAACAAAATAAACAAAAAAAGTAGAAAGTGGGTTCCACTGACTCTACCTTGTTCTGTTGTGCATGCGAAGGTAAACCAGCTTGGACGCCACCACTTGCTTGTGGTTTCAATGTAGCCAAGGCTAAAAAAAGAACAAACGATAATATCATAAATCATTAACGATCTTACTGAAATCTTTGATAAAACAGAACTTTTTATGCAAAAGCATGAAATAAGAGGGATGTCTGATGCATACACCATAAGAGTAATATTAAAATTAGCAATAACATAATGATAGAAATCACCTTCTCTAGCCGCAGTTGCTTCTTTCGTTAATCTGGCGATGACACGACATGCAGCATCATGCTGATAGAGTGCGTGTGATAATTCTATAATGGCACAAAAATGTTAACAAGCATTGCAAGAAAAACAATTGCATTGGACAAGGAAATATTTCATAATTGAATACAGAAATGATTTTCTTCTTGAGAATAATATGAAAGATCTAACATCGAGGGACACCTTTTCACCGAGAAACATTCACATTAAAAGATAATTTTGTCAGGGTTTAACACAGGGGCAGTTGAAAACATTGATATTTTTAAAATGAAAAAAACATCTAACTCAGACAAGTTTTTTAAACATGTGAATTAATTATTAAAATAAGGTATTTTAATGTAATGTGATAATTGTGAAACATAAAAAAGGAAATTTAATCAATAAAGAATTCTGAAATACTGTTTTCATTATGTTTTGAGCTGTACAAAATAAAACTTTGCTGAATAATGAAATGTGAAGATTACAGTCCATTGGAAATTCATAATTTTCTACAATTTTTATGATCACCTAGAACTAAACATATTTTTTAATGAGGACGCTGAAAAAGCAAATTTTAACTTTTCCCCCATCAGCTTGGATTAGATAAAGTTTACTAGTGAACCAACATTTTTTGTGACGACATTTTTAATTCCTTTGAGCTAATTCATGGTAAGTCTTATATGATGATTAAAATAATGGAAACAGAAAAACACAAGATTTGTAGATATATAACCTTGTCGAGCAGCTTGAAGTTGTTGTCTCAGAGTAAAACTATGAAGCATGACAGCATCCTAAAAGATTAAATAAAAAGTTCACTAATATTTAGTCAGATACAATCCAAATTTGTATAAAGATAAATATTGTTGGTATAGAAGTCAAGAACAAACAGCACAAATCATTATTGTTGAATCTAAGAACATAAATGACAAAACGCTCAAATTTTAGTTATCAATAGCCCCTACCCATTCATCTTGTAGAGCTTTCAATATTGCTGGAATACTGGTTGCTGATGGAGGTCTTGGTTTTGTCAGCGGAGTTGCTAAAATGTATAAAGAGTGACAATACTACCTGTTATGCCTTTTTTACCCCTAAAGTGCCTTTTAAGTTGGAAACAATGAATGTATTCGTAAATCCTAATCTGTTTTTCATTCAGACAGGAAATACAAATAATGCAATAAAGATTTTTGCATTGTAAAAGTTAGAAAGTTTGAAAATAGTGAATGGAATAAAAAGCTTCTCAAACATCAACAACAAAAGAATTTCACTCTTATAGTCACGGGTCATCATTATAATATATCCTCGTTAACACAACTGAAACAGAATCTTCCGACAAAAATTTTCAATGAATCAATGAAAATAATATATACAAAGTAACGAAGCTACATTTGATTTTCAGTTAGGACCACTCGACCAAAACTTGCGATAAAAAGCGTTTCATACTACTTTATGACAGTCACACGACGAAGTGCATTCACAACTTTTTCTTCTGATTTGAGAATACAAGATTGAGAAATGTATTGTAAAATCATGAAAGAAGTAATTATCAATCTGATTTAATTTGTAACTTAGGACTCTTTACTTTGTACATTCACGTTGATATAAATAAATTGTCCAGAACAAATTATTTGTGTTTTTTCTATGAAGCCCAAGAATATTTGAATAGAATTCGTCGAGATACAGATGACAAAAGATCGGCAACACAAAAATTCTCACGACTTTCGCCACATTTTGCTTTTTTAGGATTCACAACTTTATATGCTGGCGACTTTTAAATATTTTCACAAAAAACATTTCACAGATTTGCAGCCATTTTTTTGAAGGGTGAAGGGTGCTAGTGACTTTTTGTGCTATTTATTTTCGTATTCAGATTGAATAACTTCGTTACCAGATCCCCAACATAAGTAGGCAGTGGCGTAACTCGGGGGTTGCTTTGGGTGCGATCGCACCACCCTCGTGCCAACTTTGGCCTTCTTTTTTTATCAAGCAATTTTTCAAGCGATATACTACCAAACATTTCTAGAACACTAAGTTTAAGCTAAGGGGAGGACTGAGCATATAATTACAAAATACATGTTCTGGTGAAGCATGTAATAACCATTTGTTCGTTTGAATTACTCATTCCGAATGCTTCCTGAAAATTTATTATCACAATGTTTGATATTCTTATGTTAATGATTTTAATAATCGTTTTGTCGATACGCTACACAATAGCGCAAATTTAATTTTACGACCATTATTGAAACTTATGCTAATGTATCGCTAGAAAAGCGGTACTCCTCTGAAGATGTAGAAATTGTTCGCTTTCTCAGGCCTGGCCGTGAATAAAATGCTTCACGTGCGGTAACCGCACGCCATAAAAGTTTTAAAAACTTATGGCGTGCGATGATCGCACGCCAAAAAAGTGATCGCACGCCACGGGACCTGGAAACTAAGCTGCCTTTTAATTTTACTGAATAACACGAAAACGAGTCCTGCTGGTACCACTTATGTTTTCATATTCTTTCGTTAGGTGAACAAATGAATTCGAATAATGAAGGAAATTTCAAAATTACCTTAGCAACGGTTGTCGTTTTCCTTAGCAACAGCGAATAAACCTAAGCTATAATGTAGGTCGGCATTGCCATTCTGAGGCCTACCACAGGTCGGCAATTTATTAACTTGCATCTAACAAGCACAGTGACGAATTGAAAAAAAATGTATTCGTTGAAACGTGACTTCATTCATCAAACAAGTTTTTCTTTCGTAAATATGAACATATATAACACCTGTTGATTAATCTACATTAATGATTAATTCAAGTTGATCATTCTTTCTACCAGCTGATGGAAGAAAAAATATGTGATCAAATGTTCCGTTATTGTGAAAAAAACGTAAATGTTCTGCACGTGCGATTTATAAATCTGTTTGATTGCACGTGCGGTAATCGCACGCCTAGGGTCCGTTTTTACGAAATTCACGTGTGCGATTAACGCACGCCTTAGCCAATCTAGGCGTGTGTGGGCGCGTGCGCGTGCGATCGCACGCCATTCATGACCAGGCCTGCTTTCTTCTTTCTTCATTTTCTGAAGAACTAAGCCGAAAGGGAAATTTTGACATGGTAAAAAGTTTTGTTTTTGCATAAAGTTTCACAGCCCCAAAAATAAAAAAAATTTAACGTGTCGAATTTTCCCTAGAGCTATGTTTCTATGCAGTTGCTATGCTAGATCGTCATCATTCAATCGGATGTATTCAAATAGGAGAGTAAAATAAAATTATCGAGGCAATTCTTTATAATAAATCACGATTATTTTAGCGACGAATTCTGGTCGAGTGGTCCTAACTGAGGTGAATAAGCTGTCAAGTGCTGGTTAGAAATTTATAATTGAATGAGAAAACTGCTTGTCAAGTAGATGTGCCATTCCTATAAACCCTGTAGATATAAAAACTACCAAAAATAAAATGTGCCCTAACAGAAATAAAAAAAACTGTACTTATGACAACAGCAATGAATGCACATACTTTTTATTTCAATCAGATCAGCTTCTGATAATGTGTCACCAGTGATTGGGTCTGTTCCATTTTCTGAGATAAATTTTTCTATCAATCTTTTCTCAAATACATGCTTTGATACGGGCGATAAAACTGGGTGTTCTGCAACCTCGCCACTTACTAAACAGTGTAAGAATACGAAAATATAATTAAATACTTTAAATAAAATCAAGAGAAATCTAGGTGCGTTCATATTAAGCACGAATAAAAACGAAATTGCTGAAAATACAAGAGCTTTCACTGACTTGAGCAAACTAGCGCCATTTTCTTTCACTTCACATGCACGATCAGTCGTAAAGTAAATTGGTGGTAATTGTTACATCGAAGCAAAATAATCCCGATTTTTCCGGTGTTGTGGTGTAAATTAGAGGACACTCTCTCCCTCCTGAGAGGAAATTAAGATTTTTCGGGTCCTCCCGATTTAAAAGGAAATTAAGGGCGATGGATGGACAGTCAACGTGGAAATCTTCAAAATATTTCTAAAGGATCTTTTTCAAAAACTTGGTTTGATGAAACTTTTTAACATTCAAATTTTACAAACAAAAATGAACAGCTCTGGGACGACACACACTTGCGAAAGTAATCACCTGTAATTCTCCAAAAAACGTCGCCTTTTTTTGCGAAATGAATTGAAAATGTTTTCAATCAAATAAATAAGTTCTTCGCCAAAAATTCAAACTTCAAAGGAATACCGAACAAACTATGACGCAAATGAAATTAAGTTTCAAAAGATCTTTTGTTTAAAATCGAGCTGACTTTAAAAAAGTAAAGATCGAAAGTGACTGTGTTGCAGTGTATGTGTGTAGTATGATCTAAACTGAAAGCATGGGTAGGAAGGCTTTGTTCGATATAACTGAACAAGAAGAATTGGCCGAATGCGTTCGGAAAAATACCCTTGTTTAACCTTAGGCCGACTTTTTTTTTGCGTCGCCTTATTATGTTAGCGATTTTAGCGAATGAGCTTATTTTCGCTAGATTAAAGTTGCGGAAAAATTAAATTTAGCAAAACCTTTTTTTCACTTCTGGAAATTCTCAGTAATTAAGCGGTCATTCGCTAAAATTAGGTTGCGTTAAATCCGTGTTCATCCATTTTCGCAAAATTTTAGTGACGCAAAAAAAAAGTCGGCCTAAGGTATTATGATAAAACTTCCAAGCATGAACCATTGTCGAAAATGCGTGGGCAAATTTTGACAAATAAACACCGTATTCCATCCTTTCTCTGTAAATTTTGTTGAACTCAAACTTGTTTTCTTTTTCTTTTCTTCGTGAGTATGAAAGCAAGAGCACATAACATTTCGTGTCCTCACTATCCATGGTCGAAGCGTAAAAGAAGAAGTTTCAAAAAATAAGTCCATTTAAATGGACACACTACAACAGGTGTTTGCGAAATATTTTTTGGCGACTGAAAAATTTGTGTTTCGCCTATTTCGAGGAATTAATTCTGTCGCTTATAAGTGGACACTTAGCTTGCTATATATAGCGCAGCGGACACTTTGCTGTAGCGGACACAAATTTTCGGAACCGTGTAAACATTTCCTTTGAAAATCACCTCTCATCACCTTTCATCATTTTTTCGGGGAAAATTAAAAAACATGAAACATGTATGAAACTTGTGGCATGTTTCAAAAAAAGCAAGTAAACGCGTGTGTCGTGAAAATGTTTTCAGAAAGTTTTAGATGCGGAGGAAATAAACAAAACTAACTGTAAGTTTTATTCAATATTCGTTTGAAAAACAATTTTCAGTATTTGGAATAAGCCATTAACAATTCAAAATTCTTCTGCAGAATGTTTTGATCGAATTTAACCTACTTTCTGTTTGATGACTGAGAATTCAAAATGGTAGAGGTTGGGGGATATGTTTTAAAATTCAAATTCAATTTTTTGACAGCAATAAATGAAAGTTTGACTTTGCTAAAAATAACACCGAGAAAAGATTTTTCATAATTCAAAGTAAAATCAAGATTCAATTGACGATCCTGGTTTTAGGAAAGTCTTACTTCTGTTTGGGTGGATGAACAAGGTAACACGAGAAAGTGTTTTCCTTAACCCAAGCAGAAGTAATAAAGTTTTGTTACGATCTTAACCAAAAGATTGATAGTATAAATATCGAATTGATAGCAGGAAAAGCATTGTTCAAAATACTATGACATCATAAAAAATTTTTCAGCCCAGAAAAATGAAAGTCGTGGGAGATCTTGGCCTACCCTAATTACACATACAACTGAATGTTTGATTCTTAATGCTCATATTGAAACCATATATTATATATTGAAATTAAACAAGTGAGAAAAATCACTATACCTGAAGTAAAATGTAAAATGTACATACATGGTTGCAATTCCGCGCACCTGTACTTGTAAGTCATGGAATAGTGTTAGCTCGTGCAGAAGACATAGGTTTGTTTGCCATGCTTTTGACCAGATCCGCCTCCACCTCTCCTGACCTGTTATTAAACTTACTCTACAACTCCTGCCTGCATATCTCTAACCGTCTGTCGTTGTGGCGCCGTTGTATAGTGGTTATCACTCTTGTATTTCATACGGGAGATCGGGGTTCAATTCCCATTGGCGGCGATTCACCATGCGCGAGTCAATGTCATAGCGCCGGGTCGACCCATGCCATGTGAGGGAAATTGGGCAGATGATACAGCGGTTGTTGCAGGAGGTAATCCAGAAGAGCACAGGCCCTTGTGCTTTCGTTGACTAAATTTCAGAAGTTGGTGGAAGGAAAGGCCAAGAAACTGTTAATAAGCATCAACAGCAGCATTCAAAATCTTCATTTGGGCTACGAGTGGTCGACAATCTCATCAACTTCCTCACACATCAATCACACTTCCATTTCATTTATTACACAAATTATTACACAAGGTTTTTACAATTTTCATATGGTCTGGGATTACATTCCAGATTTGAGGACCCAGATATCCAATTGACTGTTTACCTTTTAATTCACTTTAAAGTACTCTAAAGTAGTCTTTTTCAGTAAATACAAATTAGACAATTGCTATACTTATAGTTCCTGATCTTGGTTGCACTTGCTAGGTACAAAAAATCACGAAACTGTTTGTTTTGATATCAACAGATTTTTTTTATGAGATTTTTTTAATCGAAATTTAAAATTTTCAAGTAAATAACTCGAATTATAACGTCATAATCCATAACTCGACTTCTGTTACTCGGGTTTTCCGGTTCTCTTTATAATACCACTATGGTATCAACGAAAAAGGCCTTTAAAAGGAAAATGAACAAAAACCTTAATTTGGTACTAGCCATGTCATGATGACCTTCGAAATCTAATTTCCGCCAGAAGTTACCGTGCTCTACAGGGGCGTCGTTAAATTTCGTTACTATGGTAAATTTTTACTTGGTATTCTTGTAAAAAACTAAGCAAAGGTTATTTCACAGGTCAAAAATTTGCTGCTAGTTACGAAGCCGTGTATGTTAAATTTTTGTAATGGTATTGTATTTTTTATCTCCATCATGTCCAGCTAAGTTTGAAAATTGATAGTCAAGTGTCATTCTCCTGCTTATAATAAGCCTTTCTAGCCTACGTTCCACACTTGTCTACACAGACTATTATGGAGTTATCTCGAGTTTTTCATGGTGGGCTGGATAGTGGTGGGAATGAAAAAACACACTGTTAAAGGGAAAGCTTCACATCAAACTACAAATACAGCTTTTAAGGGTAAATGATCTGAAGAAAACTGACTGTTCGGTCCGCCATTTTGGTAACTTTTCGCTAATTCTTCGCTTATTTCCAGAATGGAAAAAACAGAGGCATTTTCAGTATGGAAAATGTAATCGAGGCTACCGTTGAAATCGAACGTGGCAGATGTGACTAAAGGTTCTTCATTCTACGGGAAAAAAATCAGAACACTCGTAAGAAATGCTGCAGTGGGCAAACTACCCAAACAATATTACGGAAGAATTATACCATGATTGTTTCGTACGCACTGGCCAGATTCAGTGGATTGGACAGATATTTTCCAAGATATTCCACACAGGGACATGCGTGCTCGGCTCGCTAAAAGAGAAGAAAAGATAACTTTGCTGAAACAAGTGTCTCCCTGTAACGAAAATATCTGCGAGTTCATTCTATCTTTTATTAAGATACCGATATATATCGATTAAATGAGGTACAGTATATTGACTCACTACTTGTCTATCATTTACATAGGTCAAATATTTTAATTCGTTAAGCTCTTGAGCATCTAAAGATCCTTTCTTCATCATTGTCATGGTATGGAAAGAAGGCTCCACATTGAAGTCTCCTCCAATGATAACAGCAATGTCCTTGATTTCCAAACGCTGTTCCTGCGCCATCACCTTCCTCACTTCATCAACCTTTTGACACAATAGCGCCGCTTGTAACGCCTGTAAGGCTGGTTGACGCAAACTATCCCATACGCTATGTGTCGTTGCTAGCAAGAAAGCAAATTTGACAGTCAACATCCAAAGACACAATCACAGATGACATGCACATGTCGCGTTCGATATAGCGTAACATAACGATAGAACGCGTTAAATACTGTCGAATCTCTATAATTCGAACCTCCATCATTCAACAATCTCTCTAATTCGAACGGATATTCACTCAATATTTCTTCGAAAATGAACCTTCGTAATTCAATCTTTTTACAAACCGAGCGTTTTTTTCGGTCCCTTGAGTGTCTGAATTAAAGAGAGTTTATGGTAAAAATTTCATCAAACCGAAAAGTTAGATATAAATTAGAGAACTCACGGGTTCAAGTCGTTATCGCCCTAACCACCCGACTCTCAACATACGCCCAACCACCCGACTCTCAACATACACACGCCGAAAATGACTATTATAAAACGTAAATTGCTGGTTCTATGCATGGTTATTAGTGAAAATTAACTCTTTCTTTTGACAAATTCAACAGGGCGTCGAAGTAGGGAAGTGGTGGGGGACGGATTATGAATCATTGAAATGCGACAAGTCTTTTCAAAAGAAAGGCAATACTTAGACAAAAAAAAAATAACCAGAAAACTCAGAAATCTTCATAAAGCAAATAGATTACAGGTTTCTCTTTACACTCCTTTACGATTCTTGAAAGAAAAAGTATTCGAGGAGGAAACTGAAATTCATTTCCTACCAACAATCACGATACGGGAATTCTTGATGACTTTGAAAACACATATTTGAAACACGTGCTCCTTCTTCAGTTTCTCATCAATCATCACAACATCGATGTTTTCATTTTGAGCACACTTTCGAATCTCGTCGTGGATACAAATTTTGTAGGTGCCTAAAAATTATAGAAGACTAACAACAACATCGTCGTCAATGGCAACTAACGCCCTTCAGTGATAGAGTGCTCACCCGCAGAGTGGGAGGTTAAGGTTCAGTGAAGAGTCATTACTACGATTATAGTGAGTGGCGATCCACTCAGTTGGAAAGGGGATTAATGCCTGAAGGGGATAAGTGGGCTGAAACAATACTAAGCGTTCCCATGGGGGCTCTTCACAGGACCCTCACTCATAACAGTTCGTTCAAAACATAAACTGGACAAACAAATAAATAAATAAATAAATAATAAGTAAACAATAATAAATATCCATACGTAAACAAGTTAAAACTTTTTTTCTGTAGCAAATCGCATTTCCTTCGTTGGTTGGTTCTTTCTTGCAGAAAAAACTGAATTCGTATCCACGCCCGTTCAACTCCTCTCGAAGAATTGGAACATAGTTTTCATCTATCTCTTGCAGTAACAGCACGTCGCTATCCAAAAAGTCCAGCTAGTTCAGGATGATAAAGAAATAGACCCAAAATTTTATTAAGATTATATCAACATGCCTCGGTTTCGTTTTGAAATACTTATTTAGGGGGTAATAGAGATCGTATTGAAACAAAGTTTGTCATGTTGTGGGTTAGCCGGAAGAAAAGGTTTGAATTTCTCGGAAAAAAATCTATTACCACAAAAACGTTTGTTAGGTCTCCAAACGCAAAGAGTCTTTCAAAGTCAAAGATTTCCAGAGAATTCTGTTATGACTAATGGTTCAACATGAGGCAGTCACAACAACAAACAAACAAACAAACAAAAACACTCCTCCTTTGGGATGATCCAATACGAATCTATGACTCGAGCATTCGACATGTCAAACAAATGATCAATCTGAGGCTAGCGAGTTATTGAACGTTCACGATATAATATGTTAATCGAGACGTTTACCTCTTTCAGGAGTAACTGATGTCGAAAGCTATCATTTCCATGGCCTCGATATAAATACTCTGTTCCACTGACTTCTGGGTAATCTTTTTCGTCGATATGAAAATCTGCCAAAATGTTGTAGGTAGTTACACTTAAAGTCGTGCCCCCATTAACCTCCTTGCCTTTGATAGCATATCTGTTCTCCCGAGTTAAGTTCATTTTAAAGTTTCTTCAGATCCTGGAGTGGAAAGAAAAGAGATGAGGTCACAGTGGGCAATTTTTAAAAGTCTCTGCGAAGGAGTGCATTTCTATAGAAACATACATACTATTTCAACAATGCTCTCCATCGCATTAGCTTTCGACGATTTTGCGCACTGGGATGACTTTGGCGAAACTCGATAACTAGGCATGAAGTTTGAACAGAAATTCGGAAAACGTCCATGTATGAGCACTGCCTGTACAATAGGCCTTTCCTGAATTTCCATTTAAACACCGTGTTAATGCCTTGCTATCAAGTTTCGCCTCGTTTCTATACATTCTATCGTTTCATTTCATTATATTTTCATTCTGCAGTGGATAATCAAAATCTTCAAAATGAAGGAATTCTTGCATGATGTCTATCCAGATGTTTAACATGCGAGATTCGACGAATTAGTAAACTCAAAATTGGGATTCCAATTTCTTTCCACTTTGATCGTGTTTCGATTAATTCCTTAATTTTCTTAAGCACCTGTTCTCATTCACGAAGAAACATTTAGTGAAGTTAGTGAGTTCAATGAATAAGCTAGTGTAATTCAGCCTTTAAACTTAAAATCAAACTGTTAAGAAAAACACTGGTCATGATTCATATACGAGATTTATTTCTAAACTATCGTCATGGTTACAGGCACATTACATGTTCTTCCCCACTACTCTCGGTTTACAGTCGTACTTGTGAGAGCTCAACCAATCACGAAGTTGACACGACTTGCCGCAATAAAAGACCGACAAACAGTTCGCACAGGCCGACAACATACCGACTTTCTTGCACACACCACAAACCTAGAACGTCAAAAGGCAAAAGCCACTTAAGAAATCTTGAAGGACAAATACTTTTGAACAGCACACGTGATAAATTCTCGAAATTTAATTGGGTTAAACCAAAACCTTTCGGCTTGAACCAATTCGAACGACCGTCTCCAAGGAGATGGATGTTTTTCGAAATGTACGTTTTTCTTTTCTATTAGAAACATTTTCACCCTCCTTCATTAAGTTAAGTTAAGTCTAAGCCTTTGCATTTTACTACACATACGATGGAGGACCCACCTGTATTCTTTTCCACATCAGTTGATAAAGCAAGTGCTTTTCTAGTGTTAACAACTCGTCTAGACTGCGATCATACTGCTGTTCAAGTAGACTGGATGATTGAATAAGTTTCTCGTTCATGTTACCATACAATGTTGCCAGAGACTTGGCAGATGGGCGGGAAAGTTCAGAATTATCGCATCTCTGCGCCTCCGCCTTTACATGGGTACCGCCCAAATCTCCTCTTGATCTTTGAAGTCTGGATAATTCATACTTGTGAGCATCTAAAACAATACATCGAATATGAAGTCAATCAGGAGAAAACTGAAACATACTCTGCACTCATACTCTTCACGTATTTCCTACCAGGCTACGACAACGAAATGCTGAGATTTCATCACAGAGGCAAAAAGGCTTGATTGTATCGACAATACTTTAGGTTAAGAAAGATCTGGGAATTGTTAAAAGCTTTCGTGAGAGAGGGAATTCCGAAAGCTTTTTTCCTGATTGAACTGAATAATGATTCTTAGCGATGATTTTGTCAAATAATATATTCCAACATTATGTAAAGTAAACCTCGTGCCCATCCCTTCTATTTCCGCTTTCGATGCTACCAACATCGAGGAAGTTGGTAGAGCTGTCAGACAAGCATAATGTTCAGTGAGTTTTGAAAAGGGCGTTCAAAAAAGTCATACAATGTAGAATCCTGAGTAGAAATTGCATTTTATGCTTTAAACCATGGACGTATAAAAAACGACCATGTTTCAACTGCAACCTACAAAATGATCGTTTCAATTTCGTTTGATATAATGGACAAACAAAGTAATGAATTAATCACATTATGACGTCATAATTAAATACATTCTTGTATGGACTCGTGATCGTAATATGAATAGCTGTTCAGTTTTAATTATTTTCAAAAGTTCAAGGGTGGTTCACACATGGTTAAAATTAAATTTTTCATATCTCACAAAATAAAAACGTGAATAAAAAGTGCATGAGAGACCTTAAATTTTTCTTTCAGAATTTTATTTCATAACGAATTGTATAAAAAGTTCTTGTTTTCGTGAAAAATTGCTCAGTAATAGATTAAGCATTTAAAAACAATGTATATATGGTCCGTCTAAATATGATTCTATGATGGGAAATGTTTATTTTCACTGACAACAACAACAACAACAAAGAAACGTTTCAATCCACTGAGAAGATAGAAACCATCTGTACAATAATTTTTAGTTCGTTTTCAACTGAAAGTACTGAATAAACACAGACTTTTCGTCGACAGTGTTGGCCGATTTTCAGTTTGTTGAAATCTGAAGCATGTTTTTTCATCGGTATTGTCTGGCACTGATAATATCAATATTTATTGAGGTAAAAAATTTTTTTATTCTTTAACACCTTCTTTTATAACACCTTTTCGTGAGAATAAGGGGGTGAAGACTTACTGTTCTTAAACCAACAAGAAGTTTCTGATTTCAGAGCTCATATAATAAGTAAAGGTCGCGTAGGAAAGGATATGTTAATTTCAATAGCATTAATTCTTTTGAAGTGCTTTAACATTGGGCGACAAAATGAATGACCTTTTTGTAATGAAAGTGATACATACAAAATTTAACCAAAGTCACTCAGTTAGGAAGTTCCATGACGATTGGTAATAAACTGCTAGAATAGGAAACCTGGTTGGTAGACGACTGTAGAAGAGTTTCTCGTTTTGCCATGTTATAGTTTATGATGATATGCATATGTTTTTATACGAATATGCTCTATAAAAACATCGATGCTGGAAACCATTTCATATTCCTTAAATATACCATAAATCATGGTATTTTTTCTCATCTGGGCAGAATATCAGTACTTAAACCAAGGAAATATCATAAAAATGCTCAAAAATCACTATTGTTATAAAAAAAACCCATCACTTATAGGACAGTCACTCAAAAACAAACCAACAGACATTATTGTGTTTTCAAGAGGTTTATGTTTCTTCAACTAAGTGTCTTTTTTCTTTTTAACCAAAATATCCTTTCGTAAAGAACGACCATACCTTAAGATGACACACACTTCAGAAGACAATCTATGGTCGATATGTTATAGATATAATACAAAGGGATTGCTTTTCTGAGATTTGCAAATTCGAAAAAAAAATCTGATTAAGAAGAAAATTAAGTAAAACGTGAACAGTACCTAGTAGGCAAAGTCGCCAAAAAGTCACTGCGTTGAAGAGTATTTTCATTGAAATAGTGTGTATACATCTATAAAAAATGTACTCCTTCGCAGTGGTATTTCAACAAATTTGTCGACTGGGTATAAACTCTTTAGCAATCAAAATGTGAAGTTTTCTACAAAGAAATTTCGACTTCATGAACCGAGCTGCATCAGCTGACCACAAGCATAACCTTGGTGTCATCAACTGTCTTCTTTACGCAATTTAGGCAGCCGTCGGCGAGGATGAAGAATCGTTCAATTCCAGTTTCACCGATAAAAACATCGGGATAATTATAGGTGTGGTGTTGGCCTTATATTTGATTGGATACGTTCTTATTGTAAGTGACACTCCAAAAAATCGGAGCTTTTTTCGGGTTTTATTCTCTGGTAACCGGGTTATTATTAGAACTCACCATTTCTCATCGACACTGTTTGATTTTTTCAGTTGGTGTCTTCAACTGGTGGATCAGTACTCCCTCACAAACCTATCAGTTACTCCGTTCAACACAACGAAGCTGCGGACGGGATAGGAGCACTCACTTCAAGAAGAAGCAAGCATTTAAAGCATAAGACAACGTAAAACCAACAAGTTGAAAGAAAAAAACTGCAAAAGAAGGGGAAATAGAAATCGGAAACATGTTCGGAAAATCGGAAAAAGACGGGCAAAACGAACGCAACATATAACTCACCGAAATCCGCAACGAGTTTGTCTCGCCTCTGATGCAATTCCCGAAGTTTCCTCTTTTTCCGTGCCTCGCTCAATTGGACAAAATGCCATAGGGATGACAGCTCGGTTTTGATGTTTTGAGACAAAGATTGGGAGTCACTGCAAACATCTGCAAAGCAAAAAAATTCCCATGAAATGCTACTGAAAAAAAGTTGAAAAACACGGCGTAGCCATCGTACTGATGAAAATGAATAAATAAAGTGACAGTGAAATATATTATTTATTTACCTTTCGTGGATTGGTCGAACATACCACGATATTTGATATGTTTTAGACAAGGTTGTTGTTTAAGTGAGTTCGTATGATTTTTAGTCCCTTGTTCCTTTGGTGACGCACTATAGACATTACTGAAGTTCTGTTGCTTCAAACAATCCGCTATAATCAGATGAGGCGTGAAATCTGATTGGTTCGTTTGCATTTTGTTGGAGCGTCGCTTTTGGTGCAGTTCTTTCAGCATGGTACAACACAGGTTCAATTTCCGCTTATCCTTTCGAAGTGAATTTTCACTTTCCTGTTGACAACCAGTTTTCATTTTTTTGTAACCATGAAGGACGTTCGCTGATTGTCGTAACTTAGCAACACGCTGTGTATTTGTTTCACTTTCGGCGTAACATTCAGTTCGGAGTTTTTTACAGTTGTGGTCTGTGTTTGTTGATGACAGTGGTACTTGGTGCAACTGTTGTGGCTCCATAAAACAAGTAACATCTTCGGCGTTTTTTCGTTGTAACAACCGAAATCGAGGATGGGTTGGTGTCACGGTTACACTGGGAGATGACTTGTTATGACTAGAAATCGACGCACCTTCTCCAAGAGACGATGCAGATAAAGAACGCTTCGGTGATAGAGGCCTATGGATTCGATTTTCACAAGCAGGTTCTGTGGGATTCTGCGTTAAGTGATAACAAGCTGTATGCTTTTTACCGTATTGAGATAGCTTCCATGCTATGGGCTTCATATTCGCTGCAGACACTCCATCACAACAGTTGTTCAGTGTCGACTTCATCACACGAGATTCTTTACACGTCTTTCCGACCGTCAACCGTCTTCTTTCTTTCTTGACTGAGAATAATTCCCCGTCGTTGACGCTTTTATGTGCACAAAAAAAATTTGACGTCAATTTATTGTAAGCATTATTTGACGTCAGATGCGGTAAATTTATGATGTCATTAATTTTTCTACTAGCTGTCTGCTGGTGTGTGAGCTGGACCTGACTTGTAACAGCCGAAAAGAACATTTCGCTTTTTAAACTAGCATTTGTTTTCCCTATTACTTGCGTTTGACGAGATCTCTGATTATCAAGTTTCAATCTATCCGACTCGTGACGCAATTGATGAGGGAGATTCTTGCAAACCATCTCGTATGCTTTTACACTTTCGTTGTCATGCCAACAATATAGTGGACTATTGTTCGGCGAATTATTAGGCATAGGTTTTTGTCCATTGACGTTCTTTACTTCTTCGTCGATCAGCGTTGTAGTTTTTATGTGCTGTTCGCCTGGCCTCACTGACGTAGAACAGTCGTGTGCAGGCTTTTGGTCAAACACAGTTTCGCGTAAAATTTCATTGAGATCAAAAGTGAGAGCACTACCACCCTTTAAACTCTCGTGAATGAGTTGGTAAAGCTTTAATGCAATCTCTGTTGATGGTTTTGCTTTGTTGGTGACTCTCCATACGATCACCTTGCTAGCTTCGTCTTTCAATTTCTCAGGAACGACAAAGTAAAACTCATTTAATAGTTTCCAGCCTTCCTCGGAGAGAACAAATTTCTTTGTCTGCCATGATTTTTGACTAACAAGTATCTCGAATTCGTTGCAAGGAAACAGTTTTGTACGCGCCAACGGGATGAAATAAAATGCGCCCTTGGGCTGTAGAAATGTGCACAACACCCCATCGATAGAACGAGATTTGGATGCTTTGACTTTAGCATTGGCCATGTAACCAATTTCTGAAAACTTTTTGCCATCATGCATGACTTCATAATAAACACTTTCGACCCCTCTGACACGATCACGGATAACTGACGTGTGCTTGGCAAAAAGTCGTTATGCAATACAATGTATTCTTTAAGATTTTAACGTCACAGCGATGAAACAACTTCTTCATCGGCATGTTAGTTCGGGTAACATGGCGATAAAGTAAGAAATATTCGGGTAAGAAATATATTAACGACCTATTGTTTACGTTGAAAGCAATAACAAAAAAATTACAAAGTAATCGTTATAAAGAAGCCATGGTACTGTTGTTTTATCGAGATATGAGGAACCTCCATAAAGCCAATATAAAAGTGGACACACGAAGAATCGGGATATTTTAGTTCACACAATCGAACTTTCGCCGTGTGGAATTTCAATTAACAGACCTATACTTGTGAAAGCCCTCATTACAGACAAGAAAAAAAATATTGTAAATGAAAAATGGCAACGCTGTTGATTTCAACTTCAAATTCTTACTGGTTTAAAAAAAATCTTTTCTATAAGAGGAATACTTCTGCACAATGAGCATGACTTACACACATAGATGTTAAAGAAGATCATGTCAAGGTTATATTTAGGTCAAATGACGTTCGCTTTTTTATGGAAACTTCGCTGTTGTATACGAAGCTGAAGCAATCTACCGATGTTTTGGCGACTCGTTTACACAGTTTTTTTCTTTTTGCTGCATCATAAGAACTTGCCATTGAGAAAAGAAACACTGGTTTGTCGTAAGGATCTGTTATAATGATTCAAAATTATATCACGTCCGAGTTTCGGTAAAAAGCCATTTCGAATTCAACTTTAAGCTCCAATTTCACTCAATAAAATATCGACAGGAAAATCAATACCCAAGAAGACCAAGGTGTTCAAATCGGGCGAAATGCTTTCAAGTTTAAAACACGGACTGAAAACCGTCACTATTGATTCAAAACAAAAGGACCGATTTTCTTTCAAATCTGGAGAAAGCGTAAAAGAACAACTAAAACCGCTATAAGGTTCGCAGGAACAAGCATTTTTCTAACTTGCGTCAGAGCAGGTTTTGTGTGAAGACGAGTAATAATCGGGACTGATTGGTATATAGAAGGAAAAAAAATAAACCTCATGGAAAAACTATTTCATGATTTCCCTTCATCATGCTTAAGTTTGTAATAATTATCGAAATTGCAAACGCATCGAAACTTCGGAAGGGGTCTATTCTAGTATAAGGTGACAAATATGCTGCGAAATCTAAAGGAGCAATCAAGGGCCTGTGTTCTTCTGAATGACCTTCCTGCAACATCCGATGTATCATCTACCCAATTGCCCTCACATGGCATGGGTCGACCCGGCGCTATAACATTCACTCGCGCATGGTGAATCGCCGCCAAGGGGAATTGAACCCCGATCTCTCGCATGAAATACGAGAGTGATAACCACTATACTACAGCGCCATTAGACACCAAAGACACCTAACACCGAATAACAAAGAAAAAGTTTTGTGAAAAGAAAAAGAATTGTGTCCAGTGTCCAGTGTCCGAATCTAGACAGTTTGGCGTTCGTTTGTATTGAACTAGATTCTTTCACGTGCAGAGCAAGAGGATGATATTCTTAAAAACAAAATGAGTACTCAAGAGGTTTCATGAGGTAAAAATATTAAAAATATCTTCTTATAACGTTATGTACAACAGAACGGTTACAGACAATGTAACCAAGAAAGTACTACAAATTACTATATACAGAAGGACTCAAATAATTTATAAGCACAGTAAAAGTTAGTAATGAAACAGACATACATACAACGTTCTACTATACAATATTTTCATCAATGACCAAACGAGGTATTAAGCAGACGAAACGTAATAAGATCCAAAAACAAGGACGTGTTTGAACTTCCGAACCGCACATTTCAATGTGTTTTTACACAATTTGTAAATGGTTACTTACAATAAACAGCAAAAGAAAATCAACTTCTCTTTCTCAGGTCAGAATCTTCACCAAACCACATGTTTGATTACACCAGCAGGTGGCTATACCATTTGTTTGTGGCTGGATTTTCGGAATTGATTAATTTTGAATTTCCAGCTGGTGTGTAAACACTGCACGAAAAAATAACTCGAAACCACTTCATAAGCTGTCATTTCCTGTGTCTTCTTTCTTGGCTGCCTCTAGTTCATCTAGCAACTTGCTACGTAACAGATCATTCATAACATTAGACATGCTTGCACTGGCCACTTTCCTTTCTCGCTTAACTGTAATAAAAATTAAAAATAATAAAAACGAAAATGGTAAAGCATCAACAACAACACTTAGACAAAACAATGCGTACCACTGGCGGGAGTTTTTCTTTTGGCTGAGGGTTTGTCATTATTTTCATCATTGTCGAAATCAAATGCTTCGAATGTTCTGCTAAATAAAATTATCACCTTCTTTTACAAACATGTTTACAAGATACAGACCAACAAGAGAATTATAGTAACTTCCAGAAGCCCATACTTAACATCTGCAGGATCTTTTTTCACATCCTTTGGCTTAGAAACTGTAGCTGGAATTTGAGCTGCAACAGTCTGCGGTACAATTGCTTTCGGATCTTTCAAAACCTTTTTGCATGGATATACACAGCTTAAGTTTAAAACGCCTTTTTCTTTAACTTCATGAAACAAAGGCACAAGTCTATTGGGTATGAATGGATCAGCCGAATTTCCTGCTGGTGGATTATAAACACTCCATTCATCATCACTTTCTGCAATCTCAAAATCATCCATAATTCTTAATATTCAATCTAAAAATTGCAGATGAAACTATTGTTTAACAGTTATTAATGATAGACCGATTGAGAACATCTTAATGATAACAGACACAAATCAAAAATATTCTGTATTGCATGTATAACAGGCAAAGTTGAATAAGGCAACATAAACTTAAATTACAATCTTTTTTTCCACACTCCTTGAGGCAACCCAATATCTGCTATAGTGCAACAAGTTAATGGACTTTGACCTTTCCATTTCAAACTTGATCAGTAGAACATAAAATGATTACAATTTCTAAGAAAGAAAACCCTTTTTTCCTATTTAAAACTTTGCTGTCATAGTAAATAGAACTCATTTTTCCACTTTTTTAAAATGATACTTTGCAAAAGTTTCCGCAACAATTAATGGGAAAACTAAAGTAGCATCTGCGACAAGCTTAACAGGCTTTGCAGTCAGCTTGATTTTTCCCCATGAGACCGCTTCATCCGGAGCTGCACCACCATCAGACCCATCGAATTCTTGTGCGGTATTAATGTAGACACTGAAATCAGCTCCATTCCGCATTAAATTTGCATTGCAGATATGGTGCTTTACCATACCACCACCTATAATGACCATTCCTGTGTTCTTCGAATAAACAGATATGTTATTGATATACGTGATATCTTCTGCTATATCAATCTTCAAACCAGGGTTTCTGTAACTATGAAAATATATATTATCTCCAATTGAACCATCTGTTATGGATGGGCAAAACACTGGAATGTTGTTTTTGTAAGCCCAGTAATAAATCGATTCTGGATTGTCAATTACTTTTCCCATTCTTGCAATCATCTTAGATGGTGTCCAGCTTGTTCCAATTTCATTTTGTTCTTTTAGCATTTGATCCAAAATAGGCAACAACCAGTCTTCAAAAGCGCAATAGTTAGTGTTCGGGACAATCAGGTTTCCGGTGCGGTTTAAACCTTGCTTTCGAAGAGTTTCCCCTTTTAATTTAAAGTCCCCTAGATACGTTGGCGCCATGCACTTAATGAAATCTTCTTCTATACCTCCTGCACTTGTCACAAGAACATCAACAAGTTTGTGCTCCACCAAAAAGCGTATAGTATCTCGAATACCACAGGTGGCCATATTTGATGTGTACCCAAGAAAGATTGTACAATTTGTTCTTGGCTTATATTGATCATCAATATATGAATCAACCTTTTCAAGATGCTGATCACGACAGTCAAGCATATGATTGATTTCATCACATGCCTGACCAAAATGTAGAGCTTGAAACCCAGTGTTCTTCATGGATGCTACAATTTGCTCATAATTTATGCCTTGATTGAAATCATACCCTTTTACCTTGGGTGCATCCTCGGGCATTTTGATACTTTTGATAAGGACTGCTCCTTTAGCTAGCTCAGGAACCGTGTCTGTAGCTGATCCATTTTGACCTTTATCATTCATCACCGAATAGTGATCTCCATTCTGCATGATGCCTTAGCAAAAGTCTAATAATGGAGAAATGATTTCATTATACAAATGCTTCTCATTTAGACAGTTTTGAGAGACATATAATGGTGAGACAGGCATTTGCAACGAAGCTAGAAGACTAAACACAATAATATAGAACTGGACGAAGTAATAGGTAGAGTATAAAGACAATCACCTCTGCATGGTTTTACTTGCTCCTAAGAAGAACTTGATCCTAACAATAAGGGTACTTTATTTTAGAGAGTGAGATTTGTTTTATTTCTAGGGTCAAGTTATTCTTAGGAGCAAGTAAAACCATGCAGAGGTGAAAGACACTTTTTGTGCTGTTGATGTCACGTTTTTTTTTATCACAACTGGAGCACCATTGCATTGCAACCCCAATCAAACGCAACATTTTGGGGGAAATATCTCGAGAACGCAAATAGGAATGTGAAATTATCAAACTCTTTGATCGACAAAATCTCAGTATATATATAATGGTTGGTTGTGGCAAAACGATCGCATACACATTTTTTGTACAGTTTAAAACTATAAACATGGGTATACTTTTAATTGAAGATTCGGTGATCTAACTTTTCGTTGAATTTATGCCCTTTATAATATTTTAGTGTTCCACTGCATCAATAGGCAAAGAGATTGGGGTAGGATAGTTATCCAATCATTTTTTGAAATAATGGAATGTGTATTATGGAGATCAAAGGAAGTTGGCAATTCAGGAGGAAGAAAAGACTTGAATTGTTAATATGCTTGGTTCCTCAACTTTTTAGTTGGGTAAGGGGCGAAATAAAACTGCTGAAGTATATTATTATTGGAAATACTAGACGCCAAGGCGTCGTCGCACGCCGCCAACAATCAACATGCAGGCAAAACATTTCTTACCGGCTTTTATTTCGAAAATGATCCCTTTATTCAAATCCCGTGTAAGCGTGTATAAAAGTTGTTGTATGTACTGATAGAAAAAAACTGACATCAAATCAATATGATACGGTAGAATCTGACGTCATTCCAGAGAAAAAAACGTTCTCACCGCTGCGTGGTTTTACGCAGACAATATAGGAAATCCTACGTAAAATTTAGTTAAATATATCACTCTCTAAAATAAAAGTGGTATGCACACTACGCGATTAATATAATAAGATGATGGAAAGATAAAATGTGGTGGTACTTAAAGACTTAAAAAAGGTGATCCTAGTGAACTATTATGTATGATCACGATGTGATGATGAAGCTAATCATATCATTGCAATGTGAGAGAAAAACAATTCCATTCGTTGGATAAACCCCCCTGGCGCCTGACTGACTGTATTATGTACCTAGTAAACCTCTGCCCCTTGTTATAATAATAGCATTGTGAAAGTAAAGTCTTCAGAAATTCAGAAACATCTAGGAAGAGCCAAAAAAAGACTTGACACGATGTAAACGCGATTTGACGAAAAAACGAAAGCTCGGTTACCAAATATGACCATGAAATTTTAGAATCGAAGCAATAAAAACCATGTTGTCACCTTTGTCTCAACCATTCAGCGCTCTCAACCATTCTGTTTTTCAAATGTTAACGCCACCCACGCCCTGCCCTTTCTCTCTCGATTTTTATGATGTTGTCTCTGTCTTGCGCCTATTATATCCATTAGTGAAGTTAGAGGAAGCTTCAAAATCCCAATCACAATCCCAATCGTAACGTTCAAATCGTATGTCCACAAATAGCAACCATCCTCATTAACACTTACCGGAAACCAGCTCGACTGATTATTTTGAACAGCGATGATATTCTTTCCTTAGAGGGGAGAACCCAAGGAGACAACCTGGCAATGGCGTTTTATGCTTTGGGAACCGCTCCGTTAATTAACATTCTTCGGATTTTCTCTCCAGGCGTCATTCTTGTATGTCTAGCGACGATATCGCAGGTGCTGGAAAGCTAAAGAAATTACGTGAATGGTTGGACACTGTTATAGCAGAAGGTAGCAAAGTAGGATATTTTGTTAACGCGATAAAAAGCTGGCTTATTCTGAAGGATGCGTCTCTGCTCCCAGAAGCTGAACGTTTATTTTCAGGCACCGGAATTCAGATAACCACAGAAGGACAGCGACATCTTGGTGCAGCAATTGGAAGCAATTCCTTTCGAACAAAGTACGCTGCAGATAAGGTAGAGACCTGGTGCGATGAAATGCGGCGATTGTCCAACTTCGCAAAGTCACAGCCACATGTCGCCTACGCTGTATTCACGCATGGTGTTCTGAGCAAGTACACGTATTTTATGCGCACCATCCCTGGTATGGTCCAGTACCTCAAGCCGCTCGACGATGTAATTTTACAAGATTTTCTACCGGTTTTGCTAGATTCTATAGTAACAGAGAACGATCGGACAATCTACTCTCTTCCGATTCGAAATGGTGGTCTCGGTATTCCAATCCTGTCCGAAATTTCTGATACACAGTACCAGGCATCAAAAGCGATTACACTACCACTCGTCACCGTCATGATCACACAGGGTCAAACAATTCCGGACAAGCATGAAATAAATCAAATCAAGAGAAATATAATCAGAAATCATGATCATTCCATCGCGGAAAAAGTAAAGGACGTTGAGCAGGGTCAGACTCCAAAAGTTACCAAGGCCCTACACGATGCCCAGATGCCTGGCGCATCTCCGTGGCTAAGTGTTTTGCCTATTGCGGAGTTTGGCTTTGCTCTCAACAAAGGAGAACGCGATGCAATTAACCTGAGATACGCTAGAGAATTAAAAGGACTGCCATCCAAATGCCCCTGTGGACAGAAATATGATGTAACACACGCATTGAATTGTAAAAAAGGAGGCTTTGTAACAATTAGACACAACAACATCCGTGATTTTGAAGCCGGTCTCCTTTCAAAAATCGCTAACGACGTGGAAATCGAGCCACCACTACAACCAGTCGACGGTGAAATTACTAATGGTTTGGTAGGTGAAGCAGCACGACCTGATATAAGAGCTAGGGGTGTGTGGCGAGATGGACAGAATGCATTCTTTGACGTTCGAGTTACGAACTCACACTCAGCCTCGCAGTGTCAACAAGCTACCTCTAAAGTATTGAGGAAACATGAACTCGAAAAGAAAAGGCAGTACAACCACCGCATTATGAACATAGAGCACGGCACATTTACTCCATTGGTTTTTTCTGTTTCCGGAGTAATGGGCAAGGAGTGCTCTATGTTTCATAATCATGTGGCGGAAAAGCTTGCAAATAAGACTGGCGAAAGGTTTGAAAAGATAATTTCCACCTTAAGGTGCAAATTGTCCTTTCTTATTCTCAAGTCAGCCTTGATGTGCATACGTGGTAGTCGAAGTCACTGCTTGAAAAATATTGATGAGTTTGAGGTTGTTTCAAGTGTGTCAGGCTTAGAGTAAGAAATAGGAATGTATCTAGGTAGGCCCCTGAACGAGGTCGTGTTTCTTTCTCTGTTAATGGTTTTAGTTGTAAATTTATAAATGATTTTATTATTTATTGTAACCTTTTACTGATTAATATAATTTTATATGAGTTAAATCCCAATCGTTATGAGGGTTCTCTCTTTTATAACTAGACCTTCTTGAACAACAAATAGCTCAATTTATTTTCTTGTTCCTTTCTTACCAGTTTGAGGTTTTTAGAGTCAACTGCAATGTTCACTTTATAGCCTTGTTGAGTGGGAGGTCGATACCCAGCGCGTTACAACGATTCACTTGGCAAGTGAATGTTCCTTCGCCAGGGTCGACCCATGCTATGTGAGGGAAACTGGGTACCACAACTCTGATACAAGAGTGTGGGTTGATATTTCAGACATTGCGGCGTGCTGTGGCTTCCACGAGGTTCTACACCTGTGAGAACTCAAGTTCTCCCGTGTAGTACGAGTGTCACTGTATATGTCATGACTCCGCAACTCGATCTTCAAAAGTAACAATATCCTAACATTTTGCTGAGGATGGGCATATTTCTTTCAAATTTCATAAATCCATGCAGATTTTTTTATATGCTTTGATCCATTACATTTCTCTTATGTGTCTCTGGGCTCGCTAAGACTGAGCATGATATTGTTATGACAAAATAAGAAGAAAAATATTGCAGGATTATTTTTTTTGGAAAACCTTAAGGATATCAATTCAAGATACACACTACCTAGTAACCACGGTTTCTAGCCTTTTTGATATATATGGAGCCAAGAAATCCTGCGTACGAGGTTGATAATACGCGAACAATTTCCGCGGCGGAAAAGGATAAAATGCTGTTATTTAATTGAAATTTGTTGAGGAGAGTAATTAGGTAATATCAAGTATTTCAGCTTTCCTAAATGACAATATCGCCAAAAAGTCACTGCCACGAAGAGCATTTTTATTGAAATAGTATGCATATTTCTATAGAAATGTGCTCCTTCGAAGTGATTTTTTCCACACACTTGCTTACTGGGTTCTAACACCACTGCTGTTCAAACACTGGTGTTAAATTTGTTTGAGTTATATCTGCTGGATTGAACCAGCTGGAGAAAGTAAGAGAAAACGAAAAAGGTTTGTGTTGATAACACGTTTGTGAAGAGTTGCATCGAATGCACTAACTCGTGAAAATGAAGCTTCTCATTTTTCTATTTTGCGCACTTATTGGTTTTGCCTTAGGTAAGTTCTTGTTCAAATTCGTTCAAATTTCCTAGAGTTTATAACGACATAACTACCTAATTTGCAGATTTTTATCAAAAAAAGCCCAATAGTTCATTTAAAACCTCTACTATTCGACACAAGATGTGATTATAGCAACTGAGTTGCGCAACATCCTGTTCACCAATCACTTCCTGAGGTCCGATACCTAGTTGAGCATGATATTGGTATTGAATCGTAGACAGAACTTTGCGGAGGCGTTACAGTTTGCCATTTTGCCATTCTGGCAAAATTTTGAATAACTTCTTGATAACTCGGTGGGAGTTGTTATTGCTGTTCCCGTTATTTATTTATTTATTCATTTATAGCCGCAAAACCACGCCACAAGATAGTTGCATATTGGGGTCAAAACGCAGTTTATAACAGCTTAAAGGCGAGAGAGTATTGGGAAAAGGATCTCATCGATTTCTGTCGTGATTACAATTATGACGTCATCGTTTTATCATTCCTGAATGTTTTCTTCCACAGGCTAAACAAAGGTAAGAACTGGACCTATCTTCACGAACGTTGAGAAAACAAACGTTGAGAAAACAAAGAGTTTCTCATAGAAAACTGCTGGAAGTTTAAAACGTTGGTTCATTTAAAATATGGATGTATGAAAAGAAAAGCATGTCTATTAATCTTTTCAAATAAAGTTCGGCTCGGCTCATTGAAATTTTTATAAAAATGCCATTGCGAAATTCCCTCAAACGTCGTTAAAAATCTTTTATCGACATTTAAGGTGGTACTAGTAACCAACCAGAAATGAACCTCCACATTTTGCGTTTATTTTGTAGCAAACTCTGATTCCTTATGGGTTTTTACAGTTTCAACCATGAAACTTTGAAAATTGAAAATTGAAAGATGTTCTTCTTTATGTATATTTTCAGACGTCGGTCAGGCGTCATTCTAAGGTTCGAAATTTAGGATTCGAATTCTTTTCCATGCTAAGCCGTTAGGTTAGTGATGCTAAAAGAATAAAATAGATTTTACTGGTTCTTATCTTTCTCGTCCCTGGTTCAACTTATCTTTCTGATCTTCTTCGACGCCATCCAAATATTGAAAAGGGTAAGGGCGCCGCTACTGGATTCTTGCGCCAAATCTCATTGTCAAAAAAATTCAAACTGTTTCACAAAATATGATTGGTACAAGTGATAAAACAATGGCTGGTATTAATTCAATGAATTAATGTATCCATATTCCAGATAGAATGCCAGGATTTAATTTTGCTTTCCATTGCGAAACACCCGTATCTGCGGACTATCCAAAAATGTTTCGATGTCCCAAAATTGAAAATGGTATTAAAGAGTGTCAGAAAAACGGCAAACAAGTCCTGATGTCTCTTGGCGGAGCTGTTGGCAGAGCTGGGTTTGCCAACGACGATGAAGCAAAACTGTTCGCGTACCGTGTGTACCACCTGCTGTTAGAGGGACAGGATCTGCAAAGTATTCGTCCTTTTGGAAGGTATGATATTTTCTTTGGTTGACCGAAAAGCAGACATTTAGATTAACAACGACTAATTGCCTTCTTATAATCTTTGTTACATTTATTTGAGTCAGTGAAGCCAAGGTATGCTTCATTCTTCCAAACGCTTTTGCCCAGAACCACATATTTAGATTGGCAATTTTTTGCTTCTTCGAAAGCGTAAAGATAATGAATTGTTTAAATAGAACACAGTGTGTTGATGTCAGCAGTAACAATCCCTCATTACAACCTTGAGAAATAGGTCTGGAAACGAGCAACTGACAGGTATCAAGATAGCGAACAAGCAAGATAAACAAATGACTGGCTCTCGTGGAAATTTCCTCGTACAAAACTGCTGACACAGCTTTCTCGAGACCTTTATAACTGTTCATTATCTGTAAGAAAACAATAACATAAATAAAAATGATGAAAAATTGTTTTGTATCAGTCAAACTGGTCAAACAAAATTGAATGAAAGAAGATGGAAGTAACTGAGAAACTATTCGTTGGTTGAAGCAAAATTTCTTTTTATGAATTAAAAAATTTCTCATTAAAACGTCCTCAGGAAGATGACGTTTGACAGGTGTGAAGATGATGTCCATTCTAAATTTTTACTTTTCATTTTAGCGCTGTTTTGAATGGCGTAGACTTGGACATCGAGCATGGACGTTACTCAGGCTATACGACATTCGTTAAAGAACTAAGAGAACTTGAAAAGAAGGGAAGTGAAAAGATCATAGTCGCGGCTGCTCCACAATGCCCATACCCTGACAGGTATGCTAACAAATGAGAAGCATTTCCAGTTTATAAATGTCATTTCAGTCATGGAGATCTTGAAGATAGCTAAATAAAACTAACAGAGGCGATGAAACACTTTTGTAAAATTTACCGAATTTCGACTTAGTTAACTGAAGAACAGAGTAAAACACTCCAGTTTGAAATAATGCAGATCTTTTCCGATCTCGCAAACGAAAAAGCCACGTATAGGTCAATGGGGAGAGTTTGAACATGGAAATTGTGCAGAGTTGATCGAAAAATGGGAAGGGTTGTGGAGTCCATTAATATGACAATTGGCAAAACGAAGTTAACGCGTTTGCGTCTCAGTAACGAAATGAACGTGAAGGTGAAATAACTTAATGAGTCACGATCGAATATAAAATTCAATCTTATTGCTGGAATCAGATCTGTCTTCCAATAGCAAGGTTGAATCACAGCCTTTTAAAATGAAAGACCATCGTTTAACTCGGTATTGTTGGGATACCTTGATCGACATTTTTCTTATAAAAACATAATTTGTTGTCTAGATTACTTGGACCATCTCAGGGTAGAGTACTGGGTGACGTTCCGGAACTTATTGATGAGATTTACATTCAGTTTTATAACAACTGGTGCCATACTGGCAACAAGAGAGTTTTCGACGATCACGTCAAGAAATGGTTGGCTTATTCAACTAACAACAATGGTCCGATGATATTCGTCGGAGTACCAGCGAATACAAGAGCATCGGGGAATCCACAGCATTACCGGCCTCCGAAGGAGCTTGCTGTAATCTATAAGGTAGCTATATAAGTTAACATTTCTTCAAATCACTTCTGACCGACTCAAATATAGACGTCAAAATCACTTTTGACCGACTAAAATCAAAGTCAAAAATTATTTTTCAGGAATTTCTCATTCCTCTTTCAGGAATTAAAAGACGAGCCTCGTTTTGGTGGGATAATGTTTTGGGATGCTTCATTTGACCAAAATAACAAGATCAATGGGAAATATTTCAGCGAGTACATTAAAATCATGTTTAATAATGGACCAATACCTACAGGAAAACCAATCACGTTACCCAGTCAAAAACCTACACTGAAACCAAAAACCACCATAAAGGTGGCATCAAGTAAAGGACCAACGCGTCCACCTACTTCGATCGGAACACACGGACCCAGTAAGTAGTTTTGCACGGTTGCCAGATAAATCTATCACTGTGTGTAACCTTTGTAAGACCCATACTCTTTCTTGTAGATTGCAAAGACGATTATCCCACCTCATGTCCGGGTTGGATATCAATATGTAAAACACACCGTCACATCGCCATGCAGTGCAAACGAACATGCAACCTTTGTTGATGTGGTCATAAATAGAAACCACACTGCTGATGTGTAGCATCAACTGAGAATAAACAAATAGGCGCAAAGATGTTTGACTTCTTTACCCCTTCGTTTCGACTATTTCGAAGAAATAAGTTTAAAATAACAAAAGTGACGAAACAGTAAAAGAAAAGCGACGATACTACGATATTTTCGTCAACTTTTTGTAATCTTTTAATGCCTTTTTAGGAGGTACAATGTTATCTCCGATGCCAGTGCGATTTTTACGTTTTGGAGCACAGCCTTCCCATAGTTCATCACTCGTTCCTCCAAGATCATCTAGTGCTTCAGAGTGAACCGTGGCATTTCGTAAAGGATTTTTGACACTCTTCTGTTTCACATTCGTTGTTGGCGTTTTGGAGATAGAAGCCATGGTTACGGCTGATTCAGCAGATATTCCTGAAATTGAGTTCGTTTCACTAGGAACTGACTCTTGTGCAATAGAATGAAGAAATTTACACCGCGATCCATACTTGCAGTCACTTTTCTTGAAGAAACGAACGCAAAGTTTTCTTTTTCGGTCCTTCTTGAGAGTGGCGAATTTTTCCTGCCTTTTTCGAAGCCGTCTTTCGTCTTCAGTTTCTTCTCGATTAGTAAGTAGAGGTCCGTGTCTCGATAGCCTCATCAAATTCGCCTCCTGATTCCTCACAAACGGGTTAGCATATACGGAATTTTCGGATAACTTTCTTTTCTGCAATTCCGGGAGACCGGGTAAATCGTTAAATGCAGGCAATGGCAGTTCTCTCTGTACTTCGACATCTTCTTCTTCTTCATCGGTTTCTTCCTCTTCTTCGTCTTCACTTGAATCGTTTGACGAGCCAGTCGAGGAGTCATATCCAACGACAAGCGACATTTGTTTTTTTTTATTTATGTTACTAGAAGAAAAAAATGTTTTGCATATATACACTTTTCCAGAACTTCAGTCTAAACGCCTATTTTTCTCAAACTCTCCAGCCTCATTTCGATGTGCTGCTAACAGTTCTTTGATTTTAACTTTCTCTTAACTACACCTTTCGTTAAATTCTCAAATCAAAACGAGGCGAAATATGATAGTTTGGCAAAATCCCCGCCTTTGAAACAAAAAACATACCAGTGTGGGCATATTCGTCAAAGAAGTCACTGTGGCGAAGTGCATTTTCATTGAAATAGTGCGTATATTTGTGTGCATTTCTATAGAAATGTGCTCCTCCTGCCATGATTTTCAAAAAAATTGGCACGGATGGAGAGGGTCCTGCGAAATAAGAAAGTTGAAGCCCTTGTGGAAGTTTTAAGACATGGAAGATACAGTGCTGCTTCAATAAAAACCTGCGGTATATTATTGCTCCTTTTTACGATTGAGAAATCAATTCCCGTTTAATACGAAAATTTGGTATACAGAATATAAAGGAGAGATGTATGTACTGTATGTGTACTGAATAGGTAGCTTGAAACTTTTCATAGGAATGTTTCTTTCTTTTACTGGAAAGAACGAGGCATAAGCATGGCCTCAATTATTCAGGTCAAAATAACAAGGTTTTCACCATAAACAAATTGAAAGAGCAATCTGTCGGCAAAGTTGGTTCGGTATTATATGCACGTACTGACTTGGCTACCGTGTTTCTTTCCAAAACATCATCCAAACACAAGTACACGGATCCAAAATCGCATTCACTTTTATTGAAAATTTCGGTATCATTTATTTTCTTCTTGTTCGAAAGTAGTTCTCAGATAATCATCCATATCAACTATGGTCCAGTTAAACTGAAAGTCATTATTTGAATCAGCAATGATAGGCGTCTCGAAAATCCATTTGTGATAGCAGGACATGGCGGCGTTTTCCACCGAGGCATTACTCGCCTGACATAAGTTTTGTACGTGAAACCTAAAAGACATACTTGAAAGTCAACACTACAAACATAAAGGCTCTGTTACACGTAGCAAAATTTACGTAAAAAAATGCTATAGCAATACATAAAAGTATAATAATATTTCACCAAGGCACAAGGATTTGAAGGATTCTGGCATGCAATAATTCACAATAATTTGATTATACTAAAAGCCTGTAATCGCAAAATCATTCTGAATTATTATTGTTTTTTTTAGTTTTGACAACTCAGCCATTTTCTTTCATGACATTTTATGCGGACGTTTCAGTGATCACACTAGGTTTAGAAAGCAAGAAAAAAAATCGACGGTTCTGATTGGCAGAAATCCAAAAATGCAAATTTACAAAAGATCATTTTCAGCAAACTTATTCCTACTCTTTATCCTGTTTGGTATGATTTACGATTCACATACAAACACCTTCTTTATCCTGTTTGGTATGATTTACGATTCACATAAACACCTTCTTTTTTCAGAAAAGCTTATCAAATAATTTACCTGTGGTTCTTACGTCATCGTGATTCCTGATTTCACGAACAAGTTTAAGCAATGCAGCGACAAATTAATCAGAGACAGAAACACGTGAAGAACCGACCGACCGTACTTACTTTTCCCGAGTTTGGAAAACCACATCAAACTGGAAGCAGATTTTCTTCTTCATCGCATTTTCACCGAAATACTTGCCATAAAAAAACCCAGCCATTACGCCTTCACCTTTAAGAAATTCGTACACGTCATCAAAACAGTCGAGTGTTCATTTGGACAGTGTACTTCTCTTCACCATCAGAGGCGTTTTACTTGAAAATTTCTTAATTTTGTTTGAAAGAATGAGGCAACACGCAAAAATGTTCTCGTTGACCCAAACAGAAATTACAAACATTCGGCTGCAAACTACGGATGATCAAGAGTGTTAATCATACCATTATTTTTGTCTTCAAACTCGTCCAACTCATTTTCGCTTAATATAATTTTTTGACCAAAAGTTTTTAGAACATATTCATCACCAACATCAGCATCACCAATTACAAATCGTGCACCTACGTACATGAAAACAAAGACGGTCTTTCAAATGGGTGTTATTTTTCGAACTGTAGTAACTCAGCAAGCGGCGCGATAAAATCGTAAAGACGGCTTTCATTACTCGATTGCAATCAAACTTTTACCATACCCTTTTATGTGTCAACATCGATATTTGAAGTAGCCTTAACGTCTTTTAATAGCCTTCGTAGCGCAACGATGAGCTCTTATACTTTCCTCCTACCGTCCCATGACAACCCAAGGTCATCACTAAAACTCACCTCTTGTCAAGCTATCCTGTATATTTTTGGTCTGTAGCTATAGCTAAGTTTATTAGACACTCCACACTTTGCAAGGGAACCTATATCAGTTTGTCCTAAGAAATCGACGAGGAACCACTGCATAGTGCAAACCAAGCTTTACGATCCAGTTTTTTGAAAAAGTAAATTGAGTAAAAAAATCGGATTTAGCTTTAAGGATAATTCTTTTTATCGAAACAGAGCATCGGAGTATCTTGGTTTGGCAACGGCTCAATGCAGTACTGATACAATCACTAAGACAACAGCATTCTAAGAATGAGTAGGAATATCCACTCTTCTCAAACTACGATAGTTTTATTAAAAATGTATACCAGTGAATGGCAGTGCAAAGAAATTCAGACAAATTTAACATTATGTCAAGATTTGGATGACACAGACATTTGCAGAAAAATTCTCCGTAGATGAGAAGTGTTCATTATTAGAGGAAGAATCTACGTATGATTTAATAACATGAATTATGTACAAATATCTTACCAGCAATTTCTAATCCTCTGATGCCTGAAACATTCTAAACAAAATGCACTCATTCTGTTTTATAGCTATGAACAAACACACCACAGTATAGGTCAGAGGGCTTCCACTTCTCTCTTAATCAGGTTACTGAAAAGGCCTTTGTTCTACTGTAAACTTAAATCAAATTTGCCCAAATCTGAACAAATAGTAACACCTGATGAATACATCTTCATGATGTTTAAAATTATTGCACTAATGCATGACCTAAGTTTTCCTGTTCTACATCGAATAACACCAGCTCTGACCACTGTTAACGAATATGTTATACTACTTAGTGCCCAAACCACTAGAAAGACATCTGCATGGAAAAGAACCCATCATACCAAAACCACTTTCTTGTTGTCAGCACTAAGTTGCTCAAATGCAATCGTAAACTGTCGATATAACATTGGGCCTGTTAAAAATCAACATATATCTTATATATCAACATATCATAACAAAACCTAATACTGTACGACAAAGTACATAGTGACTTGCATGATCAGACAGACACACCTAAAAATAACTGCAGGTCGTTATTCTTGTTTTGGCTTCCAATTGATTCAGATATAGCTTTCACAGCACCCTACAAAAATAGAAAATGGAAAATTTTGCATAATTGCATAATTTTGCTAATTCAGACCATTTCTCTTTTTAAAAAAACTGTTGTTTGATACCACTGATTGCAATTAACACATTTTTGAGACTTCTGCAATATGTTTTAATTTTGCTTGAATTTATAATTCCCGGGATAACCTTTTTTGTGAGTTGAATGAGATTGGTCCAAGTAGTGACTACCTTACCATGACACCTTTTGAAAACTCTTTTAAATCAAAAGTTGTTCTAAAGATAATAGGAAATCAAAGATATAAAACCTATGGTGAATCTATCAGTCAAATCTGAAACCTAACTGAGAGATACATTAAAATTAAAAGCAATTTGCCTGCCTGGCTTGTATTACAAAAAGCAGCAGTGGCACAATGGTAGCGTGTTTGACTGGCACACTAGTTTGAATCCCCCTCTGGATGAACACAACTTCTACCAGCCGAGTCCCTGGTGGTACTGCTACTAGCCTGTTCTCCAGTGAAATCTTCGGATGTTTTGGGGCAATAGGGCTGGGTGAGGGTCTAGTAAGAATTAGTGTCAACATTGAAATGAATGTCTGTTGGATTGTTAATGTAACTCCTCCCCTTGAAATGACTATCAGAACATAAGAACAGAAAGTCTGGCTTGGGAGAGGTGAAATTTAATAAAAAAAGGTTGGTTTTTATAATGGAAAGGGTGTTTTAACTTTTACATTCTATAAAAGCTTATAATAGTGCACCGATAACTTTTTGCTACTCACTTCATATGCTTCACCATTCTGCGAAACATAAACATACCAAACAATCTGTAAATAAGACGATCTCTTTCGAATACATCTGGAAATAAGGAATAATCAGAAAACTTCATAATTTATAGCAAGGTATCACAACTTACAATCACTTAAAAACCTAGAAAAGCTTGAGAGTTCTACGATAAAAAGGGTATATACACAAGAATCAAATTATATACTCTCTTTGATAATATCTACATGCATAGCTAGTGGAATATGTGCTGTAAATCATCGGATCATCTACTTTGGGATGTAATGGGTCAAATAAATCATTTTTATATAATATACAAACATTAAAGGTCTTGAGAAAACTCTTAATGTTTGAATTATTATAAAGTGTTATTCACAACCCATATGTGAAAGCATGGTGCAAGGAAAGAAAAGAAAGAAATGAGAAAGGAGGGATTCCTATTTCCAAAAAATGATATTTGTAAAGATGATAGAGCTCAAAAAGTTTTTTTTAAGTATTTCATACGTCCTTGTAGATCTAATTATAATGTTCGTCATTTATGTGTCACACTTTCATTTTTGAGAGTGATAGATTTAGTTTGAATTTACGGTCAGGTTCTTCTTAGGAGCAAGTAAAACCATGTAGAGACGAGAGACACTTTTTTCATGATTAGTATAAAAGCATGTGGCGTGATGTCAGCTTTCTATCATCACGGGGGAACCATTCAATCCACAATCAAATGGGACATTATTTGGGGAAATTTCTTGGAAACCAATAGGGAAAACTGAGGTTTTTTGGGTCTGCGATACAGGGCAATGGGGTGACAAGAAGTTTGGGCCAAATTATTTTTGGTGCTGAGGTTATGAGGTCATCAAAATCAACTATAACAGTTGGTTGTACCGAAACGATCCCATACATCTCTTGGACAGTTTTTGGAGCTCTACAACATGGGAACACTTTCAAGTGGAATTTTGCTGATTTGTCCCAGGGTACACACACAAGGCGAATTTGACACATCATTTTATAAGTTAGATTTAGTAAGTTTTACCCAGGATGCTACCTTATTATAATAATCAGCATTGTGCATCCCACTTTTATTTTCCTGTTCACCATTACGTGATACTATTTATCATCACGGGGTATGCACACAGGAAACAAGGATTTGACATAAAAAGTTTTACCTGGGATGCAAGTCTATAATAATTGTCATTTGTGCATCCCACTTTTATTTAATAGTGTGATATATTTGGGTTTTTTTTCATGGTCAAGCTCTTCTTAGTTGCATGTAAAAGAGACAATTTTCACAATTAGTATAGTAGCACATGGCGTGGCAACAGTCTTTTTATCATTATGGGGGAGCCATTGCATTGCAACCCCAATTGAATGCAACGTTTTAAGGAAATATCTCAGCAACCAATTTATGACTTCTGCGACAGGTGATAAGGTGACAGAAAATTGGGGCCAACTTTTGGGGGGTGATGCAGTTATGACATCATCGAAATCTTTGATCTACGATATCTAGGTAACAGTTTTGAGTTCTATAACATGGGTACACTTTTGAGTCACCACAATTCCGTGATTTAATTTTTCGTCACCTCTTGCAACACAGCAAAGAGCAGTTTGACATATCCTTTGCAAAGTTAGGCACAATTTTTACCTGGGTTGTTAGTTTAGAGATATTTTGTTTCAAAAATATTACATTTAATTTATGCACAGTGGATATTTACTTATTAAAACATTTCTCATCACAATAACTTTAGATATGATTAGTAATTATACATTCGCAATTTACTGGGGAATGAAGACTTTCACTCCAAATTGATTGATAGAAGAATGAAGTTTAAGTACTAACTATAAAATTCAAAAATTATATATATACAATATTATTTCACATTACATCTATGCATTGCATAATTTAATGTTTTTACATCAAAATAACTTCCCAAGGATGCAGATTTTCCAAAACCTGTGAAAAGACTCCATAAACAACTTTGCGAGTTCTATTCATCCCTCAAAATAACACTTTGGACGCAGGAAACCCTTTAAATTCGAATAATGCGCAGTAGTACCTTTGCTATTCTTAGTCCAAGGAAATCGGTATTTCTGAGTTCCGCTAAAAGATGAGGAGTGCTTTCTATACAACAAATAATTACCAACTTTTAAAGCGTGACATGGTCCAGGCATTGCATTATTGTTATAACCAAGGACGTCCTTGTTATAACGAAAGCAAAATAAATTTCGAACGGCCGACATTTCCAAGAAACTCTTTTCTCGGCAGATATTTACATCAGGAGCTTCTGTCAGCATGTTAAAATGGCTGCCGTGTTTGTAAAACGTTCTTTTATATTTTCTTCTCGAATTACTCAATCAACACTTCTAAAATACTTATCCACTTCACCCGTGATTTCCTCAACTGAATCTGCAGAGAAACAGGGTATACTCCAAAAGTTATGGAATAGCACTGGTTATTTAACACACACCGATGCACATTCCAAAACACTTACTGCTAATAGTGCTACTTATTCACTTCAAGGTATTATTAGTTACTTAGTCTTCTAAATTTGTGGTATAGGATTTATCTTTCATTGTGATATTATTGATGTGTTAATCCATGGCTACTATTCACTATTTGCTATTCACAAAATTCAAATTTTCTTCCTGTTCAATTTCAGGCCAAGAGAGAGCAGACAAATTTAAATTATTTTTGTATTCATCATTAATGCCTAATTAATGGCTGTGTATTTTCTGTATTCTTGACACTGTACCAGCTTAACTATCAGTTTCATTTGTTTTTTATTCTTAAATGAGTGGTAGTTAGTCAACTCGTTTATATACTTATTATTCATTTTTATTCTGCATGATGATGCCTGTTAAGAAGGAAAGTGCTATAAACATATATATATATTGGTAAAAGTTTGTAGCTAAGACATAAATTTTATAGCATTTTCATGACCAAAATATTTGTTTGATTTTTGTGTTTGCAATACTGAGTTCATTGGTAAACAGGAACATTCCTTGTATCTAAGATTTGTCTACAGTGTAATGTTGTGTAGACTGGCATATTTCAGGGCAAATTTTATTGGTTGAAAAACATTTTATTCATAGTTGACAATGTGAAACCAAAGTACATGAACGAATATCTAGATGAAATGTATGTTACTTACTTATAATCGTTCTTAAAAATACTTTCTGTAACTTGCTGTATTTCACTTATATCTATTTTCTCTTTAGTTCAACCATTCATTCAAAACTACACAATGATCCAGAGTTTCCTGGTGAACTTCTTGGCAGCTGGACTACTCTATATGGAGATTTAGACCAAGCATGTAAGAAATTAAATTATTGTATAATTATATTTTGTCCTTGTATATATATAGTCAATTTATCTACTTTTTTGTGTTTAGTTCATTTATGGGTCTATCGGGATGGTTATGATGGTGCTTCAAGAGAAATGACATACATGCAAAATAACAAGGTCTTTATAATGAGCTGCTAGTAACTATGCATGCTTGAGGTTTTCATCTAAAATGTTTATCTTCATCTTTTAGGAAGTGAAAGAATTCAACAAGTTAAAGGGGCAGTGGATTCGGTCTCGTAGCAACCAACTTTGTCATGAATTCTCTTTTTGGGGTGAACCTCAACCGAGAAAACCATCCCATATATATGAGATACGAAGCTATGCTCTGAAGGTACACATATTTAACTTATGTGTTTTTTATGATATTTCATTTTGAGTTATGTGTTGATTTTTCCTTTCTTCTGTTTAGCCTGGAACTTTGATTGAATGGGGAAATAACTGGTAAACATGCTCTACTATTGTTACTTAATTCTTGTTTTTGCAGCATAAGTTATTCGGATACTTCAATAACCTCAAAACCTTATAAAATTATAATAGTTTTAAATTGAAGAAGGCAATATTGTCAAAACTCAATAATTGCATTATATTTAAGACAGTTTTTTCATAAGTTGATTAAGTTTGAAGTTGGATTAAGTGTATACTTAATCCAAACGTGATGTCACTTTGCACATAAGACCTCCAGCTGCAGTTTTTGTGAATGAATTGTGCTGGTGAAAGGAAACCAGAGAGCTGCATTAGTCGCCATCTTTAATATTTTTAAATTTTGGAAACACAGCAGGTTGCAGGGATCTCGTTCATTCATGATAACATGGTAATGGGATGTGGGACAAAAAAGAACTCTGAAATCTGCCAATTCCTATATAATTTCATAAAAAATAAACTGTCGAAATCTCTGCAGAACATACACCTTTTTGTTTTTATAAGCATCCGGTAAACTTGGCTCAGTCTCAGTTATGCTTAAAGATTTTGAGAATCAAGCCTTAATCCATGCTTATTAACATGCTTAGTCTAATCCACACCTAATAACCATAAATATTGAGTTTCAGTTTATTTTTTTGACCATTGTTTTTTATTTACTTTACTGTTTTATTTTCAAACCTATATTGTTATAGTTTTTTAGCAAGATGTTTTTATATGGTAAATAGCAGCAAAAAAGAAAAATGAAATGAGATAAAAAATTTTTTGACCACTGTTTATGCTTACACAATTTTTTCAGGATGCTTAAATTTTTGGCAATTATCAGCCTAATTATGCTTATATCCGTTATGCTTATTAAAAAAAAGGTGTAATCCAAAAAAGCTAAAGAAAAAAATCAAGTTACTTTAAAGTTGAAGTTCTGTGATGCTCTCTTTATTTATTTTTACATGACACTACAGGGTGTGGTTACTTTAGTCTTTTTCAGTTTTTATAAGATATAATAACATTATAATTTTGGTAACGGAGACTTTAGCATTCTAAAAAGATATACATTCTGTCGTCACTCAAAAAGAATGTAAGAAAAACCTTCAGTGCAACTGTGATGTTACAATGACTTAAAATCCTTTAGAGATTTAGAGAGAATTAAAGTTTATAGAAACATTGATTTCGTTCCGATGTCGGAACAAAAGCTATCCGATACGTGTGGACATAGTCTAAGTTAAGATAGATGGTAGTGTCATTATGTCCAATATTAACTTTATATTTTCTTCTCCGCAAAATGAGACTTGAAAAATTTGAGTCAAACCACAAATAATAACTAAAGAATTCTGGTAGAAAGTGATGAATTTAATTTGTAGTTTTTACTGGTTGTCTTTACTGGTCCAACAAACTTAAATTTCCTGACGTTACTTTCAGGGGGAAAGCAATCAACATTCGTAGAAAAGACGCTGTAGGTGGCTTCTTCTCGCAAGTGGGTGATCTGTATACCGTCCACCATATCTGGGGTAATCTATTTACTTCATCTCATGAATGGCTGACGTCTTGCACTTTTGCTTACACTAATCGTTTGTACTTGTCATTTATAAATTTCACAAATAATAGTTTACTCCTTGTCTTTAGCATATAATGATTTAAAACATCGCAAACAGGAAAGGGAGAACATGTGGCAAATCCCTGGATGGGATGATTGTGTTGCTGCAACAGGTACAAACCATCCTTGACTTCATAGTGGGTGGAGAGGCGGTTCTACCTTAAAAGTGATAGTTTGGTGGTATTTCTTTTGATTTAAGGAAAATTTTTTTGGTTTCTGTTAACAGTAAAGAGAACTTTTCCAAATTCCAGTTATTATTGTGCGAATTTTTGGAAAAAACTATGTTTCATGAGTGTAGATCATAGAAAAATACATGTATCTAATCGTTGTTTTTGCTGAAATATTTCGAGTTCCTATTCTTTAATTGAATTGAATGTTTTTCCACATTTCAGTGCCGTTGGTGCGCCACATGACAGCTCGTATTCTCATACCTACACCTAATTCTCCCATGCAATAGCAGGAAAGATGTTACGTGGATGTTATGGCGGCTGTCGTGTTTTTCTTCTGGACTTTGTGTATAAGATAGTAGAAGTAAGTTATTAGCATGGACATAGATCGCGATGGCTGACACGGTGAGGTCTGTGTGTCTTTGCTCGTGTGACGCGCAGAATGTATACTAGCACAAACGATTAGGGTGTGTTGCATTGTGGTACTTGGTAACTTGAACCCATGGTTTTCACCTACAGTCACTAAGTAGATTTTGTTACTATCCCAGTGGGCAAATTTGTTTAAAAATCTCTGCGATGGAGTGAATTTCTATAGAAATTTAACAGTATTTCAATGAAAGTGATCTTCGAGGAGGCAGTGTGACATTTTGGCCATTTTGCGCACTGGGCTTCAATTTAGTGTTTGAATAGATTTTTTAGTCTCTTTATAATCATGTAAATATGATGGTCATTAAAGAGAAATACAATCCCAGAATCCTTCGGAATCTTTACTGCCAATGCATGCAACATTGTAATTCCTGCGAAGATGAGTAATAATGTAATATCTCGGCAATAAGTGATGCAGATTCTTTAGGACTTTTGATGGAACTTGAAAGTATAGGAGCTTATTGCACAGTGATGCAAGATAACAATCGGCCATATTTAACCTGGGTTTCCATTCAACCGGAGTGGTAACCAATGTCGAGTGCACATGATGGGTGTTACGTCAAAATATTCGAAAACAGGTACAAAAATCAAACTTTCAGTTTCAAAATTATTAATCCATCAGAGTAGAGTTGGGAGAAAAGGCTTACCTTAAGGGGATTTTTTTTGCGTGGATTAATTTTTTCGAGTCAGAGCTTCTCAAGGAAAATGTTTGGATTTATTTTTGCGAATATGCACAAAGTGCAATGCGTATATTTTATTATATAGCTTAAAAGGAGCAGCGAAAATCACCATTTCCATGCCTGCCACATTGCAAAACCAATGGGTGCTTGATAAGTACAAGGACATAGTTAATACGAAAGGTACAGAGCCAAAAAATGAACAAATAAATTCATAAAATTTTGCGTGGATCTTTTTTTTTTTTGCGAATCGTTCATGTGTTGACGATTTGCGTGGATTTATTTTTGCGAATTTGGCCAAAATTCGCAAAAATTAATCCACGCAAAATAAAAATCCCCTTAAGGTACTTTGCAGTTTCATAAATCAACCCATCGTAACGGTTCTTCACGAAAATTAGCCGCATCAAGGGACTGGCGAAAAAGAAGAGAAGCTTACTGAATAGCTACACTAAACGGGGATTCCTTGAAATAAACAACAACAGACACTCGATGTTTCAATCTGCTTGTTCTTCAGAAAGTATAATTGGACAAAATATTCACTAGAATCTAACGTTTTGTTCCGCATTGGTTGAATATGATGAAAGCGCTACAAGAACGATGGATCTCTGCGTGCAGCTAAGAGGAATACGCCCACTGGGCGCGAATCTTTAAAAGATTTCATTTTAAACGTGTGTTGAGACCAGCTCAAAACATGATATTTCACGACTCCATAAAAATGACAACCGAACAACTAATTCCTTGAAGCTGCTTTGACCTCTGTCACGCAAAAAATTGAAAATCAAATAATAAAATAAATTCAAATTAATATCGTACTTTCTAATATGTACAGTTCGGATCAATGCGTAAAGTTGGCTTGAAATCTGTAATTATTTCCGTTGAAACGATAACAAAAACGATATAGCAGCGACTTTTTCGTTTCACGGAGAAACGTATCGCGCTCCAGGCAGTTGTTATAAATACCAATTCAAAATTTCTACAGCGTATTCCCGTTTACAGATGGGTGACAGTGATTGAAAATTAATCTTACGTGAAGAGCACGCCAACGAAAATAATCGTTTTCGCCACACCATAAATCCACTGAAGTCGAAATCCTTTTCTGACCAGCGCATTAGTTATGAAGGAGTGCTGAGGTATATATCAGGACAATTGGCCCAATCCTGTTTCACCTTGGCTTCCCAATAACCTCCTTTGTAGACAAATATTCTTTGATCACTATATTCATCCTCGGTATTTTCAAACCACGTCGGTTTATAGCCTTCGTAGACCCGACCGGCTTCAGCAGCGTCTTGTGCCTCTTGCTCTCTCCGTCGTCGAGTCGCTCTCTGTTTCTCCTCCAAGGAGAGTTTGACGCGATTGGCTTCATCGAAGTCCTGTTCCTCCATCTTTCGGATATCCGGTCGCAACCTCGAGTCGGTCGGACAAACCCCATCTTGCATCTGGTTAATCGAGCATGTAAATTCCGAGAAATAATACATCTGCTTCGCACCAGCCCTGAGAAGGAAATTGCCAAGTATAGTCGGCGAAAATAAATTTGCTCCTGTTTAGTTATTTATTTAATTAACCCTAGTTATTTTCGCCAATTACAATAAAAATACAAACGAACATGTAACACATACCGGGAACGTCCCGGAAAGGACGAAATAAAAACTTACGGCAACGATTTCCGCGACCATAACAGCTGAGGAGGAAGTGTGGTGGGATTCCCAGACTTTGAAGTAGGTATTCCCTGTGGAGGCTTCCCTCCTACAGTGTGTGGTTCTTTATAGATCACTTTCGCGCATTCAACTTTACTGTCCCAAATCCCCGATAAAACATATCTGGTGACGTTATTTCTATCGGTAACAAACCCAGTGACCTGTGAGTAAAGCATTAAAATTTGACTTGAATGATGAATTAACATTTAAGCACACCTCCACAGATGTTAGCACACCTCCACAGATGTTACAAGCAAGTGGGAAAAAACGCACTTTTTTAGGAGTGTCGCGAGAGAAGTAGCTATACGCGTGGTACTTCAAGTGACATTTTTCACCTGTCGTGTGATTTATGATGTCCATTTCTCCAGACTAGAAAAAAAAGACAGAAAAATTTCGATATCGTTTGAATCTACATTCGCTATACTGTCTATAGCATTTAAGTTTACAGTACTTGTTCGATTTGGCGCATCACCATCTTAACGTAACATTCATAATGATAGGACTAGTACCTGATCGATCCAAAGTTTGCCAACTATAATATTATTCACTGTGGTTGTCACTTTCTTCCAAGTATAGTGGTTTCCGGTCTTTGCAAATTTACAGTGTGATGTGCCGAGTGGGGCGACCAGTAGATATTTTCCGCGGAATTTGCTGCTCATTGTGAAATTTTGCCACAACGTCCACCCGCGCCCTTCAACATGATGTGCAACCGAAGGAGGATGATGGCTAACCTGGCAAGTAGAACATGGACAAATTGCAGAATGAAATAAGAAGAACAATCACCACTACCAAACCACTTTTGGAATTTGACTGTCGCGGGAATTAAGTTCAAAGTCCTTACAATTCGAATAGCTATCGTTCGAACTTCGTTTCTTGAGAGCAAAAATACTTCATCAACGTATTTCGTGTCGATAAACCATTGGTAATTCATAAGGATAGATATCATGTACGTTAGCTCGGATGGATGTTAGAAAAAGCAAACAGTCTAATGTTTTCGTGCTACTCGATCACCAAAAAAAAAGTTCACGAGGAAGGTTTTGAACGACACAACATGTCGATTTTCTTATCTTACCTGTTCAGCCAATGACGTCCAACCCAAATCGGCCGTCCGATCACACTCGTACGTTTCACCCAGTAGAGGGTTGAACGGCTTGCCGGTTCGTATTGCCGTTGAGGCGTAACAAGAAATCGAGAAGGCGGCAATATAGCAAATCTGTTCAAGGGAGTTCTCGCAACATGTCGCCTTGTCCAGTAGATCAGAATACTCTAGCTCTTCTGTAAGCCGCTGCGTCATTGATAACGGTTCATTGAAGTTCACCTGAGGGAATTATGAAATACTGCCATAATACGAGTGTACGGGGCGATTGTAGAACGCCTTTCCACAATCAACAATGTTCCTTTATGCCGATAACGACCTTTTCCCCGGGACTTGTTCATATCTCATATTCCAGAGAGTCCAAAATGTTCGGAAAACCTCGCGTCTATGTTTTCGTTGTTTTTTTGTTGTTGTTTTTTTCATGATAATTTCTTATATTCCAACTCCCCGAAGAACAAATATAGGGAATTAAATTATTGAAAACGAGGCCAGATATGGTGTCTCGTTGAGATGATTACTAAGCAACTTTTGTTTTAACACGTTTTCAGATCGGGAGCCTCGTTTTCATGATCAAAATAATAGAGAACCATTCCACAACGCAAAAATGAATTTACGAAAACGATGGGTTTCCAAAGATTTCGCAAAAACAAATGCATGGCTTTACACTCACGGAACACTCCTTAGAGAGTAACAAGAAAATATACTACGCACAGGCATAGGTATCTTTGTCAGTTCTTTCCCAATACAGTTTTTCATGACACTCCATAAGTTTAGCGTGGCGTTCGGGCGGTTTGGTATTCTAGAACGGTAACTTTGAGAAGGTCCGCCCTTAGTCATTTGATTGGAAGCGTCTTGAAAATCCTTAAAAATAATAATAATTGTAAACACAAAAATATCCGATGTTTTGCAATGGAATAATTTGCCATCTGCCCAACAGACCTTTGTAAAACTTTCGGTAGATATATCTGCCGACAACCACCTGCGGTGACTTGCTTTCTCTGGGCACAGCGCCCTCTCTGATTGTGACCTTTTGATATCTGCCTCCACAGTGAGACTACCATCCAACCTCAAGTCGTTCGAGTTGCTGTACGTCATCGATGATGTCATCGATTCCCCATAGCCTTTGGGAAAAGCTTCCGCAAAATCAGACATGGCGTCTTCGAAGATTTCCTCGTCATCGCTATCAGTTTCGGCATCATTCAACTTGTTGGTACCTTCGATGGTCGGACTCTCCACTGATACGCTGGTTTTTACCTTTTCAATTTCACACGCTTGTTCCAGTTGAATATGCTGCTTTGCTAACGTTTCCACGGTCTCTTCTAGTCGCATTCTTTTCCCGCGTTCCGCATTTAAAAGTCGAGAGAACTTCTTCTCGTATGATTGCGCTAACTCCAAAAAGTCACCGCATGCCTATAAAAGAAAAAAAACTAGCGCATGCTCAGAGCATAGAAAAAAAAGACAATTGCTTGTCAACATATCACGTGATCATGCGTTATGAACTTCTTTCTTTTTAAAAAAAAAATAGGAAGCAGAAATAATTAAACAAGTGTTTTAACATCAATAGAAATAAATTTCATTGTTTCAGTTTAATAGTCGTTCTTGCTGACATGAAATTGTTCAGTTGTGACCTCTCATAAAATGTAAGGAGAAACTGAGAGAATTCATTTTGTCATGTTTTCATCGAAAACATACGAAGAACAATATTTTTAGAGAATTACTTTGATACAAAATATGAAGAAAGTTCACAAAAGAACAGACCCGCCATCAGAAAGTAAGCAAATGAATAAATCCGAAGTAAAAGGAAAGCAACCTAAAATCATCTCAAAACACTGTCATTAAGGAAAAGGGCATCAAATAAAATCGAAAACATTCAAGAGTGAAAAACGAAGAAAGAGCGTGAAAAGAACGTGAACGTGAAATAATACCGACTGGACTAACCTGCGATGTCGGTGGGACAAAACACGTCACCATTTGACGACATTAACAAATTTGCTAGTCTGTTCGACAATTCCTTCCAACTACTTATTCTTCGCTACTGTAAATCACTTAAGTTCACAACGGACTCCATTTTCAAAAAAAAAAAAGGAAATTAAATATTCATTCAAAGAAAGAAAATAGTTATGAGAAAGCATGAATCAGAAACAGATGATTGAGGTTGAAGTGCTGTTCACAGAAAGACAAATTACGATTGAAAACATTCTAAAGATAATTTGTAAACAAAGCGAGAGATTGGAGAGTATTTTCGTGTTTTATTCATTTTTCTTAAAGGAGTATAAAAACAGGTCGCAACAAAAGAAAATAATAAAAGAAAAAATAATTGCGCCGAAGGCGCTTTTAATTGCTCCGCCCGCATATATTTTTTTCTTGGTGATAGCAGAAAAAAAGTTAAACGCATGGTCTCGATGTCTCAAATTTGTCTCAGTTTGCCTATTTGAGAATGTAGACGGGGGTTAAAAATGTTTCATAAGTCGGGTTTTAAATATACCATTGCTTAATTTTTTCATTGAAATATTTTTTGTTATAAAAATTGTTTTGAAGCAGTTGTTACATGTTTACTTAAGATTAAAATGTTTTAACTAACAAGTGGTTTAAAGATTTTGTATATATCAACCCCCGTCTTTTGGCTAAAATCTGAATTCTACACGTGGCTTCGATCGGTACTCAAGCGAAGGTTCAAACCAGACCAGTTCTTCAAACAAGGAAATAAAAGCAAAAAGTAAGTAGTTTAATTTAGGAAAAAATATGAATGATGCAATATCGGCAGTATGCTTCCCATCTAGCCATAGGCTTCCTCACTTTTTGAATGCCGTCAGACACTTCGAGGGTAGATATTCTTGTACTGTTGACTGCTTCCTAGAATTGTGGGTGAGTGTGTACTTGGTAGGATTCCTTGTTTAAATAATGGCAATGAGTTTTTTGATCGACTTAATCTTGCAACAAGAGGCTATGACTCCGTTACTTCCCAGCCAGTTTTTGACGGTTTAAGTTTAGTTTCAGTCAGAGAAATTGTTTGGTCACATTTACGAGAAATATGCCCATCTTTATAAGGCCAATGGATTGCAATGCACAGTTCTCTGAAACATTTAGAAGAGCAGTTTTTGGCTCTGTACAAAAGCAAAAATTTGTTAGCAAGTCTGTGCTTCGTGGAACATGTGAACGGTGTTTACGATTAACAGAACTAGAGACAGAAGTATTTTTATTCTATGTAACTCAACAAGATTTTAACTCTTCAAACACTTTAGAATATTATCTTTTGCAAATGATGTATCATGAATCTATTATATGTAACCATGCTTGTTGTGTAGATTCATTTGTGCCAATTTTGTCTGACATATTATTTGTTGAGAGTTCATCTCTAGTCAATATCAGTTTTGTACAATAAGAGTTAGATTTCAATGGCAGAAGTTTTAAGTTAGTGGGAATGGTACGTTGTGCAAATAGACACTTCAGTTGTTTATTAAAGCAGAACAACTTATGGAAATATATAGATGACTTGTCAGATTTTGTTTTGGTAGTTAATAATCTGCAAAATATGCCAGTTACCATATCAGACTCTTGGTTTTTCTTCATGTTTGTAGAAAATTTTCGCACAGAAAAACTTGTACACTTTTTTCATCTGAATATTTTTCCGTCCGAAATTCGACGTTTTACGTCTGGTCTTAAGACAATTTAGGGGCTTTGCAATTCAAGTTCTCTTAAAGCTAAAAAAGCTCAATACCTTCTATCATTTTCCATGCGCTAATTATTCATTCTGTGAAAGTTATATCATTTATTGTAAGATTTTAACCTTTGACTTTGTTAACAGGTTTACAGTTATCAACTTTCAAACATCTTACAAATTCTTATCAATTTTCTAATTAATTTTAGATGCTGTTGGATATGTGGCAACTGTGCCAGAGGAAAGGCTTTCAGCAGCTAATAATCAATACTTTGATATTGATCTAAAAACTACCCCAACAATGAAGACAAAAATACGAGGAATGTCGGATTCCACATACAATCACGATTTTTTTTGTGAGAAGAAGAAATCGCAAACTCCACTTTTGCTTAAGAATTTATCTCCTGTCAAAACTGGAAGACGATTCTTCAACTCCAAAACAGGAAGCTCTGCATCGAATTCTCCAAAGAAATTAGAAATTGTCTCCTGTTCCAAATGTGATCGCACCATGTCCTTAGTAAAGTGCAGTCCAACCTACAATTGCGATGTTACTTTGGAAAAAGATGGAAAGCAATTCAATTTGACGTTATTTCCAAATGTAATACAAACAAGAGTTTGAGATCGATGAAACAAATTTAGAAGAAGAACTTTTAAGCTTTGACGATGTTGATGTAACGTATAATGTAATGAAGCGTGTCATTACAAGCCTTAAAAGGCATGAGGAAGATGACATTTAAGTAAACACTGATTTTGGACGATATTGCACTACAGTTATGTTTTGTTTCCTACCGTTTTACCCTTTATCTTTTGTTATTTATCGATTTTTTAAAAGATCTTTTGTTAATTTTGCTTATTCTTTAGTTTTGTCCTAAACATGTTACAAAGGACGTTTAGTTGGGAAGAATCCTAAGATGTCAACTTTTACATTCGTTGAGAGGTTTATGCACCCAGATGACACTTAAGGGAAAAAGTTTTGCCAGTTTTACAATTAATCTAACTAGAATTTACCCTAAATGTATATAAACATTCATAACAGTTAAACACTTAACCAAATGTCTGATACTATTAGGAAAAATTTTATCTTGATTTTATCTTTTATCTTGATGTTTAAAATATTAAGGACGCTTTGTTCTGATATAAACTACGTCTAGTGAAGCATTTGAAAGGTCAGAAACTGTAATTTACAGTTTCTCACCCTTAAAATGCTGCTTTGCACCAAGCCTTTTTCGTCATCCGTTTATCGTAGTCTGCAGTAAAGGATTAACTTTGTAAATATCTTTCTTTCTGCCACCATATAAAAACGAAAAGTATATTATCTAAACGAAAGTAAATTTGGAAATGGAACTGTTCTTTTCACCTGATTTCAGATAAATGAAAGCGTGCATGTTTTCGCACGTCATATACATATTTCCCGAATTTTCCCGGTGACGTTTTATTCTGCCTTCAGCTTTAACATTACAGCGTTGACATAGTGTACGTCCTGAGCATTAACTATTTCATTTCGGCGCATTTTAGCGAAAGCTATTAGCTAGTATTATCATAAACAAACGAAACACAGATCTGTGATTAGTACATTTCAGATAACAGAACAATAGAAAAGAAGAACTGCTTTAAGAACTCGTCTTAGCCTGTTTTGATGAGGAAAATTGACTACTGATTCCTTACAGTGTGAAATGTACGAAGACAGTTTTCTATGCAAAACAAATTGTACCTTCAAGTCTACGGAAAGATCGCAAACTGGAGAAAAACAAAATTTTTCACGGATAGTAGAGTTGTGGAAACTATATCTTTAAGGAATATCTCGAAAAAAACCTAAATGTTTTTCAGGAAAGACAGACTACATTGTTCGTTAAAAAGATTTTTTTTAAGAATCGCTGGTCAAAAAATTGAGAATATCCCAAAGGAGTCGATCCCTTAAGTTTGGTTTCCAATAAAAGTAATTCTCTTTGCACTGCATCAGTTTGTTGCACAATTTTGCAACAAGATGTTTCCAAATAGTATGGCAAATATTTTTTAAAAAAACATAAAAAATAGCAAGGCTCGCCATTTCTAAAAAAGTTGTTCTTTCGTTTTAATTCTATTATCGAGAAAAAATGATATCAAAACCGGAATAATTTTCCAGAATTTGCCGAAACTGTCCTGATTTTATCGTGCACCTACTTAAAAATCGTATTGCGCAAAATATGTTTTGTTGCACAAGATTGAGATTGCCGAGCAAGAGTTCTGAAGGACGGTTTCACAACAGTTCAAAAACAAAGTTTTTAGGAAACCAAGCTTTAGAACGCGAAAGTTGTTACTGTTAGTCGCTCTATTTTTTCGATTCGTAGAGGAAGTAATTTGTATGCTCTTATGTATGAATGAATTTTTTGTCATTGTCGGTTTTGATTCGAATTGTTGTAAATTTTTGGTTAACCGTCAATTTGGTAGGTAGGTTGAAAATACTTAAAGGTATTAAAAATGTAGTTTGAGCAGCATTTGTGAGTGGTATGTTTGAATAAACTGATACCATCAACACGACCAAAACATGTGCTTTGACTTACATCCATACAATATAGAATTGGTTTATAAACCGACTGCCCAAAGGTTGCTTAACGGCACAACGTTCGATATTCAGGATGCTAAATCTTAAGGAGCAAAGCTTTCCTTCGTTACTATCCCACAATCAATTTAGAGGTTTGCAATGATGTTGTCTTCACACAACTTCCTTTCCTTCATAAACGTTCATAAATTACAAAACAGAAAAATATGCAACAACTTTACCCTTGCTTCAAAGACACTTTGTTTCATACTAGTGAAATAGATTGCCATTATAAGAAATAATGTATGTTCAGCTATTATAGGATAAAGGGCAAAGTACTCAGCACCAAAGTGAGAGTTCAACACCTGACTGAGTGATAAAGAAGGACTACAACAGTGTGAATCTATCCGCTTGGCATAGCACTCTTTATGAGAGCAAGTCTAAAAGTGTCTCAGTTAAAACAGTCCTGTACCTCTCATAGTGCAAATAGGGCTTTTAAATACTTTTAAGTACTTTTACACCTTCACCAACGGAACTGAAAAATAAACAAGAAGTACCACACATGATAGTTCTGGAAATGTCCATGATGATAAGGCAAGCGAATAATTTACATTGGATATAATATCAGAAAAGAACTTCTTGCTTATAATACAACAAATTGTCTTGCTATGGATTATATTCTTTATGTCTCCTTATTTCAGAATAATTTGAGCAAAATATTGTTTTACCATCATGAGTAATCAAGGCAAACATAAATATTTTGGCCTATTTTGATCTAAGAAGAATTATCTTTTTATTTTATGACAAATGCTGCATAGCAAAAATCAAAACAATAAAGGAGCAAGTGTGAAACATTATTTTTTTTAATTGCATCTGTACTGGTACTGGTTTCATCATAAAAAAAATATCACAAAAATTCACGAGCTGATTTATTAGTTCAGATTTTGTAAATTTGTGTGAAGTAATACAATTCTACAGTCAATGAATCATAACAACTTTGTCCTGACAAGACAAGTTAAGGCATACTAGCTATTATGTAATGGTTTTACTTTTCTTCCCTTAGCGTACAATATGAACAAAAATCGTCCAAATAAAAAGAAAATTAAACAGGATGCTTGTTTTTTTTGGTCAAATAACCCAATCAAGATGGAACAAACAAAATGAATAGAAATGGTGCCATTTCATTGAAATTTTGCTACAAGGCCTAATTGACATCCGAAGCCTTTTATGACCAACCTCAAGAAGAATACGAAAATGAAAGCTTACGTTCATCATAGCATTTGAAGTGATGCGAAAAAGTTGTGCTTTCTCGTTCACTACTCTCATCTGCTGCTCAATCTCCTTGTTTTCCTTAGCTGACTTTTCTGACAGTGTTGCTGCATTTAATGATTTAGCTGACTCGTTGTCGACCAGATCGCTGATCGCTTTTTGTAGTGTTCCTCCGTGGTTGTTTACCAAAGTATTACAGGTGGTTAGGTCGTCCAGTTTTGTGGAAATCATTTTGATGGTGATCTCATCTTCAGTTTCACTTTCGCTATCGTCATCTAAGAAAATACGAATCTAGTTGTATTATGATTCATTCTTAGTATTTTATTACACAGGAAGATCGATGCTAACACCAAACGGTACATCAAAGAGCAAAGTAAAGAAGAGGCCTTATTTTCAGAAATTTAGAAGCTTGATCAAATTTATCTTTTATCTTCAAAATAAAGAAAGAAGTAAATAAATCTGTCCTGCAGTGAGCATTTTTTTTTTTTAATTAGTCGCTCAATACAAGGTTTAAAACCACTAATGTGTATTGAGGTACAAGGAGGAAAGGTGACGATGAACATTACATTTAAAGTGTTGAAGATTATAATGAGAAGGAAAAACAGACTGGGGTAAAGAATTCCAGAGAGTGGAGGAGCGAGGAATGAAACTTTGTTGGTAAAAATTTTTTGATGATTTTGGGATGCTGACAGTGTCATCATGGCAATTAGATGAATATCTTGTGTTGAAAGTTTTTAATGCAGGGATGAGAGAAGAGAGCTCAGTTGAACATTTTCCGTAAAAGTATTTATAAAAGAGGCAAAGAGACGCCACAGATCTGCGATGGGAGAGTGTGTCAAGTTTATTTGCAAGTTCATCACCAATAGCATTACAGATTCTTTTCTGGATACGATCTAAAAGATTTAGAGAATCAGAGGGTGCACCACCCCAGATATGGCAACAACACTCAATACAAGGTCGAATAGTAGATTTATAGAGGCAAAGAATGGCATCGGGGTTGCGGTATTCTCTTGCACGAAGAAGGGAGCCCACCTTCATCGAGGCTGACTTAGCGATTGCCTCAATGTAAGAGCGCCAGGAGAAGTCCTGTGAAAAAGTGATGCCGAGGAGACGAAAGGAGTTGTTTTCTTCCAACTGGGTGCCATTCATGGAAACTGACAGTAAAAAGGGATCTTTAGTATGATTTACAGATAGAAGTTTGGTTTTTGTGGAATTGAATGTGACCAGCCATTTCTCTCCCCATTCAACTATAGATTGCAGATCAAACTCAATTTCGCCTGCCATTTCTACCTGGCTGAACAAATCTGATTTTGGAATACAGGAAAGATGGTTGAATCATCAGCATAGATGGCAAGCTTGGAAATAATGTCATCAGGCATTGATGAAAAGAAGAAAAAGGGTTCGCCCAAGGACAGAACCTTGGGGAACTCCTGCATTGATGGAATGTTTCGATGATGATTGCCCGTCTAAAACAACCTTAAGCCTACGATTACCAAGGAAGGAAAAAATGATCTCATAAAGGAGACCCTTAACTCCATATGCAGCAAGCTTTTTCAAAAGACCAGTATGCCATACTTTATCAAATGCCTTGGATATGTCAAGAGCAACAGCTCTTGCCTCCCCAGATTTATCTAATGCAGTGTAGATTCTATCAGTTACCACTGTAAGGAGGTCAGCAGTTGGGCGTTGGGAGCGAAAGCCATATTGAGAATCTGAGAAGAGGTTATTAGATTCAAGGTGATTAACAAGAGCATTATTGATAAAGGCCTCAAAAATTTTACTCATAACTGGTAGGAGACTAATTGGTCTGTAATTTCTTGGATTAGATCGATCACCACAATTTTTAAAGACTGGAATTACAGAGGCAAACTTCCAAGATGAAGGAAAGCAAGATTCAGCTATGCACTTGTTATATAGACGAGAAAGTACAGGAGATAATTCAGGTGCACACTTTTGAAATAGGATGACAGGAATTCCATCAGGGCCAGTAGCCTTAGAAGCATCAAGATTTGAAATGATGGAAGATATTCTAGCTGGTGCGATAAAGCAGCTATCCAGTACTTTATTAGTCCTCAAGGGAAATTCAGGAACAGCATGACCAGAGTCATCAAGAGTAGAGTTAGTACTGAAAATATTAGTTCAGCTTTATCCTTAGATGATGATAAAACCTCTGGACCATTGAAAATGGGAGAAATGGATGACCTTTTATTGCTCGTGACACTTTTAATGATACGCCAAAAATCTCGAGAACCAATTTTTTGTGAAGAGATACGATTATGAGTTTCTTGATATGTAGACTTTGCATTATTAATGACAGATTTGCAGTGATTTCGTGCTTGGTTGAAAAGAACCTTATTATGAGAAGACTTCTCATGTTGATATTGATGAAAGTAAAGATTTCTGTGAGTAATTGCTGCAGCACAAGCAGGTGAGAACCAGGGAGAGGAGTGAGGTTTAAGGACTCAGCGTACGTTTCAAAAATGAAAATTTTCTTTTTCAAATTTTTTTTGACAGATGCAATCACTAGGTTATTATTACACTACATTTAAAGTTATAGCGAAAAATAATGGTTTTTGAGAAAGTTATGGGCATTTTTTGATATTCAACATTTAAGTTATGACAACCTTTAATATAATCTGTTATATACTCAATAGGCGATTAATTAAATTAGCAGCTCACTTTGTGAATTTATTAAAGGCTGTCATATTGTCTTTTATGTGATGAAAAATTATTAGTGTTCTACCTTCTATGAGCTCCATCTTTCCAGCAAGTGGCTCATTTCCTTTAAAATTTTGCACAGCAGTAGATGAAAGCCTGTTAACGAAAAGTGTGCCTGCGATTTGAGAGAAAATTCCTGGTTGGCTCAAAATCCGAGATTGTTTTCAACTATCCAATAGCGCAAAAGTATGGAAAACACAAAAAACTGTTTTTCTCCTGAACAAAACCATAAATTGAGATTCGCGGGCACACTTTGTTTCCACTAATTGTGAGGAATCGCCACAAACAAAAAAACATGTAAAAAACCTTTTTCTTCGGGAGTTGGAGCTCAAAGAAGCAAACAAAAGTCTGTATTTTTTATCGTTTTCGCAGACTAATTTCTTCCTTATCATTTATGTAAATATATCCTTTCATACACCGTTGGAAAGACAATTTATTGCTCTACAGGAATTCACGAAATATTTTTACTTAAAATGTAATGGTAAAAAGAAATAACGGAAAAAGTTATGCAATGTGAGTAAAAGGTACGCTGAGCCCTTAACACGAAATTTTCTACTGGGGATAAATGCTTCAATACCAGATGTAAGCCAAGATGTGACTTCCTCTGCACATTTTTCAGCTGGATTTGAAAACACATTGGACCAGCGGACATTACGAAGAAAGTCTCAAAAATTATCCCATTCACCACGTTCATAACTGAAGAGAGTGCGATGAAAAGGAGATTCAGAAGCAGCTTTGCAATTAAGAGATGTTAAGACAGAAACTACGCCATGGTCAGAGTTGCCAAGAGGAGCTTCACTAGATGCTTTACAGATATCAGGATTTGATGTTAAAAAGAGATCAAGTAGAGATGGAGATTGATCATCACGATCAGGAAAGCGAGTAGGGAAGTCAATGATTTGATGAAGAGATTGAGATAGGGCAAAATTTAGAGTATGAATTCCTGAGTGAGAGATTCCATTTGAGAATTTGAGCCATTTTTCATGATGAACATTGAAGTCACCAAAAACAAATATGTTGGCACTGTGATGAATTGATAGGGCCTTGTCAATACTCTCAGATATAGAGTCTATAACAGAACAGTCTTAGGATGATGGAGATCGATAAAGAAAGAACAGATAGCTTGTTGAATGGAGCAACGAAAGACGAAAGCACATGTATGGCAAATCAGGATCCTCCAGATCACTCACACAAGTTATAGGTAAATTGTCTGGAAGGTATGCATGTGGGTTTTACAGTCCTTACGACGTAGAGGAAAATAACCTTGAAAAAGAAAATCATTTTCTGTGTCAATATTAGAATTCAGAATAGTCTCACAAATTGCAAGGATGTCAGGAGAGTTGTTAGAAATGAAAGAATGAATGCGAGAGAAATTTGTACGAAAACCACAGACATTTGTGAAAGATATGTTCAGTGGGGCAGGGTTAATCGAATTGGGTTTTGAAGCTGGTTTTTTTGTGTTTTTTCTTTGATTAACCATTTCATAAGGGAAGAGCATAAATACATATTTGAGCAGAATAAACACTTCTTATTACAAACCCATGCAGCACAAAATAATTGTATCCACATGATCAGCAATGTTAAGATAAGTGTCCACTTAAGCAAAATAAGTTCTTCACAAATTATTTTCGCAAAAAAAATAAATTCCTCCTCTGGTGGACACACATTTGCGAAAGTAAACACCTTTTCTTGTATCCATAATGCCATTTAATGAATTGAAAAAAAAAGGTTTTTAAAAATCAACTATATTTTTCAACTAAGCTTTTCGGAATAAAAACCTGAAGATGGATTTATTCCGAAAAGCTTAGTTGAAAAATATTATGTTGATTTTTAAAAATCTAAACACCTGTTATTCTCCAAAAATAGTCGCCTATTTTTTTGAAAAATCAGTTGAAAATGTTTTCAATCAAAAAATAAGTTCTTCCCCAAAATTTCAAACTTTAAAGGAATACCGAACAAACTATGACGTAAATGAAATTAAGTTTCAAAAGACCTTTTGTTTAAAATCGTAAGCACTTTAAAGTAAAGATCGAAAGTGATTTAAAGTGTGTTGTAGTGTATGTGTGTATAATCTAAACTGAAACCATGGGTAGGAAGGCTTTGTTGGATATAACTAAACAAGAAGAATCGGCTGAATGCATTCGGAAATACCCTTGTTTTATGACAAAACTTCCAAGCATTATAAGGATGGAACCACTGTCGAAAATGAATGGGCAAATTTCGACAATAAGCTTGGAAATGAACACCGTATTCTGCCCTTTCTCTGTAAATTTGTGTTTGGCCTATTTCGAGGAATTAATTCTGTCGCTTATAAGTGGATACTTAGCTTTAGAGAACAATTACATGTCATAGTTAAAATTAAAGTTCCCTGAATTCTATATACAGTGAAACATGATGCAATTAGATTTATTAGAAAATGAACAAAAATTATCGAAAACATGCTGACATGTGCTTTTAAATAAAAGTGCAGTTTTGCAGAGATGATTTTCAAGACAAAAATGAAAGGAACAGGAAGTGGTTATACGAATAAGTCTGCAATTATTTTTTACAAAATGTTTCTCTTTTGAGACTGTTATTTTCAGATGTTTGAAGTGAAATGAAGAGAGAATAATAAGCTTTTCAGAAAGATAAGCATCTTTTATTTATTTCAAAATCTAAGTGAAAACTAAAGTGATAAAGACAAGACTCTATAATACAGGAATCCTTACCTTTACCTACACTTCACTTAGAAAGTACAAAAATGGCATACGAAAGTTCTCCTTCATGCAGTAAGGAACTGCTCTTGTATCAAGTCCTTAATACTATAGAAATATTCCACCTATCACCCAGTGGGAAAATTTGTTGAAAAAATCACTGCATTTCTATAGAAATATGCACACTATTTCAATAAAAATGCTGTTCATCACAGCGACATTTTGATGTTTCGTCCACTGGGTGAATGCCACTCTTAATACAACACAAAACTTTTGTCAAGAAAAGATTATCCTAAAAGATTCATCAATGAACATCAGTTCCAAATATTCTGTGCTCGCCAGTGAAAAAGGAGACCTAGCCAATCAACCATGAGCAAACATTTCAACAACACATCATGGAATAAATCAGAAACACTTGCCTTTAAATAACGGCACAATAGGTCCGTGGGAAATAACACACCAACCTGATGCTAAAGTTTTGATAGCTTTTGCTTTGGCCAGCTCTAAAGCAGTAACCCATCTTTGCCGTTCGATTTCAGAGCCAGCTCTTAAATGCCATACTTGACTTCCACCATTGATGACAAATGAACAAGAATCAACAGTGTCAATGAATGCACCAGCAAGATTGATTGTTCCTCGACAGGCATGGTTCATCTCCATTGGTGATCTGAAAAAACGATTTAACACTGCAGCTTATAAACCACAATTTAGCATCTACTAAAAACGAAAAGAGAAGTTTTTCAGAATATAAAATCAAAAGAGAGTGTTCACTCTTTGCCTGCAATGTATTGTTTTGTTTTCTAAACATGGAAAAATTTAACTGAATACAAATAATTAGAACAATACGACAATAACCCCTCATCAAAAAATATTAACTCATCAAACCCTATCAACAATATTGCAGCCCTAAAAATACACATTTTTTTATAAGATTTCTTTTTATAAGAAACACAAGGCTCAAAATCGTCAAAATTTAAGAATTTTCTAAAAAATGATCTTAAGGCTCAAAGTGTGATAAGAAATCTCGGGAAGGTCAGAAAGGCTTAATACATATAGCTGTGGTAAATAATGCTCTTTTGTTGCTCTTTAACTTTTCCACACTCTTTGATTTTCCTATTCATATTCATTGTACACTGTTTTTTCCAGAAATACTTAAGAATCACTTAAGAATACTTCAGTTGAAGAATTAAGAATCATAAGGCTTAAGCCAGTTCATGTAATTCTTATAAAACAACTTGTGTACCTAAGTTATCCAGCCTATAGATAAAGATCACATATGATTGGTAATCTGGTGGATTTTGCTGTTTCTATCTATTTTTTTTTTTTTTTTTTAGTTCAGTGAAAAAACAACAACATGATATATTATGTTTAAGTACATTAAGAACCAAAAATTTCGGCTACTTTTTTTTCGGCGGAAATACTTCGGCGGAAATAATTTCGGCGAGATTTTGGTCACTTCGGCGGAAAAAATTTCGGCAAGATTTCATTTATAACTTAATTTCGGAATATCCCAATTTTAAGCATTTTATCGACAGGGAAATGCAAAAAATTGGGTTTAAGAAAATATTTCATCTTCTACTTTAAAGGAAGAATTGTTTGCGGAAGAAATTGCGGAAGAAATTTTTACGGAAATTTTTTTTTTTGCGAAACTTCCGCAAAAATGAATGATTATTGGTCATCCGCAAAAATAAATTCCGCAAAATTTTCCATTCGCAAAAATTTTACTCCACAAAACTTTCGAAATTTTTCACCCGTAAAGAACTGACTTTTCACTTGACTTTACATATAAATGAAAGTCATACATAACGTTTGGAAAATACAAGCAGCATCAGCACTTGCAACATGTTTTGTACTGTTGTTTTTACTTTGAGAAACGATCTTATGTCGGTGGTGGAGGTATGACAGTTTTTCTTTGTTTTTTTTTTTCTTTTTCCTTCATGGGAAATAGACCTAGACTGAGTAATATACTCAGTTACATGCGTTACATTGACCTTAATAGGTACTAAATTAAGTGTTTCCCGACTTTTGATTTCACTAAATTTCTTGCATCGGCAATCGTTTGAGGTTGTCGTCATGCGCAAAAATATATTCCGCAAAAATTACTTCCGCAAACAATTTCTTTCCTTAAGGTATGCAACAATCTGTTGTTCCTAAATTAAAAAACAAAAGGCGGCTTGGCTTGAAGAGTCACAACGACACAAATCCACTCTCAACAATGCAAATTGCTACATGATATTAGGTTTAAAAGTAATATTGATTGCTGAAAGGAACAAATCGACCAAAAAAAGCATTTCATCGACCCTCATATACAGCTTAAAACTCCAAATATAACAAAAAGATAAAATTCAAAAATTTCGGCGGGAAATATTTTCGGCGAGGCCCCTAATTTCGGCGGACAAATTTTCGGCGACAATTTTCGCCGAAATTTTGTCCCGCCGAAATTTTTGGTTCTTAATGTATACCAGATGTCCAAGAAAAGAACAAGTTTCTTTAGGTCTTCCTTTTTTTAAAGTCACTTTTCATGAGCATGGCTGTAAATTTATCAACAAGAATATTTTGCATTATAATGAATTTAAGGACTATTCTGGTTGGAGTGTTATGTTTTATACAATTAATCAATTTTGAGGATTGTGAGTTGTTTATGAATATCAACAAAAGACATGGGAATTTTTCATAAATAATGAAATAATAATAATTATTATTAGTAATAATTATAAAAAATAAAAAAAATAATAATTTTTTATAAGTAACAATATTTTTATAATAATGGCTATAGTTAAAGCGGTTTTCCACTTCAAGAAAACTTTCCGCAGACAGGAACAGAGAAAAGAACTTTCTGCGAACAGAGCAGGAAAATTTTCACCTGTTAATTTCCACATGTTTTATCATTATGAAAATTTTCTCAGTAACAAAGTTTTGTTGTTGTTGTTGTACTTAGATAAACCATGTTTTGCAGAGTCAAAATTTAAAATGAAAGGAAAGAAAATTTTCAGCTGTTAATTTCCACATGTTTTATGATATCAAAAATAATTCTTATTCTGTTTTTCTGTGTATATAGTACTTTGATCAACTTAAGCACCAATTTTTAAAAAATGTATTCATGCTGCAAACTGCTAAATAACATATTTTGATTGGCTCATTAAAATTCATCACCTGTTCTCTGTCAGGAAAGAACAGAAAAAATTGAACTTGATTGTACTTTTATTCAGAACAGAACAGAAAGGAAAATTTTCTGTTCACGTGATGTTTGCACATGCTCAGCAGTCTTCTTTTAAAAACAACATGCATGCGGTAAAACACACTCCTAAAATTTCCTAAATCTGTGATTAAAATCGTATCTCACCAGTGTGATCACATGCTGTTTGAAATTTACTCAAGCGATCTGATATTTTACGAGTCATGCCAGCGACTATAACAGTGTGAATCAATCCTCTCTGCTTAGCACTCAGCAAGAGAGTAGGAATGATGTCTAGGGTGGTTGTCTAGTTGAGCGGTTCCTGTCATTACAGCTTCCGTAGCCCAAATGGGGGCTTTTAAATGCTCTAGGACCTCCTTCGCAGGACCCTCATTGATAACAGTACCTTACGGAACTGAAGAGGCTATCCTGGGTAAACATTCGTAAAATAAATAAATAAATAAATAAATAAATAAATAAACGTGATTGGAAAATATACTCCCTTTTAATAACTGTGAAAAAGAAATAAGTAATACTATTGCATAATAATCTTTGTTATAGAAGAAAGCTAAAATGTTAAAACTCATTAAAATGATACGCTGTGCCCATGGAACAAAAGATTTTTTTCACACAATGATGACAAATTGACACATGCGATTAAATGTATGCCTAGCACGTAACCAACACGTTTTTATGACGATTTCGTGCACTGGGACTATATTTCTATTAATTCGCTATGTATCACCTTTTCTTTTATTTATAACAGAGGACGTTCAACTTTTTCAAACACTTTACATTGAAACAGAAACAGTTGAACATCTATATAACTGATATACAGTTAAAAAGTGATCTAAATGATGTTGTATTCCAAGCTTGTTGAAAATTAATGGTACCAATCTACCTGCCCATTAGTCAAAACATCCTGATTGGCTTAGTTATGTCAAATCGGCAGACAGGGCTGTAAATAGTTTTACAAGACAAAATAAATAAACATGGGCATGGATGGGGCGTCCCTCCTTCTCTCTTCTTTAGAAGAAGAGGGGAGGAACAAGTGAGTAGGGTTAATAAGTAAGTTTTACACAATGATATAACGCAAAATAGTATTACATAATTCAAATATTTCACAATGTTAATTTACCTGTAATATGATAGAAGTCCATTGGACAAAACAAACCATCTTTTTTGGTAACCTTTGATGTAGTTTGTCCATTTCCAGAGATAGCCACGAAACTGATCTGGGCAAACCCTTCCGTCAGGCATGTTTCGTTTATTATATATACCGATTTGAAAATAACGCTTATATTTCACTGCTTCCTACTCACATTAATACATTTTTTGCAAAAAGTTTTTGGTATGGCGAAACGTTTGTTTAGTCGCTTTTTCCTCAAGATTCATTGATCCGGTGATGTGGACCCTCTAACGAAGGCTAATGACAGACAGGATGAAAAATTATACGGTAGCGATGGTTTATATGAAAGTCCAAAGTCTAGTACGACTGCTGTTTTGTTTTGTTTTGTTTTTTAAAAAAATGTGTAGTGGCCATTAACCAGGAAAATCAAGAAAAAGGCTTAGTAGTCCAGGCTTTTCATAATTTTTTCTGGTGCTTAACCAGAAAAGAACAAAACGAACCTGGATTTTCTTACCTAAAAGAACAATTATAAAGGATTATGAATTTTCTTGCAGGTCTCTCTCAAGCCTATATAGCTATGCCAATGGCAATGATTATACTGAGTACTTTGTGTAATAATAATGTTTAATGTTTAATGTTACATATGTAATATTAACAAGAAACCTTGTTCTTGGGGGAGAACAAGGGCATGATTAAAGAACAACTCAAGCTAAAAAGAGGCACCAAAATAATAACATGTTAACAGCCAGCTTTGGGTCAAAATTTACTCATTATACCAAAAGGGTAGTTGAAATGAATTTAGTTCTTGAGCATTATAATGAATAATCATCTGATGACCTGTCAGTGGACAGTGAGTGCTTATTAGATATTAAGTTATTATTATCTTATTATACTAATCAGGGTGCAACAAATCATATTTTTACCAAGTACAATAGAGCGTACGCAATGTTTTAAGATACCGTGTACGTGAACTTTTCATAAAACGTTGTTATAAGCTGTCGTACACAGATGCCTAGTAAAGGTCATTTGGTCGAAAGTAAGATGTATGTAACATGGACGAAAAAAGTCAAGACATTTTCGATTGTGTACTTTTTATAATGCTTGTAAAGTCAACCTGTCTTTCCTGGCTAATACACCTAAACTAAAGAAAAGAGAAAAAGTTGACGAGACATCTTTTGCGTTTTCTTTCGACCTTTAAGCAATGCAATGACCTCATAAAAATTGACTTAACACTCCTCAACAATGCGTAAAATATACTGATAACCTAAAAAAAATCAGCACAACAAGTCAAATAAGAAAGATGGTAGCCATTAATTGTGTGCTTTTTTGAAATGAAACTGGAACTTGTTTTGTTTTGTTTTTTTTTAATATAATGAATCTACTTCGCTCAACTTACAAATACTTTTTTTAATAACTTTCTATTTATCTATAATAATACAAATATAGTACATGACTTTTATCTTCGTGAGTACGAATAGTTGGAGCGATAAAACAAATCTGATGATATGTTCAAGCGCCAGTGAACAAGGCTTTCTTGATCTGGATTACCATTATACAACTTGCGTACGCTATATAAGAATCTTGTGCGTACGATAATGTACGTTGGTGAAAATATCTGTGTACGACTGTATTAATACAACGTACGTACGTACTCGCGTACGCGATTTGTTGCACACTGCTAATTCGCAATTGTGCATACCACTTTTGTTTTAGAGAGTGATATATTTCTTTTAAATTTACGGTCAAGTTCTTCTTATGATTGTGTAAAACCACGTAGAGACGAGAGACACTTTTTCACAATTCGTATAAAAGCACGTGGCATTTGACGTCAGTCGTCAGTTATTTTTATGATCAAAATCTTTGATCGACGATATCTCTGTAACGGTTGGTCCTACCGAAACGATTCCATACATTTTCTTGATCAGTTTTTCGAGCTCTAGAACATGGACACTTTCCAGTCTCGATTCTGTGATTTAATTTTTTGTCACCTATTTTCACCACGGGATTTTGAAATTAAAAGCTGTAAAAAACTTTTACACAAGTTGCTATATTATACAATAAAAAAAGAAAAGAAAAGAAAGCGAAAGCCAGTTAAGTTTTTGAGGTAACTTTGTATTGTTGTTTATTTCATGGAAAATGAAAGTCTCTTATTTTATGATTCTTATTCAGAGAAGCATTTTTATTTTTTATTTAATTTTTATGTTTAAGATCTTCCAAGTAAAATGACTGTTCTGGGCTCCTATTTAAAGTTTAAAGTACTTACAGCACTGATACCATTTCTGTTCGCCATGCTGTGATTAAATTTTTCGACACCATTTTTGAGACGTCACAAAATTTTTTACATGGTATATATACTAGTTATTATTATTATTATTATTGTGAATTGTTTTTCCAGGATAGCCTCTTCAGTTCCTGAAGGTACTGTTATCAATGAGTGTCCTGCAAAGGAGGTCCTAGAGCATTTAAAGCCCCCCATTTGGGTTACGGGTGGCCATTGCTTCGCATTTAGCTTTTGCTATTAGCAATGGTCTCCCTGTAATACCATTTACCTTGTTATTACTATTATTCTAGTTATTTTTTCTTCATTGGTTATATATTTTCTTTATTACTATTATTTATTCATTTTCCTTTAATTTTGTACTTTGGTATTACGGAATAAAGTTATCTTATCTTATCTTATCTTATGGAAGCTGCAATGATGCTCAACTAGACAACCATCCTAGACATCATTCCTGCTCTCTTTCTGAGTGCTAAGCAGTGAGGAGATTTGCACTGTTATAGTCGCTGACATGACTTGGTCAGGGATTGAACCTGCACTCTCCCGAACAGGAAGAGAGCACTCTACCACAAGGCTACCAGTCGGTACCACAAGGCTACCAGGCTAATTTTTCTTTTTAGAGTTCTCTTGTTGTATCTTCTTCGTTTTCTAGGAGAAAGTTACCTACCTACTGATATACCTATATTAGATACATGAAAAAAAGTAAAAAGTGAAACATTTGACAACAATGATTTTAAATACTTCTAAAAGATTAAGTTTGCTATCATTATCTAACTGCTGTGCATATTCAGTTTTAAGCAGAGCAGAAACATCTTCATTCTGTGGAAGCAGGACAGGAAGCTTTATTCAAGATAAACCGCAGCTACAGAATCAGTATTTAATTGACCCAGTGCTTTCCCAATACTTGAAAAGGAAATTACCACCAGAGGTAAAATCATTATGTTCACATAATTTTTTGTTTGAGATTGATCAATGTGGGAAAAAAATGAAATTCTGGAAACAATTTGTACCCAAATCTATGTAACCCTGCCAGTGTCTTACCATTGTTTTATTAATCTTTTAATTTTTTCAAATCCAATCTAAGAGTTTCATGTAGGATAATTTTTTTAATTGTAATCTATGCTTTTGTAGATAATAGAATTATTGTTTCAAAAACCGCCAAAATCCGCTGCAATATTTCTTCCTGTCAAAAATAATTATTTTTGGGATGAGCTAATCCGCCAGAATTTCTTCCCGCCAACATTTCTTCCCTTAGGGATCGTCCACAAATATCGTATCATATTTTATCGTTTCAATTTGTTTCCTTATACGATTTGAAACGATTGCAATACAATCGTGAAACGATTCAAATTGTATAATGAAAATTGAAATCTGTTTTAAATCGTTTCAAAATCGTTTTCACTTCGTATCGTTGTTATAAATCCCATCAAATTGTTTCACTTCGTTTCGTTGTCATGAAACGATTTGAAACGCTTATAAATCGTATCAAATTGTTTCACTTCGTTTCGTTGTTATGAAACGATTTGAAACGCTTATAAATCGCTTTTCCATTATTGTTATCATGAGAGGATTTTGTAAAAAAAGTAGCTTATTAAATTTGTATATGTATCAGAAATTGTTTCGAATGATGTTTCAGAAATTTGTTTCATGAAAATTGTCTCTTTTTCGTTTCAAAAACCTAAAGTACGTATCATGAAACGTTTCAAAATCGTTAATAGTCAAATGCATTTGAAACATTTTTGCAACGATTTAAATTGTTATGAAATAAAAATCGGAAAGCAAATTAAGAGACGAGAAACTTCGAACGGTAGAACGAGCTACACAACCGTCTGATATATCAGTTTTAAAACAATTCGTTTCAATATTGTTTTACAGTCGTGTTATGAATACGTTTCGAAAAATGTTTCATGAAATCGTTTCGAAAGTTGTTTCATGAAATCGTTTCGAAAATTGTTTCATGAAATCGTTTCGAAAATTGTTTCATGAAATCGTTTCGAAAATTGCTTCATAAAATCGTTTCGAAAATTGTTTCAAATTCGTTTGAAAAAATTATAAACATATCATGAAACGTTTCAAGATTGTTTCAAAGTTAATAGTGAAACGATCCTAAAACAATTTTGAAACGATTTAAATCGTATCAAATCGTATAACGAAACGAACAATATTTGTGGACGATCCCTTAAGGTAAATGCATTGCTGACTGATCCCAAACACAAGTTAAAATAAAAGTGGATTTAAAGTTACCTACACTAAACCAATACATGCTTTACAGTTTCAAAAGTATACAGAGCATTTGGTAAGTGTGAAAGGCAACAAGTCATATTGAACAGATTTCAAGCATCGATATAAACAGAAGCAGTAAAGAAAATATGGGAGAATCCAATATCTGAATTTGTGTTAGAAACAAAACTATTGTTGTGTTATAAACTAATTTTTGTGTTTTTCCCCTTACTGAATTTACATACCTGCCTCAGATTTGCATTAATTTCAGATAATTTGAAAACCACTTGTTGAAACCACTAATTTCATTGAGAAAGTCCTTCAACCTCATTAATTTTCCTTAATGTTAATTTACTTTCATGGTAAAATCATTGAAAGTTAATGGCTTGAAATAAAGTATATATATCAGTTAAAGCAATGAGACATTTTAGTTACTCACCTATTACATCAACTGTGTACAAATCTGTATACAAATCTGAGTTCTTGAAAGTAAAAGTATCTCGAAAGCAACAAGGAATTAGAAAAATACTGTCAAAAGCCTATTAGTTAAATAATGAATTTTTGGAATTCTATCATTTTCCAAATCAATTTACATTACAGGATCCTGTTAAATTGGCAATTGATGAAAAAAACACTTTTCAGTAATCATAAACAACTATTTGACTGGAATTGTGAAAGTTGTCACTAGTAATTCTTTCAAAAGGCAGTATCTTTATTTTGCTAATTCTCTATGAAGACTTTCATAAGCCTTGATTTTGCAGACTAAATTTTTGATAGAATTGAAGCAATTTTGCGGCGAAACCATTGCTTTTGTTGCTAATATTACTCCTGTCTAGGTTTTTGAGCCTGTAAACAAAGATCTAAAAAGATTTGGAGATTTTGTTGTCCATGATGTTCAAAAGCACCATGAAAATGTTTGCCTAAATGAACCAGTACTTGATCAGTATGATGCTTGGGGCACACGTGTTGATAACATCATCACTCATACTTCGTGGAAAGCTTTACATGACATTGCTGCAAAGGAGGAGTTAATTTCTATTCCATACAAAAGGGATTATTCTGAGTGGAGGTTTTTGTGTTGTCTTTTTTTCACTTTCAACTTTTCATTTTTGCTTAAAAAGCATCTTAAAAGCCACCCCTGTGATGTGTTCCTTTGGCGGCCAAGATCTGCTATTAATTGATACTAAAAACTTAAATCATTTATAATTTTGTTTTAGTCGTTTATACCAAGCTGCTAAACTTTACCTATTTTCTGCATCAAGTGGTTTATATTCCTGTCCCCTGGCTATGACTGATGGGGCAGCTTACATTTTAAAGGTACTCAACAGTATTGTCACATGAATGTTTCAAGCTAGGCACATCATTTACAGTTTTATACACTTGCAAGTAGGCACAATCCGTGGAACCATTCACATCTGCATACGCACATTTGATATCTAATGACGCTTACCACTTTTGGACATCTGGACAATGGATGACAGAAAAGCAAGGAGGTTCAGATGTAGGTAGGAGTTTTCAACACAGATTTTACATCAACATGTTTACATAAAATCATCAATCATCATTTTTGCTATATATCTTGTTGACATCACAGGAAATTCAACTGAAACATTAGCTATCCGGCAGAATGATGGTTCCTTTAAGTTGCATGGATATAAATGGTTTTCCTCAGCAACGGATGCAAATATGACTTTAACACTGGCAAGAATAGTGGATAAAGATGGAAACGTAAAGCAGGTGCTTATTAACATGCAGTTATGACATAATGGACAATTTTGTTTAAAAATCACTATGAGGGATTAAATTTTTTCCTCAGTTAAAATGCTTTTTGTTTCAACAAACTTTTCAAGGTAGCATATAAGTTACACCAAACATTTGACTGATTTCTCTTTTGTTGCAGTATAAGTACATATTCAATAATGAGTTCTGAATGTGTCATGAAAATATATAAAGCATAGATTCACTAAAGATATGCAAAAAAGAAATGTTAAAATCAGTATGTCAGGGTGTAAGCCAGAAATTTTGGGAACATGACATTTTTCACTGTATTGGGAAGTTGGTGAGTGAGTCACCTTTTAGCTTGGGGTCATAGAGGACTTTTTGTAAGACCTGAGGTAGTTACTGGTGGCAAAGACAAAATAATGTAGACATGGTTGGGAAATTGAATAATGATTTACTCGATTGGGAAAATGATGTTGTACATTATCTGTGAAACCTAACTAAAGCCCTGTATGACACAAGAATCCATCACATCAAACTGCTTGCATAATTTCTTATTGAGCTGTTACCTGCTTTGCATTGGACACTCCTTTTGAAGGATAAAATATGTATGAGTTATTAAGGGGTACTCTTTTACCAAATGGCATTTTATAAATGGATAGTTTTGAACAGATTTTGGCCAACTTAAATAATAATTTATAACTCTTTTTCTTCAATCACCCTGAATCAAGATAAAATCTGGAAACAAGCATTGCAATGATAGAATAGGGAAGTTCTAGTTAAGTTTTAATTGGGAGTGACTTCAAATTATGACTGTTTTTGTTAATCATTGATTCCTACAATTTTTTATTGTATTGTTTATTCTTTCATTTTGCATAGAAAATTATAGTGCCATATCAGTAAGTAAAACCAATGCATTCTGCATTCACAAAAATGTAGTGTTCATTTGGTGTTGATTTCAGGGATCTACAGGTCTAACAATGTTCTATGCAGAAACAAGACTGAAAAATGGACTGTTGAATGGCATAAGGATTGAGGTGAAATGAAATGTTTGGTGATTTTGAACTGCAAGGTTTCAACCTTTCGGTATTATTGTTATAGTTTCGTTTCTTGAACTAGTTGTTATGTTACATTGTAGAAGTTGAAGAAAAAACTTGGAACAAGACAGATGCCTACTGCTGAGCTTATTTTGGATGGGATGATATCACACCAGGTCAGTAAAGTTTCCTAATGTTATCACATAATTTTGTATTTCGTATTTTTGTGTTTTGCAACAATTTCATCTTCTAGTCTCCTCAGTTGAAGTAACCTTGTTACATTTCCTCTTAGTTATCTGAAGAAGGGCGTGGAATTGCAGCAATTTCTTCAATGTTAAACATAACAAGATTCCATAATGCAGTTTCCAGCATTTCAAACATGAGAAGGTCAGTGCTTTTTCCTGATAATCATTTTGTTGATTATACAACTGACGCAGAAGACAAGTTTTGCACAATCGTAACTAATTCAAAGTCCATTCGAGTCATTTTTATGTGCATTTCTACAAAAATTATTTCATAATTTTATGCTGTGAATATCCTTATAATTTCATTTACGTGTAAGCTTTCCTTGTGTCATAAATTTATGTTTCAATGCACAAGTGATTTTCAAGACATTATCTTGAGAGAAAAAGGCAGCTCAGTTTCTGGCACTTATTGCTAATTGGACGAAACAAGTCATGTGGCAATCAAGTGATCTAATAGATAATTAATTAATCCTGATTATAAGAAAATACTGGGAATCACTCAGGATAACCGTTATTGTATTCTATCTTCACTTTTGGTGATGCATACTGGAGAAAAATCTAGAGCAAATCTTTCATGCTTATGGACACTCTGCAAAACAGAAACTATGTTATATGTTTTGCAATTTTGAGAAGTCCATCCTGAATAAATCTTCGCACAAGAGGATTATTTCCCACTTGAAATGAAATCAGAATGAATTAACACCGAAGTAAAAAAAGTCTTGCTGGTTTGTTTTTTTTCATCTTCATTTTTGTTTTGAAATACTTTTTAAGGCTGTTGAATCTGAGTAAAGATTTCTCCAAAAAAAGAAAGGCTTTTGGCAATTTGCTTTGCAATTTACCATTGCATGTTCAGACAGTTGCAAGGATGGAGGTATAGCATGTTGTTGTCATCTCATGTGTGACTATTCCTCTAAGAAATGTATGATTTATTTGACTTTAACCATAGGTGGAGCAACAGGGTGGTTTCTTCCTTACCATGAAAGTTGCTTTGCTGCTTGGGCTTATTGAAAACAACAAGGCCAGTGATTACGAGAAACTTCTCTTTCGTCTGTTGACTCCTCTGGCAAAGCTGTACACCGGTAAACAGGCAGTCTCTGTTGCTTCTGAAGGTTTGGAAAGTTTTGGTGGACATGGATACTTGGAAGATACAGGATTGCCAGTTTTCTTGAGAGATGCGCAGGTACTATCCGTATTGATATTATCTGGATTGTTTGTTAATGACTTATTTCTGTGTGGAGTTAAAAAATGATGGACTTACAAGTAATTCTATTAAGCTTTCAACTGTGTTATAAAAATCTTTATGTCACCAGTTCTTTAATACTGAATTTTAGATAGCAAAATTTCACATTTTTAAAACTACACAACCGTCTGAACGATTTACGATGTATTTTTTTCAGGATTTGATTTTTTTGCTTCTATCAAGCAACATTCACATGTGCAACATTATTGAAAGTGAGGTCAACATTTTTGAAAGTGAGGTCCATACACTTAAACTTGATGACATAATTTGTTGCATTTAAGGTTTTGAGTATTTGGGAAGGTACAACCAACATCTTATCTCTGGATGTATTGCGGTCAATAAGCAAGACAAATGGAGAGGTATTGTTTTAAAAGATGCTTATACATCTGAAAAGATTTTTTAAGAGAACTGTAGTAGAAAATATTGACCCCTTAGAATATGTGGTGTGTCCATTCCAATGAATATTGTTTTTATACACTTTTCAATCAGTCATAGGTATCTGTATGTCACCTGTTCCCACATACATAAAACAAACAAACATATAAACTAAATAGCCATCCAATTCGCTGCATTGTAAATGAGAATGGGCACAGAGTTGGGAGATAGTGTTCACCTTCTTATTCTTATACATACTTATACAACTATGGGTTTTTATTTCGAGCAAAGGAGATACCCTGGAAATTGAGACCCAGTGAGGTTTTTACTCAAATTCCGCTCACTATTTCAAATCCACCCCAAATATTTATTCTAACGATAATATACTCAAGCTATCGAAATGACAAGAGCTATTAAAGATCGAGCTTACAGTAGTCACTTTGTCTGACAATCAAAAATTATCTCGGTTTAGGTACTTAACGTCTTCTTAAAAGATGCCGAAAAAATGATATCACAGAATCATTCGCATACGTGCTTACAGGAAACGCAAAAGAAACTCCTGTCTGCATGTCAACGTATTAAGGACTTCTCGCAGTTAGCTGCATCAGAAGGAGACAGTTTCTTAACATTAGCAGCTCGAGATTATTCTTTCGCACTCGCAAGATTTTATATTGGTATGACGTTTTTTGTTGTTTTTTTTTTAACTGACGATGATGTTTCAAATGAACGTTGCAACGTTTTTACGTTTTACGTTTTTACGTTTTGCGTTTTTACGTTTTACGTTTTTACGTTTTTACGTTTTACATGCAACCAATGTGCTACATTAATTGTCAGTCAGAGCTTTTTCATTAAAATATTGTGTATACACGTTTTTTTTATAAGCAACCAAGGCCAGACCTTAGTAGTATTGTTGCTTAGTTTGTTGCTAAGAACTAATTGAAAAAATATGTATTTCCAGTCTTGAATACCTTTGTGTAAGCTTAAGTATTTAAGTACAAAGTGTAGGACATAGTACTGCAACCTAGTGTAACCACCTAGTGTGGCAATTCTAAGAAATGTGCTGTAGCGATGCTAGTGCTGCATTATTTCAAAATTTCATGTTGCTAATTTATGTAAAATCCTTGTAGCTAGTACTGTTGCTTAACTTTTTGAGAAAATTTACTAGTGTTGCTTATAAACGTGTTGCTTATAAAAAAAAAACGTGTATTTCTGAAGAATTGGTTAAGGTTACTTTGATGTAATTTACGGGTCTGTTGGAATCCCTATCACTAACTCTGTTTACATTACCAGGTTCTTTATTGTATGACTACGCTGTACAGAGTTGTGATGAGCAAGTGGCCATGCGTGTGGCTCACAGGTAGACGCTTTCTTAGGGTTATACTTTTTCTTATATTGGTCGTTTTAATCCTGATCTGCACGAGCTGGAAAAAGTCGCTCCGGAAAAACTGATTGGTTCAACCAGAAATTTTACGGAACCAATCAGATTGCATAAAACTATAAGAATAGCATATTTTTTGGGTTGAGTTTCGATGTTCTTACGTCAGTTATGGTTAAGGATCAATTTTCTATGAAACCATGCTCTTACAGAAAATAAAAAACAGACAAAAATAAGAAAATTTAAAATGATCTTAACAAAGAATATGACAGTCCTCTTTTATAGTCAGTCAAAGTATTGAGATTCCCCTTATCAAAGAGCTATGAAAAATACTTTTTGTCTGTATACGTGTCTTTTAGATGGGAAACAATTCACCCCTCACATATGTTAGTATATTTTAGTTGTGAAGTGGCTTTTAGCCTCGGTTTATTCTATCACACAGCTCAGTTTTTGTAAAAGTTGAATCGAGTCATATCCAGGATCCTGGATTCTTTAAGTAGAACCAACTTTCAATCCCTTCTTGATTTCTCCCAACTTTATATAACACTCCCATTTGAACTGTGGTGGAACCACACATTTTTAGTCGATCAAATTGTTTTCGCAGCCCACTAATTTATATTCGGTGGGGCGTAACAAAGGGGCGGGTTTAAGGCGCTATATGTTCTTGTTTATTAATTTGTTTTTTCTTTGATAGATGGTGCTTCTCTCAAGAATTGGTTCCAGTTCTCCAAGGAAACCAGGCCTCTTTGTATGAACCGTCTTCCAGTGAAATTGATCGAGCAATTGTATATGGAATGTCTTAGGCGGGAACATTATGCATCTCAAGTAACTGAATTGATTATTATTTTGGAATTTATTGGAAATAAAACAGATCGATAAAAGAGTGATGGAATTCCCGCTCTCCTCCTCAATGTTTCAGGAGATTTTAACCAATAATAACGAACGACAAAGAAATGGAACCAGATAATTGACACGTGTATAATGTCATTGTATGATGAACCAATAAGACTACCCAATTGTTCTGGTCTTCTCTCCTCCTTCCTGCTGTTTGTTAGCTCATTCTGCCAGTGTTTTAAAATTGCTATTAAACCTTATTAAGCCTGACACATCAGATCTTCCAAACAAGTAAACTTGTGATTCGCTGAACACGTATAATCATATATAAATATATTTTTATAAGCAACCAAGGTCAGATATCCTATGGTAGCCGATTAGAGCAATAGCAGTTTTTATCGATTTCTTTTGTTTTTCTTACATTAAATTTGTGTTTATGTTGCTTTTTCTTTCATTTTACTATTTTTTTTTTTCAGTGTTGTTCTTTTCTTTCCTTTTTTTTGCAAATTCACATTTCTTCATTACTTTTTTTCTTACTTTTTTCCCCCTACCTTTTTATTATTTTATTTCTACTTTTTTCACTACTATTTTTCTACTTTTTTTTCATTAGCTATTTTTTTGTTACTTTTTTACTAGTATTTTTTAAAATAGTAAAAAAGTAAAGAAAAACTGAAGAAAAACTAAAGTAAAGTAAAGTAAAAAAAAAAGTGTTTGTGGCCGAGGAGGGCAATAGCGATAAACAAAATGAAAGCATGGCCGAGGAGAGCAATAGCACATTTTCATTAACCGTACACTTTTATTTTGTTCCTACTAAATCAATCGGATTCCTTAAGTCAGTCACGATGTTGTCAAGAGAAGACATTGCGATTATTGTTACTTTAATTCCACTAATTGTTACGCCCTTTCTATTTGCGAAAAGGTCTATTTTCGCACACTTAGAAGCGCGAAAATTAAGGGTGCACGAAATAGTGCAATTGCTCTAAAAGCTTTATTCAGAGCAAGAGATAACGATAACAATCCGTATCTTGAAAGGGATACCTTGAAAATAGATGAATTTTGAAATTTTTGACAGGAATACGCCTGCGTAAAATAAAAGAGATAAAGCAGCTTTAAATTCATGCATTGTGCTTACAGAGAACTCGTTTGTGCGTCAAACCAAACCACGTCAAAGGGACGCTTCAATCAAGGATGGTCATCTTATGAACCCAACATGTTTGTGATGTTGTTTGGTTTCTTTACACTAGGGTGTGTGTTAATTTAAGTACCATAAATGACCAACTTAGCGCCCAGGACTCAATTAAACGCCCCATCCGATTAAACTCCTAGGTTTAGATAGAGAAAAAATTTGTAATCAGGTCCAGATTCCGATTAAGCTTCCAGATCCAAAATTTAAACTGGGCGCTTACTCAGCAAAAACATAAAATAATGAGAAAAACATGATTTTGGGTTGTGAACATATATTTCAGCATAATGAAGAAAACTCAATAACGCGGGAATGAAGTATTTTCATTTCAAAGTGAGAGTATTTATCGAGCTTTTCTGAAGTAGCTTGAGCAGGACACAGGCCGTTCTTTTGTCACCATCTATTGAAAAGGTAAATGGTATTGGTGATTCTAGTAATTTTTTACTAGAAGCGCCCCGTCCGTATAAGCGCCCACCGTAAAAGTTAAAAAAAAATCGTTCATTTATGGTTAATGAAAATATGCTATTGCTCTTCTCGGCCATGTTATCATTTTGTTTATCGGCCACGAACACTTTTTTTTGACTTTAGTTTTTCTTTACTTTTTTACTTTTTTTTATTTTTTTTTTTTTTTGTTAGTTTAAAATGTAAAAATAGTAGTAAAAAAATAACAAAAAAGTAGCTAATGAAAAAAAATCATGAAAAACAGTAACGAAAAAAACGTAGAAGTATAAAAGAATAAAAAGGTAGGGGGAAAAAAGTAAGAAAAAAAGTAATAAAGAAATGTGAATTTGCAAAAAAAAAAAGAAAAGAACGACACAGAAAAAAAAATAGTAAAAAGAAAGAAAATGCAAAAAAAATTTAATGTAAGAAAAACAAAAGAAATCGATAAAAACTGCTATTGCTCCAATCGACACCATAAATATTAGTGTTAATGCTGCTTAATTTGTTGCTAAGCATTAATCGAAAATCCATATATGCATATGTCCAGTCTTGAAAACGTTTAATTAAAGTTTCAAGTATAAAGTCTAGGATATTCAAATCATAGAGCGCACCAAGTGTAAACAACCTAGTGTAACAATTTTAAGAAATATGCTGTAGCTATGCTAGTGCTGCATCATCTCAAAATTTTATGTTGCTAATTTATGTAAGATCCTTGTAGTACTGTTGTTTAACGTTTTCAGAAAACTTACTAGTGTTGCTTATAAACGTGTTGCTTATAAAAAAAAACGTGTACCATCCTACTGTTTCAATGTGATATTCCTCACGTTGAATCACTGAGGAAACTGATCTGGAGCAAGTACCTGACCAAGAAAACAAATGATTTGGCTGTATAATGGAGATTCCCTCACACACAGGACACTGGTGACGAACTATATCATTTCATTATCTTTCATTATTCTAACGAAGAATTGAAATAATCAATAACTGTAAGACAAAAGAAATCAAACACTTATACCTCAACTACCATATTCCACATACAGCAACAACACGTAACCGAATCTCGTCTGGTATGCACGTTATCGATTGGATTGGCTAAGCAGATGATATAACACTAGTCTACGAGGATCCCAAAAACATGCAACGTGGTCTTAACATTCTATCAGAAACGCTAAGCAGATTTCACCTCGAGTTGAACATACCAAAAACAAAATCAATGATTCTTAATCATCAATACCTGAATTCGAACTATATCCATCTTCAATTCTTTCCATAAATTATATCTCAATAGATAATGTATCAGTTTTCAAATATCTTGGTTGCCAAATAAAATTTGACGAACCATTGACTGGGAATACCGAAATCGAACTTCGCATTGATTCCGCACTAAACAAATTCTACGAACTTGGAAAGAAGCTTTTAAATCGGAAAATCATGCTGAGTACTCGTGTGCAACTGCTTAATGTCCTTGTACGTAGTCGCTTAACATATGGCTGTCAAACATGGAATCTTACAAAACGACAAGTAAACCACATCAACGCAACGTACAATACAATGATCAGGAAAATGGTGAGAGGCGGATATCGCAGGAAAGAAGGATCATTCAGTTACGAACTTACGAATGAAGAACTCCTACAAAAATGCAAAACAGAAAGTATCATTCAACACATACAAAGACAACAACGAAACTACGTTGCACACACCATTCGTAAACCAGACACCAGCATTACAAAAAGATTGTTCTTCAGCAACAACAAAGGAACGAAACAAGGTCGGCAAACAACACTTTACAACACAGTCATCATAAATGAATGTACCACACCGGAAGTATTGCACCGTAGCGCCCTCTCATGACTCTATTAAGAACAAATTTGTATTAGGTCGGCCAGTTAGGTTTCGACCGGTCAATATCTAATGTAATTTAGATTGATCTATATATATAATTATAAAATCAATTGAACGAAAAGTATTGAAACGAAGCTTTTACAAGCCACTAAATGATTCCATAGGCACATACATTCGTTGAGTGGTTTCTGAATTCGTCAAATCCTGTCACAAGTCGCCGAATGTGGCTCGTGCGTTCTTCACACTTTTTCGTGTACAAATTACACAGCCCTTTTTATTTTTAATATTGCAATAGTTTGCTGTTTTTTTATTTTTTTTTTATTTTTCCGCACAAAGAAATTTCGCGATCCCTCCAAGACCTTCCCAGTGAGTAGGCAAATTTGTTTAAAAAAAACAATGCCAAGGAGTGCATTTTATAGAAATATACACATTATTTCAATAAAAATGCTCTTCGTGACAGTGACTTTTGACGATTTTGCCCATGATGGGTAATAAAACCAAAATTACTCAATGAAAATATTCACAAAGTAGAAAAACGTTTGCATGGAATTGCTCTTTATAAAGACCTTTAAAATGCAAATGCATATCTCCAATCACAGTCTAATTTTAGGGTAATACAAACTACTTTCGGTCACGTCGAATTGGGACTTTGTTGGTAAGTAACTGCGATGGTTGTATTTTAAGTTCGCTCTATATTTTAGAGGGAAAAGTCTGGGAAAAGGAGTCTTTTTTGTCGATAGTTTAAAACTATCCGGTAAAAAATAATTTACAAATCTGTTTCTCTCATCATATCAATATTAACATCGAGTTCTATGAATATAGTATCGGAAGAGGTTTTATTGATTTCACGGCTATCATCGCGTGGCGTTGTACATTGTTCACATGTCTGTTTTTCTGGTATACTATTGGTGGAATTACGCCATGGTGTGGCGTCAGTTGAATTCTTAGACAATGTGTCATGTGGAGACTTACGCGGAGTTTCCGGGATGGTGTCTTTGCAGTCAATCGACATGGAGACGTCGTCATCGAGTACAGTTGTAGTGGTGTAACGGTCGCACGAACTGTCTCGACTGAAAAATTCTTGTGACAGTTTATCGACTTGGTTTGGAGAGAAGTCTGTTCTTACGATTGACTGGTCATGTTTCGTACGATTCTCGTAGTACTCATGCAAGTCAGACGAGTCTCCATAATACTCATTAATGTTTCTTACAGGGCGGTTCGAGTAACTGTTGTATACTGTTCGTCTGTGGAAGAACAGACCGCAGCAAGCTAGAAATACGGCCAGTGAGACGAAAACACAGGAAAGAGAAAATATAAGCATTATCTCGACTGTCGTGAATTCTTGAATCACTTCTGTATTATTCCCACTATTCGTCGTATTAACGCCTGAAAACATCTTTAAAACTGTGGCGTTTAGCGGTTGCAGTTCCTTTCGCATGAATATCTCGTCTGAATTCAATGAACATGTGAAGTTTTTCACCCTTCCGTCGTTTAGTAAGGTTTGGAGTACCTTTACGTCAGAGCTATTTGAATATGCGGATATCAGTTTGATGATGAAACATTTTTGCGCGTTTGGTAATTGTTGGTTGAAATAGGGCGATAAATACACGGGAAATGTCATCTCCTGGTCGATATATTTCGTTTTCAACGCCAACTTTGTTTTATTGAGTACAACAGCGAATTTTAAGTGAGACTTTAACTTTCTGCTCAATCTTTGTCGACCATAGTCATATAAGGCTGCTAATATAAAGTTTGTGTTTTCCGGTCCTTGTCCATGCCGCATTAAATGAACTGTTGCGTACAATACGTGTTTTTTCTGTGTTGTTCGTCGCTCAAAAAATGCTAACCGAAAACTGGTACCCAACTTCCTGCGAAAGTACAAAGGAATACTAGTGTTTATACCGCGCTCTTGAGCGTACTTTTCAATTATCCTGGGTACTAAGTGTTCTAATTTCTCTTCAATTTCTTCTAATTGAACGTTTTTCGTTCTCTTTACAATAAATTTGATGGCATTACTGTATGCGCTCCGCTGAAGGATTAGTTTACCACATTGGTTAGCTATTGGAACAATATCTTGTCTTTGTTGTAATCTGTTTTCGGTTTTTACTAATAATCGGGAAATCTTTCTTTTTAATTTTAGCTTTGAGTCGTTTTGCTCATCGCTCAAGATAATGTCTTTTACGAAATTTATCGCTCCTTCGTCGTCAATACCATCGGCATGTTCCCGTCTGTTCGCCTTCTTAGAATATTGACGTAATGTTGCCATTGTTAATATATTACACTGGAAAGGTAGCGGCAAGCGGTTGTATAATCGAGACAAAAGGACGTTCACACTATCTTCGTCATCAGATGACGAAGCTGACAATGTGTACCGTTCATGTTTTCTTTTGATGTTCTTGCACATATTCTCCGGAGGATGGCGATGCCGAAAGATTTTTACAAAGGACAAATATCGATGATTTAACTTGCGTCTCTTCAAGACTTTACCGAGTATTTTGCAGAATAGTTCGTTCGGTAAACTCTGAACAAGACGTTTTAACGATGTAATGAATTCAGTTTTCAATTCAGATGTTGATCTGTGCCTTCTCTTTGATGTGGTCGATGTTAAAGAGTCTTTAATGCTTTTTCTTCCCGATACACATCCTGTCCGAAGTAAATAACAATCATTAAAACAGAAAATTAACCAGGTTAGTATGACACCGACTTTTAAAAATCACACATGAAAAACAAGTCCTTATTTCTTGAAAATTTGCAAATGGAACGCAGCTACAATCTATATTTGTAGCTTGTTTTCGGGGAGTTTTTTTTCCACCAGCTAGTAGTTGTAGCCACGTGGATTTTAACCTGACGATGTAAGTTAGTCATTGAGTGATCTTGTGAAATGTTGTCAGTTGTAACTCATTATTTTCTTTTTATCATCAATTAGATATAATGAATGATTACAGCACGGTGTTCTTCCGCCCTGATTAATTAAAAATATGTACATTTAATTTTCGATATAAGTCGTCACAAGCTTCCCCTCTGTAATTTTTCTCTTGGCGAGCAGTTTAATGTTCAGTAAATTAATAAATAATCTATTATTGATCTATTATGTAAACAAAGATAGAAAACATCATCGGTTCGAAAATTTTCAGATAAAATCTATCCACATATTTTTAACTTGCATGAGTACTTTACAAGCAGTTAGTGGAACGTACGTCTTTTTTTTTGACTTCCCACGCTGATATAAATTTCAAGAAGTTCTTATTAAATAAACCTGATGAACTTATTTAAAAGTCTTATGAAACAGGAAGCATTCTATGTTCTGCCTTCAACATGGTGTTCGTGACACACGCTGTTATTTTATGTCAAACAGATGAAGTGTCTTGGGAAAAAACAAATGAATTTGAAACCTCTTTGCGATTTTCCAGGTTTTTTTGTACTTGTATAACACCACAAAAATTTCACACTTCTTTAAAAAAACGAAACGAATTTTTTTTAATAATAAAGTTCCCAAGATAAAAAAATTCCAAACTAACAGTTGTTGAAGCGAAATCTTTGAAATTATTTGAATTATAGCCTTCCCCTTACGTGAAGTTGTTGTCAATGTAATTGGCTACGATGTGTGTCTTTCTGACGTATTCTTGGCGCCTAAACTTGTCGTATTTCATTGTACTTACTTGAAAAGATTTGGCCTTATAATTACGAAAATTCGATTGCTTGCATCGTTGCTACCTTTATAAATCTATTCCGACATACATAAATAGAATTATGCACAAATATAGAAATAAGACCAATTTTCTTACCTAATATTATCATAATTATCGCCACATAACAGAATAGCTTAGTTTTCATCTTTTTCTTATCTAAAAATGAAACCAGAATTATTCATAATAAATCCCCCAATAAATCCGTGTTGCCAACCTCAAAATATATAACTATTGAGTGAGAAGTAACCATGTGTGAAGAAAAAAATTTTTCACATCACTAAAACACCGTGCATAACTTTAACGATCAATATTATCTTTCTTTATGATTCCTGAAAAGCCAAACTATTTTTTATGATTTACGTTTGTCATAATGTTCATGACATTTGCACAATAATCTTTGCGTTTGTTTATTTGTTTCAAACACACTAACATACGAAAGCACGTATTTTCTCTAACATCTATTTCTTCAAGTTAATCCTTCAAGGTGTATGCCAAAGTTTTCTATTTCATAACAACAAACAAACCAAGTCATAGTTGAGAGAGAAGAAAAACTACAAACAAAAACAAAGCCTCGGTGGCCTCCTAGCTGTCGCGTTTTTTGTCAAACAAACTTCACAAAAAGGAAACAATACATGATGACGTAACAATAAAAAATCATTTCGAAAAACTTCGAAACGCAGTTGTTGGAACATTTCTCATATTTTCATTTCAAACATGGTTTCACACAAATGTCACGGAATGGTTATTTTCTTACATTGTATCAACTGACAAAAGTATGTTATGTGTCAAAAATAAATTTCACATCGAATATAATTCTGATCTATTACCGTCTTTATTCACGAATGAATGGTTTAAACAAGGTTCCATTCGTGGAGACCTGATACTTCGAAAAGCACGCTTTTTTTCGATATGGTTTTCAGTTTCATGTGGATTTTGTTACTTTTATAACAAATTTCTTGAAAGATATCGAACTGTTACAAATACAACTGAGGGTTGCAGTGTGCTGATATCAGCAATGGGAGTCTCCCAGTAGGACAAAAAAAGAAATACCCATCTGACTTATATCATAACAATGTAAACATAAACATAAACATAACAATGTAAACAAATGTTCTCACGTTGAGATTCCTTTACAGAAAACTCTTGACTCTTGAATTTTCTCACAACCTTCGCAATATTATTTTTGTAGAGTTTCATAATGGAATATTTGAGATCTTGCAGAATTTCCTCAGAGAACGAATTCTTTGTTTCATTTCTTGTGTTTTTCTTATGAAATGTTGTTTTTTTATCTTCTAGAACAGGTTTCAAAGTTTTCGACTGGATAACCATTGCATGCCCGCATTTATTTAGTTGAGTGGGTGTAAAAAAATTGGAAGGTTTCTATATTTCATCAGAGAGGCGTTTCCTAAATAGCATGACAGCACTATTTTTGTTTATTTTTTCAGTTTGTTTATTGCGAATCGGATAAACGTTTGGCACGCTGTTTCATAAAAAAGACAAAAAAACATTGAGGACATTTATATGACAAGGAGGAGTCGATATTAATGTTAAAATGACCTGAACTAAACTATGAACACAACCACAGCAGAAAGCAGATTAGAATTTTCATTTGTAAAAAAATAAACCGTTTTGATTTGGAGATTTGATTCAAAGGATTTGTTTATGATACGCTCATGAAAAGATGGTTTTAGTCTTTTCAATGAGTGAGATTAACTTGTTTACAATCTCAACTTAATTCCCACACAGCTGCAAGAAGCAACATTCACGAGCCTTCTCTCATCATGTCATCATGTCCATTTCACTTTTTGAATTGACAGTAAAAAAAAAAAAATAAATAAATAATAAAATAGTGCAATTAGTTTTTGAGCCTTACGATCTCTTGTGACATGTGCTTTATGTTATATAAGTAATAAAGTGTCATTACTCCTTTAAAACCAAGCAAAAAAATGTAAGGCCTTTAGTAGAATTTATTTATTTCTTGCTCTACTGTACATTTTCGAGTAACAAATAAAAATTAACAATCCTTATGGTTAATTAACAACCATTAAAAAAGACTAAACGCGTCACAACTTTCTGTGATTGTTATAAAACATTTACGAAATATAAAACTCTAAAAAAAAAACAAATTCAGCTTGTTAATCAAGTCTTGAAGTATCTTTCGTTCGCACAACTATTTTGTACCTACCTTGCACCGAATTGACAACACCAAAGACACCGTGTTACTACAATGTCTTTTAACAGAATGTTTACATACCATAAGATTTAACCTTAGAACTATAAAGGTTTTTAGCATTTGATGAATTTCTAACAAGTCAAAGAAAAAAATCTTGATTTGTCACCATAGCGACATAATTAAGTTAATGAATAATAAGAATTAATTTATGTTCAATGGAAACGATTGATAAATTTCCTTAAAAAATTTTTGAATATTTTTTTTGCTTATTATACAAACACACGTTGACATACTTCTTACCAAACATAATTTTAAACAACACGCGTTAGCCAAAATCTCCTGCGAATGATTTAATTTTTTACATCAAACAACCATTTCAACAGATGTGTCATTGAGACACGATGCAAGTCTAATCCAACAACATGGCGGTCACAATAATAACCAATTTAATCGTATGAATATCTTTATGAAACACGCTTCGCTATTAATAACCTTGATAATAGTCTTCAAAACCTTTCGACTGAACTCATTCCCTTAATGACAAAATGAAAATGTACGCTAATTATCCATTATAGCACATATGATGACGTCATATTCTGTCATGTTGTTGAAGGCTTTTCATTTTCATGTGTCAGCATAGCAACAAAATGTTTACATGACAACAAAATCTTTACATAAAAACCTACTGTATCAGGTTCTCACAAATATTTGAATAACCTACCTTAACAAAGACACCATTATTATGGTTTATGAGCTAGGTAGCCATTCTATTCCTTTCCATCTAGGATAGTTTCCATAGCTACCTACCTCCCTCTCACATTTTCTCTACAACCTCGTACACAGAGTCTCTTGCCTTTTTCGATATACGGATGGTGGCAAAGAAGCCCTTGGTTCGAGGTTGTGAAGAAAGTGTGAGAGGAAGGTTTCCTAGCTTCGTCATTGGAAAAAACAAAAATGATTTTACTGGTAAAGTTTCTCATAGACTTTTTAATACAAGAACATCTCCCAAATTTTGAAAATTACGTGATCTAAAAGGTTGACAAATTTTTCGGAATTTCTTTCAGTTCACAGCATGTTGTCAAGGTTTTGACGTCACGAATTTGCTTTGAATCAATACATCAGATATTTTTGTACAAGAACAGCGACAACTAATCATACCTTAAATCAAACTGCCAAAATAATGGTTTATTTATACACGTTTTGTTTTATAAGAAGCTGCTTTGAAAAAAGAAACCTAAACTGAATCTTAAAGAAAAATTACGAACGGCCAACCAACATAACTGCGCATGCGCACTTGAGCATATTGAGAAAAGTTGTTCCTTAGCTTCAACAAATTCGTGGCCTTCGGTGAGGGAGTATAATTCACTCTCTAGTGATTGCGCTTCAATGCGGAAAATCAAAACAGATGATTAGCAAAAATCCGGTCGCCGACTACAAAACATTGTCTAAATTTGTTGAATAATCATTGCGGTGGAGAACATTTCTATAAGAAAACCTCAAACTTGTGTATGTACAATCCACTGAATCCACTCCGTTGCAGTGACTTTGTTACGCTATCTTAACACTTTATAGGTTTGCTCGTTTCACATATTGTTAAGAATTGTCTGGTGGGAAATTTCGTAAAGACGATAACAAACCTGATCCTTTGTGCGAAAATTGACGTGAATAACCCATGACAAACTGGCTAAATGAAAAAAACGTGTTTTACCCAAATTCATGTCGTCGTCGATGAGTTCGTTGCACGACAAACTTGAATTACTCGCAAGATTCTTTTAACTGTTCCAACTCATTGTTAATCTTAAAGATCTATAATCAATCTGATCTTGGATCAAAAGAAACATATTAGTCTAAACGTTTATTTCGAGTGTTGATGTGAAGCTTCGTACCAGCTTTGTAGATATATTATTCCCGAACAGCTCCCTCCTACAAATGTATAGCAAATATAGTTTCGTGTAAATAAAATATGATTTATACTCAGTGGCCAAAATTGTCGAAATTCACTGCGGTGAAGATTATTTTTATTGAAATAGTGTGTATATTTATGAGCTTTTTAAAGAAATGCACACCTTCGCAGTGATTTCCAACAATTTTGTGCACTGGGTATGAATTTGTCTAATATTAATTCTTCTGCTTGATGGCATACATGGTCATAGCCATTTAACTGAAACATGTGAATATTCCATAGATTTTGGATTATAAATGTTTTTCACAATTTAGCCAAGAAAGTCAAAAAGGGGAGTTTAGGCAGTGTTTAGAACAAATTTTGAAATGCTTTAATTTTGTATTGATTTGACATTGATTTGATTTGACATTTCTATAAATCTTTGTTTTTTTATATTTGTTTTTTTTTTTCTACTTTTGACCTGTGTCTTAATACTTTCCTTGTTCGATTGCATTATTTTTTAATCTCCATGACAACCGTTGCAACTCATATCTATCAATCTCTTCAAAAACTTGCAAAACGTTTTTCCTACGCCATTGTTAAAAATGCAAAGCATTTCTCACTCACTTTCCAAGCTATCCTTTTGGGTCTAAAGTGACGTCATATCTATATATTCGCTCCAAATTGTTTAAAGCGTCAAGCCGAGGTCGATTACATTTATGTTAAAGTTAAAAGAAAACAGTTCCAATGTCAGGCCAAAAAGGAAATTGGGACAAATTCATCTAGTAATTTTCACACGACGCCGATTTTCAATATGACGGCCAAAATTCAAATGTTTGTTGAAAGAAAGGCAATTCAATTCTCATGATAATTTGCACGTGATACAATTTTATGGTACGAATATTCCAATTTTCCAAATATCAAAATTGAGGGTCATATTTCGTAATTCGGTCAAAAAAGGTATTTTGGACCAAATTTTGAAAGTGATTTAATTTGAATTAATGACATTCGCACACAATGCACCTTTCCAATTGCAGCGCAAAGTTATGATTTAATTTGAATTGAAACCTAAGCAATCTACAGTTTGACGGTGCTGATTTTTAATTTGAGGGTCATATTTCATCATAGTTTGGTCAAAAAAAGGGATTTTGCCCATATTTGGACCAACTAGGGAAAGCGGTTTGATAATGTATTTCAGCCTTTATGAGAACTTCCACGTGGTACTATTTAATGGTGCTGATTTCGAACTTGATGTTTATTGTCACTTCAATGAAATTTTTTTAAAGAAATGTAGGAACGAGACTGGCGAGCTTGCAAAAATGAGGAAATCGAAAGACTGAGTTTTCTGGCATTCGATTATACAAACATGAGAACCTCTTGTTTAACAGATAAAATATTAAGTGAACGTTCACGTAAAAGGAATAATCATCATACCACAAAATTTAACTTTATTTGTGGATGTGAATGTTCACGTGTTGTGGGAAAATCGTTCAAATCTTTCCAAATATCTCTCGAGTATCGATGACATAACATTAGCGATCATTATATGTCGTCTTTACTTAATTAGTTTTTAATTTTCTTCAGAATCGCAAAATCGTCTATCAATTAGACGGACGATAAACACGTCTTCATTCGATCGTAAACCTTTAGTGCGCATGTTCGTTATTACGCTATCATCCAATAGTATCGAATGGAATATTGGACCTATTGTCTCTGTCATGCTGGATGTTGTTGAATCACCATGGAAACGGATGTAGGATTTCAAAACTAGACAACAGTTCTGAAAAATGCTCGACTCGCTTTTTTGTACCTTCACTTGCAAATTTAGTAGCATCTACCTCTTTAAGCTTGTTTTGGGTAAACAAAGGATATGTTACGCAGGGTCTGACCCAACGAAACGTACCATACAATGTTCGCTGGCTTGAAATCTGTAAAACAACTATATAGGATCATAGAAGTACAACAAGCGCTAGGTACTAAGTTGCGAGGAAATAGTCCTCAGCTACTGGTATGATTTGATGAGAATGATGGCACTTCGGGGAAGCGTTGTGATACGGCTTACTGAAACAAGATCATTTACTATTCATTCTCAAACATTTTTTTCTTTCCATCACGAAGTACATCTCGATTTGTGATGTCAAAACCATACTTAACATTTCCTACCATCCGGTACTTTCCATGTTTAACTTCCGTTGTGTAAAAAGTACTTGTCGCGGAAGTTATGGCAAATATGAATATGAGAAAAGATTATCATCACATATTCGATGGAGGATCGAGTTCTTATCAAAATCCATTTCCATATCAATAATCACTTTGACACGTTGAAGACAGTTATCCGATAAGTGATCTTGTTCCGATAACCTGTGGGAACGGAACTGTTTTTTTTTTTAATTGCTTATATTTTATGAACGTAATTTCAACAATGATGGAACAGCCTCGTTATCAACGTGAAGAATGAGGGTGAAGTTGGTACAACGTGAAGAATGAGGGTGCAGTTGGTACAAGGCACTCAGTTATAAACACAATGAACTGTTATACTATGAAGAAGGCGACGAGAAGACTAAAGCCAGCTGTTTTCTACGGGAGAATCTCCACGCAAAATCAATTTTTCTTAACTCGCTTGTTTGCTGTTCTGATATATGTCAACAACTCGTTTCCAGACTCCTTTTGAGGTCGATAGATTTTCAGCTCTACTGAAAATAGTTCATTATCTTTAAGGGGTCAGCGGGCACATAGGGTAAAGAAGGATGGCCAAAAATAAAGGGAGTCGAGATGATTTAGATCCGAATGATTTTGAAATGTTTTTGTTGTTGATTTGTTTTTGTCAGAGTAATAGTTAAATAAACAGTCGTGAAGGTTTATAATTAACCAAGGTTTTAAAAAACACTTTCCCTTGAGATGTTGCGGTTCAGAATATATCGATGATCTGGTCCATCTGTTTACTGACGGAACTTTAATATTCCGCATGATAGATATTGAAGTGTGTATGTCAACATCAAACACAGCGGGCAAATGTGTTGAAAAATTACTGCGGAGGAATTCATTTCTATAGAAGTATACGCATTATTTCAATGAAAATGCTCTTCGTCGCAGTGACTTTTTGACGATTTTGATCATAACCAAGTTTCTCATTTCCAGACGTTTAGAGCCTGTAAAACACTTTAAAGAAGATTGAACAAGTGAGACTAATCCTGATCTCAGCCACAACAAAACTGCGCAATTTTCATACCGGGAAGCCCTATTGTTAAGGACATCTGGAAATATTATGACGTGTTTTCTGAATAACAGTTAAATATTGAAGAAATAAGTCGCAGCTAAAAGCCATTAATTTAAACAACGCCTCTAGTTGTTTGTCGTTATGACTTGTGCTGTACTGATTTCATAATTATGTAATTCTTTTCTCAATAACAGAAGATTATCTTTTGTTCATTATCTATTAACTATTTCGCAATCAACCACCTTTTGAAGAAAAAACAATTTCGACTTATCATAAAAATTTTGTGGTCACCTTTTGTTACAACTTTGCGCCAACAATGCTGTGTGTAGGTGCAGAAAACAAAGAGTTTCATTCATATATGGAAAAAGTGACCACGGTCGCTTAGGGTTGACCAGGGATGTGTGCATATATGAAAGTTTAACTACCAAGTGTGATCTCAGGGGCAAGGTAGTCGGAATTTGTGTAGGAGAGTGTAAGCAATTTAACCATAAAAGAAAAATGTTCAAATAATCTCATTGGTAAGATAGATTGAACTCAGAAATCATGTAAATGGCTTATTCCAAGTTGCGACTACCTCTTAGATCTCCTGTTACACCAAGCAGATGTTATGAATATCTATAAGATCAACCATCATTAGATAATCAGAGAGCGGCGGCGGCGGCGGCGGGGAGCACCAGATACATACAGAGTACTCACTATCCATCCAATTTTTTGTGTTGACCATGTTGGTTCCACTTTGACCATGTTGGTTCCACTTTGACCATGTTGGTTCCACTTTGAATGCTTCTCCAGTCATCTGCGAGCGGAGATTTGAGTAGGTGTTCTTCTGAATTTCTTAAATTCTACGTGGTCGAAAAGTCTTTTTAAGAGCAGAATGAAAGAAGTGATGAACAGTAGCAATGGATGGATGAGTTTCTAACTGACATTCAATTCAAAACATTGACTAGATGTTGGGATGGCATGTCTTATCAATACAAAATCTGCAGCGTCACTTTATGTCATATACCTTATCGGCCAAAACTTAGTCGGCCCTAAGTGACTAAATTTTGACGAGGTGACTAAAATTAGGGCCGACTAATAATTAAGGCCGACTAAAATTTGGGCCGACTAAAAATTTGGGCCAAATTAAAAGTTTATAATTAAGCTTTCCTTAATCCACTTTTCATATCGGTATTATTTTAACAAAGAATTTACGAATTTACGAATAATCATACGCGCACAATGATCAAGAAAGTGACAGTGAGATCGTTAATGTCATTGACAAAAGGAAACGGAATAAAAGAGTTCCCGTAGTCGTTTCTAGTGACAGTAGTGGGAGCGGTGATGATGAGACCTTGGAGCAAATAAAGAGGAAAAGAGTAGCCGAAATTGGTGATGAAACACCTGAACTGTTTTGCATTGACCCGAGTGAGATGTGCGAAATCGTTACTGAGAAGTAATTATGCTTCCAATAGATTGTACAAACGTTTGATATGTTGTTATTGTTGTGTATTGTTCCATACAGTGAAACCGAAAGGAACCTATCCTAATATGGAAGTACGGGGAGAGATTTGCCTTTCAATGTGTGGGAGTTTGATTTTCTCATCAGCACTTACGAAGCTGAATAAAAAAACGACGACAGCTTGAACAATTTTAAATGATTTTCTTGGTTAAGCAATTACACGGGAAACATAAGCGTCTATTCTAATTTAGCGCGACCCCTAATTTAGAGCGGATTTATGAAATAAATTTTGTGATTCTAATTAAATAACGCGGGTTACATATTGAAAATAATCAAAAAGCCTCTAATTTAACGTGGATTTTCATGAGTGCTTTTTGAACTCCAATTAAATAGCATAAATCGTCAATAATAGCTACTTTTTGACGCGCTAAATCAGAAGAATTACGATAAAATAAATATGAGGAGAAATGATTTGATCGCCCTCCGACAGCACAGGAATAACCCGGTGGGCAAACTTGATGAATAATAACTGCGAAGGAGTACATTTCCATAGAAATATACATACTACTTCCATAAAAAAATGGTCTTCATCGCAGTGAATATTTGACGATTTTACCCACTGGGAACAGCGATCTCTCACAGTTGCGGTAGCAGTATACTATCGCCTTACTAATGACTTTACAAACTATGACATTTAGCTTAGAAATGTTTCCTACATATTGCATATGACATTAGAATTATACATAGACTTTATGAGAGCAAGAGAGATTACGAGCGGTGAAAGAACTAGAAAGAGTATAGGTAACCTTATTAAAACGTAATATTCTATCGTCATAATGAAATCGTGTTGCCATTAAAATTTGGATACTACACGGCGCCAATTAATCGAGGTAAATAAAATCAGACTTAACCGAGTGTCTTGCTCAACCAAATCCATGTGAATGTCTTCGGGGGGGAAAAGTTGTATCACATTGAGAATGCTTCCAGCCTCGCCCCCCCGCGTATGTTTCGGACTGTCTGTTGATTCCAATCACAGTTAACCCTCAGAATTGTTGAAATTTGAAAATACACACACATGTCCATCGCACGTGACACTATGACACATACACTAACATTCATTCAACCTGGAACCAACAACATATTGAATGGATCATCATAAAAAGTAATCAATCTGTGGTCGCTTTGATGGTAAGCCGCGGGTTTCCTATAAATGATACAGATATACAGGATTTACATAGCGTTGTAACGTTAAATTTATACGTTACTTCAAACGCTAAGATCAACGTTGTAATATGTTCCGAAAATCTCCTGGAGCTACTCACAACATAAAATTCAGATTTTCCTAAGGAGATTCAATGAATTATTTCTATTTTGTTCCTGCTTGTAAACCCGTATTACGGGACAATAACCCCACAATGATCATAGCGACTACTGTACGGGGAAAAAAATTTGGCAGGAACTTTACTTGGCAACTGCACACTTGGAGGGAATTTTCTATTGTGAAGATGACCTTGTTTTGGTCGTTTCATGATCTGCTGCAGGGATTAAAAGCTCATGAAAGCTTTATTAAACATGGATATTTCATTCAAACATTCTCGAACATTCATCCAAGTTTATAGATCCTCTAAAATTACTCTAAAATGTAATCTCGATGAAGGAGGAAAAAACCTGAGAACAGCCACAACATGAGTTGCAATACAGACTGGTTACCAATCCCTCAGCTTTTATCATATAACTCGTTAACTCGACACGGGAACTGTGCTTGTTATGGTGTGAGGAAGCAATTTACCATTACATTTCACAAGATCCCTCTCATCATCAACAGAACACGAAAGTAGCCACACTTAAATGTACTAGCCACTACAACATTGCTTATACACAAGAGGTACTGAGGTGAAACTAGACGGATGAGAGATGCGTTTGACATACCTGTGGCGCAGCTTCAAATATGGTGAAATCCTTCTTCAGATGTTCGTCCAGTTCAAGGATTGCCGCCACATTACCGCATCTGAACGAAACGAAACGCCAGATCAATGAAAAATGTCTCCTCAAAAAATGGGGGGATCCAGGAAGCGTACACAAAGGTAAGAGTGTACCTGTAGCAGTAATTAGGAGCTGACCAGACAGTCAAGACAGTTTCATTAAAATGCCATTTGAAACCTTCCATAACGAGTTGATGGGCACGACATATCAGGTCAACACTATTGGTCGTATTAAACTAAAAAGAACAATTACTATTATTCGATTCTACCATGTCTTTGCTAATAGCCAATCACCATTAAGAAATTGACAACAAACCTGTTGAACGACGTCGCTGCCGAAGAGGAAACCAGCTCCCCGTGGGCTGACGCCCCAACCTTGAGTATCTGCAGATAAAAAAAAAGCTTAGTACCTTGAGAAGAACTTTTCTTTGTAATTTCAATGTTGTTAGTGTGATTTGCCATATGTGTACTTCAATAATACACAAAAGTCACGAGACTTGTTATTCTCAAGACTGGTAGTTTCATGCTGACGCAAACATTATTTGAAAATATGTCAATGTGATTTGTGTAAATCATTTTTGAGAGATCTGTACTCATTGTCAAGTTTGTAGAATTTATTTCTGCGACCTATAGCCTCAACATAACTTTGTGTGGAATGTTTGTCAAATTTTTGCAATTCTTTTTTTTTTCCTTGATAAAGATGGTAAAGTCAAAAGTTTTGGAAAGCAACATAAACTTTTGTTCATCATTTTATTCAATCCACTTAAACCACTGTTAAGGATTTCGGATTTATCATTAAAGCTGATAAAAGCATCTTTAAATGGAAATAAAAAATACAAATACAAACCTTCTGGATCAGACCACAACAAATCACACATGGGACCATCATGTGGTACTTCCTGTTTCCGGTCCAATGTCCGTATCTATAACAACAAACAACTCTTATGTAAATTCAAAGGAAAGCCGATGCTAATATGAGGAAACAGATGCATTAACCACTTCATTCTCAGTTCAAAAAAATTCGAGCTCATAACGTAAGAAAGGTTCCTGATATGGTTTCACTATAAACATCATAATAACGATTCTAAATAAGATACCAGGTGGACTGACGGCTTGGTGTCCCAATATTTTATAGATGAAATATTTGTGAAAAATTAACACGAGAAAGCCAGTCATGGTTACATCATCTCTTCCAATAGGACAATAAGAGATTGCAATGAAAAAGTTGTATCAAACCAGCAGATGGACACATTTTAATTATGAGATGCTGACCTGGTCTAATGTAGTGATGGATGGGGACAGCCCTCCATGGACACAAAATATCTGAAATAGAACAAGACGAATCAATGGAAATGCCAATATGACATACACCACACTTTACATAGGCTTGAATGTGTAAAGGAAGTGCTACTACTTCTGACGTTATTAACAAAATCATCATTATCATCAAACATTTGTAACATCAGTAACTTGAACAAGACATAGGTAATAAGCGAACCCAGCAAGTTTAACACAAAGTTAGTAATCAAGAGATTTACTTTGTCATCTATGATGGCAGACAAACTAAGGTAGTCGAAAACTTCAGTACAGTATCTCCATACAGTGACAGAGCCATACTTGCGAACACATTCGTCGTAAAAGCCATAAACCTGGACAGTAAGACAAACAGGTGATTATACCAAGTCAACCATAATCTTTAAATTTGATCGATACAAACTCTTACCTGAGTAATTTGTCTGCTTTCATGGTTTCCGCGGATCAAAGTAATTCTATCAGAATATCTGACCTAAGAGTGAAGAAATTTGAAGTCATAAAAAAACTTCATGGTTTGAAAGTTCAAGCTTCTGCTATGAAAAACTTGTTGTAGTGAATTTTGTTTTTACACATTTTATCAATGGCAAACTTTTGAAGTCTATAAGTTCTTATTGTTCTGTATGCTTGAACCGTCCAAGTGCACTCTGCCCAACTTGTCATATCAAAAAATGCGCATAAGAAGACTGTGTCTGTCTATTGAAATGTTGTAAGCACAGAGCCATCTGACAGACATTGACACATAGTTTTCTATAGAAGACCAGGACATCAACACTTTGAAATGAAAAAAAAAATCTATTTGCTGACGTAACTTACCTTCAAAGCCAGTAATAATAAAAAAGTTTCTACACTGTAAAAACCTCGATCAACAAAATCCCCCATGAACAGATAATTCGTATCAGGGACATCACCACCAACCTAAACAAAATGAAAACATTTCGCCAGATTGCAACCAGCCACTTTATGCTACTATGTCAGCAAAAAGTCACCTACTTTAAACAACTCTTTTAAGTCATAAAATTGACCATGAATATCTCCACACACCTGAAAGTAGAAGACAATAATGTTGCCTATTTATTTGGAATATATCTATGTTAGTTAAGTTCTTGTAACAAGGAAGACTTCAGAAATGTTTATCATTTTAAATAAATTATGGCTAGCAAAAAAAATACTCACCGTCACTGGTGAATCGACCCTTTGAACATTGCTTTCTTCAATTAAAATCTCTCTAAAGAAAATAATGACAGTTCTGTGGTACATTGCGGATCCATAACATAGTCGTTGGTTGACAGACTGCTTACTTACTATATTGTTAGCATTATTGCAAAGGAACATACCTAGCCTTGGCACAAAGTGACTTCACCTCACTTTCTTTTATGATCTCACATCGTCTCAGTTGTTCAATTTGTCTACATGACACAAAATTCGTTGTTAAATCTCATATTGATTTGATGGAAATACAATTGAAAAACACGTTAAACATCATTACCTGTCAAGGTCACTGCAATCACCCATAACAACTTATTGATATTTATTGATGCAAATACATACAAACCATGTATAGATTATGTACACTAAAAGGTTAAGGTGTGAAAACGGTCAGATACAAGGTTTTAATGATTTTTTCATGAAGCACAAAGGAATATGACCAAAATCTGGAAATGTAAACAGAAATTTGTGTTGATTTAAAGTACTGGATGTGTAGTGTTTTAATTTACGGACAGTTAGTTATAATTTCGATCTGTGATGTCCATGTTTGAATAGCCATAAAGAAAAACTAGAATCATTAAAATGTTTATTATGGTCTTCATTTCATTTTTGTTCTGCTTCATTGCGAAAGACAATACAGCACTTGTCTAAAAACAGAGAGGTCTCTGATTATGGAGACCTATCCAGATAGTGAGACAAAATCTAGCCAGAATGTATCTAAAAAAAGATATAGGGAGACAAATTCTCTTATGTATTTATTGGTCTTGAGTAATAAAAAAGTACTTAATGGAAGTCATGTTTGCAGCCGAAGAGGAAAGCAATCACACATATACTTAGAAGAGCTTGACTGAACATTACTAGTAGTAACACTACCGGCAATCAGCTTAATTGTACTATCAATTATATCAATTGTACTATGTACACACAAAAATATAATACCGTCAATCGCCCTAACTTCGGACATCCTTTCAAACTTCGAACATGCTAATAAACAGACCTGTCTGGTAAATTCCATATCCCCAAGAGTATCATCAAAGCAAGTAACTTTGCCAGAATTCAATCATCTTACGCATGAAGGTTAATAATGAATTTATGTCACAAACACACGAAATGACACTTTATAAGATTCTGGCTTTCATCACCTCATTCCCAGGACTTTTACTGATTGAGGATCCACAAAAAGAAAAGGAACGCACAAATGCTAGAGAAAGAACGTACTGTTGATCCATGGAAAGTTTTTGAGAAGTTTGAAAGTGGGCCTTCTTAAGGCCGATTTCCACTTACAAAACTTCTTTTCAGAGAAAGAATTTCTCGAGAAACTTCCGTTATTTCAATTTTCACTTTTGGGAAATGAAAAGTTCAGAACACAATATGGCATAGGGTCGAAGACACATTTTAATTGGTTGATACTGACATTTCGCATGAAATAAATTATCAAAGTTGAACACAAAGTTCAACTACATTTTTTTGCACGTGAAAGAAACATATTTCTCTAGAAAAGTGTTTTCACGTGTTCTAATAAACAATGACGTAGTTCGAGTGAAAATGTTTAGCAATTCGCTCATATTTTGTATAAGTGGAAATTCTGCTTAAGAGTCTTCTAAAAATCCAAACAGACACTAGTAACTTCCAGATAATAGAAGGGAAAGACGAAGTTAAGAAAATGCAAAGTTAATGAGTGCATCACGATAAATATGTGCAACTTGGAAGGTCTGTGTGAATTCCATGGATCTGTAGAGCCTTAAATCACATTTGTAATCACATTGCAAAGCTCAAGGATACAGTTGACTTATTCAAAAGTTTGCATTTGTTAAGTTTAGTTATGACAAGTTTTAGATTCACTTTAATTGACAGTGCAGTATGCCTGTGATGTAAATAAAGGAATCTTGTTTGGTTGGACATATGTATATACAACCCTTGAGAGCATCAATGAAGATGAGGGTCTGAGGTTCTCTCTGAGCCCCCTGTCGTGGTTAAGTTAAAATGTTAGAGGCTTTAAATGGCTCTACATTGGCTTAAAATCGGAAGTTCTCTATTTTTCGTCATAAAAGATTTTAAGTTTTTTTGGATTGGGCATTTTGCTGGTCAGACATTTCCATTATTTTTGCTTTTATCTGTCAGAACAATGTGTAAAAATGATCGGACATGTCAGATGACCGACTTACATCACTGGTGATTGACAGTAGCTCTTCTTTTTTGATGATATTTTTTGACAGAGAACCAACCACTGTTGTTATATAACTTTATATATAAGATTTTTATCTTTCATCTTCTTTTCATTTCTCAAATTAATTCTATAAAACTTCAAACACAAAGACATTTCTACCTCCAGAGACTACGACTAGCGGGGTGACTTCGATCAGTGAAAATATTGTGAAATATCATCAGAATCATCTTCAAGTGGAATGATAAATTTCTTCCAAAATTAACGAGGAAAAACATCAAAATTTCACCTCTTTATTTATTTTATTTACGAATGTTTACCCAGGATAGCCTCTTCAGTTCCGTAAGGTACTGTTATCAATGAGGGTCCTGCGAAGGAAGTCCTAGAGCATTTAAAGCCCCCATTTGGGCTACGGAAGCTGTAATGACAGGAACCGCTCAACTAGACAACCACCCTAGACATCATTCCTACTCTCTTGCTGAGTGCTAAGCAGACTGTTATAGTCGCTGACATGACTCGGTCGGGGATTGAACCCGCGACCTCCCGAACAGGAAGCGAGCACTCTACCACAAGGCTACCAGTCGGTAGATTGGTCATCCCTCTACGCCATATTCAAGAGTCTAGTCTGGACATTTTTGGTGCTCTTTCCTCATGATGATAGGTCTCAAAAGAATTGCCAATTATGGGTAAGATAAAGGAGATGTTAAGAACATGCAACACATTGATAAAATGATTTGCTTTTACCATATATATATACCCAAATTAAATCGAAAGGCTCACATATTTTTTATTACTGTTATATATACCGTCTACGTGCCAAATTACGGAAGCCTTCATTATTACAGACATCAAAATTTAAACAAAGATTCTTGTCACGAAAATAGACATGCACTCTTGCCAAGTTCACCACGTATAACTGAATAAAATGTTTTATGAAACAGAGCAATCCAATAGAGCAATTAGCAGCAACACTTGAAGAATAATGGACCGTGAAAATCATAATGGCCTATATTTCAATACTCAGTAAAAAGTGTCCTCCCCCACTGTGATTGACGTACAAAAACTTTATTTATTTGACTTATTTTATGATAATAAACTTTCTAAAAGCATGATCTAAAATCATTTTCATTCCTCAATTCATTTTTAAACATAAATTTTCGGTGGCCATTATTATTTTTAAATATGGCTACCATTGTACACACGGAGCTCATAAAAATACGCATGATTCTCAAGAGAGCGCAGTCTATTTTTAATCTTTAAGGCGTGAGTAAGGGAAAAAGCATGATTTTTATATATCTTTAATTTCAGTGCAAAAATTGTTTATTTCGGTATCACAGTATATATTTTTAGAAAGCCATGAATCTGCTTTATCAGAAAATATCAACATTATTTTGAAATAATAATAATTTCAGGTTTTTTAGGCTAATAAAAAAGGGGTGTGTATTTTATATTTGAAGCTTCATTGTCAGAATGGCTGAAGCTACACTTATACTTTTTGGCATTTTCAAATCATAACATGTCAATCTAAAAACGTTTTTTTCTTTTTTCCTAAAATTGTGTATTTTTGAAGATATTTTCACTTCTTTTTTACAGCATATTTTTTTCTATATTTTTATCAAAGTTAAATATCATAACTCAAGTTCTGTTCATTTTTACGAAAAAAATAAAAAAACGTTTTTGGATCATTTATTTAGCTTGCATTATTGCTAGATTTCCACCTCAGAGCTCTTTTCGTTCTTACATTGGGGCTTCAAATGTATCAGTCACTTTCTTAAAAAATGAACATGGCAAAAAAGTGTTTTAAAGTTTTTATAGAATTTACTACTAAACATGCAGAATATATAATCACTACAGCAACGTATACTGGTATTTTGGTCGCTCGCTTTACAATGAATGACATCTGTGTTTATGTTCATTCATTTTTATTTGATCGTATGCTTTGTTTATTGATACATGATTAATGAATTGATAAACAGGAAAAGGAACGTTTTAACTGTTTTAATGGAAAAAAACAAGTTTCCAATTTATTTTACCAAAAAACAACTGCACCATTCGAAAGTTCAGGTCATTTTACATCGGATTAGTGAAAAAAAGAAAAATCAAAATTTTCAAGAAAGTTTCCCTTACTCACGTGAGTAATCACGTGATCACGCCTTAGAAAAATAAAACGGCATATTGGTAGTTTTCTAGCGTTCAAATAAATTTAATTATCTCTGAAGTTTGTTTTATTACAGTTTGGTTGACAGTACAGGATGTACCATGTTTTTAATTTACAGACGGTTGAAATTATGTTTTGATCGATGTCCGTAATAATGAAGGCTGTCCGTAATTAGGCACGTAGACGGTACGTAGCGCTGTTGAAAGAAAAAAAGTTGCTCAACTTTCGTTAATTTCTGAATATTTTATTGCAATGCACTTTAAAAACATTGTCAAATTTAAGTTTTAATTTTATTGTACATACCTGTGATTGATGATGATGTTCTTGTGTGTAGCTAGCTAGAACGAAAAGTTTTTCGTTTCAAGATAAAATGTTTTTATGAACAAGTTTGTTTTTCTTTTTTCATATTTATCATGGCTGCATATTTTAATAATTTTCCAAATTTAATTATAAATAATTTGGCACTTTTCATTTTATAAGCTGATCGAAGTCACCCCAATCAATACCGTCTTCGTGTCTAATTATGGACAACCTTCATAATTACGGACATCGATCAAAACATAATTCCAACCGTCTGTAAATTAAAAACACGGCACATTCCGTACTGTCAACCAAATTGTAATAAAACAAACTTCAGAGAGAGATAATTAAATTTATTTGAACGCTAGAGAAAATTACCAATATGCCATTTAGAATTTATTTTTCTAAACTTTAAAGATTTAAAATAGACTGCGCCCTCTTGAGAACCATGCGTATTTTTATGAGCTCCGTGTGTACAATGGTAGCCATATTTACGGATAAAAAATAATAATGGCCACCTCCGTAATGAAATATCGACAGGTCGAAAATTTATGTTTAAAAATGAATTGAGGAATGAAAATGTTTTTAGATCATGCTTTTAGAAAGTTAATTATCATAAAACAAGTCAAATAAATAAAGTTTTTGTACGTCAATCACAGTGGGGGAGGACACTTTTTACTGAGTATTGAAATATAGGCCATTATGATTTTCACGGTCCATTATTCTTCAAGTGTTGCTGCTATTCCTATTGCTCTCTATACTGGATTGCTCTGTTTCATAAAACATTTTATTCAGCTATACGTAGTGAACTTGGCAAGAACGCATGTCTATTTTCGTGACAAAAATGTTTGTTTACATTTTGATGTCCGTAATTACAAAGGCTGTCCGTAATTAGACACGAAGACGGTATTGTCGATATCGTTTTATAAGATCAGGTTGTTATTTCTTTGGAATTACAAGATTAGATAATGTGAAAGTTTGCACTGAAATAGAAGACATATATAAGGTAATGATTCCAAAGTTTCAGCAGTAATGGTTTAGCATATTGGAAGTAGTGGCAAAATTGATCGAAGTCCCACTTTACGGTAGTAGACACTAGGAGGAACGAGGAGGAGGAGAGTGATTTTTCATAATGTTTTAACTAGAAAACGATAAATGAAAGAGAACCAGGTCATCAAGAACAACAACAAAGAATAAATATTAATTTCTTGATAAGAATTGTAAAAAATTACGAACTAAAAAAGTGTAAAAGCTCAGGAAATAACAAGTTTTCCAACACTCCCTCCAAAATGTACCTTCTCTGACACTGCTCCTCTACCATTTTTAACCACCGTGGTTTGTTTTACCATGAAAATAGGAAAAATCAAACAATAATTTAATTAAGTACGTCGACAATACTAAAAACTGATCATAATAAGTTAAATCTGAATTATAGTTTGAGAGGTGATCGAAGTAAGAATTCGAAAAGGGGAGGTAAATGAAAGTATTCTGCTCAGTTAGCAGAATTTAGCTAATAAAGAACATCAACTTAATTAAAGGTCTGTGTTTCGAGTATATTTCAATGCAATGATTTTGGAATTTTAATTGACTTTGCTTATTGATGCAGCTTTTATTCCTTTTCCCGTCTCTGCTAAAGATGATGAGAGGCCATTTTGTTGTTTGAACTAATAGTCCATCATTATTTTTACTTCTTACTGCACGTCCGTAATGTATTCTCCGATTTGCTATAAGGAAATTTGATAGAAACACCGGAAAATTAGGGAAAAATTTGATTTTTGAGGTTTTGTCAAGTGAGCCTCCGTTAAGCTTGATGAACAGTTTATGGCATAAAATATAATGATAGGGGGGAATCATTTATCATTTTATTTCGATTATTGCGAATACTTTAATAAACCCAACACATCTTACAATCTGTAGTAAAGTCTCAAAAACATAATAACTTTGAAAACGACGGTATGGCAGAACCGACAGACGACATCGATACATCTCCACCGCAGAGAGCTTTTCTACTGTGTGGGTTCTACAGCAATGATCAGTTAACTGAGGCTGAACGTTTACAAAATTACATCGAAGTAAAGGTTTTTGGGCGTTTTCAATAGTTTTAAGACCATTTCTAGTCCATTGATCAGTTAACGGAGGCTGGTATCACAAAAAAAATTCTTAACGGAGGCTGGCATCACAGAAAGTTCCTTAACAGAGGCTGAGTGTTTTGACAGTCCAAAACTGATTTGCTAACGGAGGCTGTTCTCATAATATAAATATACAACGAAGAAAAGGGGTTTAGGTGTTTTTCAGCTACAGTCAGGAAAACTATCAGAGGAATTGCTTCTCAATGTGTTGCAATTCCTTCAAGAAGTAAAAGGTCTATGCATACGGCTTACAAAGGTTGCCCCGACTAACGATGAACAGAAGCGCTTGCGAGAAAGGAAGTTTTCATACACCAGTACCAAGATGGAGACAAAGATAGAAATTGAAGAAAAAATAGAGAAGGTCGCTCCAAGAATGCTCATCGATTGTTTCCATGCCTGCACAGAAGAAATGTTCTACGATCACGAAGAATTCTGTTACGTCGCATTCGATATTACCAAAGGAACATATTTCCATTCACATGATTATATTGCTATCGTTATTGTCCCGTATTTATTGAAAAAGTACCTTTCAGAGAGAACAGGATGCGACATAAAACACATTGAAGGTTTAATGGAAAATCCTTATGACGAACTTTCATCTAGTAGTAGTGACAGTGATATATAAATATTTTTGAATGTTATATTTTCATTATGCTTCTGCCTTCGTTAACTGATCAGTGCATCGTAAGAGGTCCTGGATCTTTTGAAAAAACACCTATATTTGTATAATGAGAACAGCCTCCGTTAACAAATCAGTTTTGGACTGTCAAAACGCTCAGCCTCCGTTAAGAATTTTTCCGTGATGCCAGCCTCCGTTAACTGATCAGTGGTCTTAAAACTATTGAAAAACACCTAAAAAACCTTTACTTCGTTGTATATTTGTATTATGAGAACAGCCTCTGTTAACAAATCAGTTTTGGACTGTCAAAACGCTCAGCCTCCGTTAAGGATCTTTTTGTGATGCCAGCCTCCGTTAACTGATCAGCGCATCAGAAGTGGTCTTAAAACTATTGAAAAACACCTAAACCCCTTTTCTTCGTTGTATATTTGTATTATGAGAACAGCCTCCGTTAACAAATCAGTTTTGGACTGTCAAAACGCTCAGCCTCCGTTAAGGAACTTTCTGTGATGCCAGCCTCCGTTAACTGATCAGCGCATCAGAAATGGTCTTAAAACTATTGAAAAACACCTAAAACCCTTTTGTTCGTTGTATATTTGTATTATGAGAACAGCCTCCGTTAACAAATCAGTTTTGGATTGTCAAAACACTTAGCCTCCGTTAAGGAACTTTCTGTGATGCCAGCCTCCGTTAACTGATCAGTGGTGCATCGGAAGAGGTCCTAGATCTTTTGAGAAACGTCTAAAGACCTTAAGTTCGTTGTATATTTGTGTTATGAGAGCTACGTTTCTTAACAAATAGCACGTGGTAATCTCCGACAATGAAGGCTTGTATATATTAAAGTTTTGAAGTTTATCCGCTTTTTTGATAAATATTTGTTTGAAATATGGACGTAGAAAAGGTTCTTCGTTGGAATTTCTTATCATCCGCCACTCCATATATACCTGTAGACGGTGTCGGTCGTCATCAGGAAACTGTCGGCCTTGGATCCTCCACCACAGAGGTCAAAACTGTTTTCGGTGATTTTTGAGTGGTTCCTGAGGATAAATAAGTTCTGAGTAAGTCTTTTGAATTGTTTAAAGAATTTTTAGGCAGTTTACATGGTCATCTTTGGATATTATCATTTAACATGGTCTCAGAATGGAATAAAATATTAACGGAGGCTACTTAACGGAGGCTCACTTGACAAAACCGATTTTTGAACATCTTGTTGTTTTTTTTTAAGATGACTTGATGTACTTTCTGTAATGAAAGGATGCTTAACCAGGTTCCAGCCTCACACAGTCACACCACACAACACAAGGCCTTCTGATAGTAACTGTAATGCCTCTTCTTAATCGAGGGATTCTAGGCATTATAGCAGCGCTTAAAATAACGGCCGGTCACCGGACAATGTCCGGCAAATATGGATGCTTGGTCGGCCAGAAGTCCGTTCCTAGTGACCATATGTCCGGCGGTATATGTAGGTGATTGTTTTTTCGACAACAGTGTGATTCTATATTCATGTTTATTTTTGTTTTAATACTTTATCAAGACACTTCATCTTCTATAAAACATAACTGTTTCCAAAATTAATTTCGCACGTAGCAAATGATTCTATTTTCAAAAGATTATTTTTAGAAATCGCTTGAGAATAAAGTGTTCGAAGCAATGCACAAAGAATGTAAACAACGGATATGCACATATGTTTCTTCCTTTTAAATCAATAAAAATATTGTTGTTATTATTAATCGTAAGAAAGATTTTTGTTAATACAATAATATTACTTACTCATTTCAAGGAAAGCAAGCAACCATCGTGATTGTAAGCATATTTTGATAAAATTACATCGCTACTATTCCATCGCGATATGCTAATTCGAACGCTGCAATTTAATTTCCAGTCTCCTAATCATATTCCTTTGAATGAACATAATAGCTCAAAATTTAAAATACAACTTTTTTTTCTTTCACTTTTGTTTGCATTTGTTTCGAAGTAAAATTTACGCGCACGCACAGGTGTGAGAACAAAATAGAACGAACGAGCCAGAGAACAACAGTATAAAGTTGTTATAATTCATGTCTCGTCTGAAACTTGTTTATACATGTTCTATTAATTCATCTTATTTAACGAAAGTAAAAACCTGCTTCAAAACATTTAGGTAAAAGAAAAATGCAGAAAGTTTGTAACGTTTTGATCTATTTATATCGTTACGCAATGCGTTTCTTATAATTGTATTTTCTTTTTCTGTTATATAATAATTTGTGTTAGAACAAAAACTGACAAAAGCATAGGTTTTTTCATTGTTTTGTCCACTTAAAAAATGTAAATATACAATTTACTATTTGACCGCTGAACTTGAGGTTGTGGCCGGCTAATTAGGACATCCGACGGTCATAAGACCGGCAGAAGTAAAATTCTTATTTTAAGCGCTGTTATAGTATATACTGAAAGATACTAAATTAAATTCTGGTTCTTTCTTTAGTAGTGTGATCCACTCTTGCGGGAATCCTTTGAATACTTCTGAACTTTATACAATGAAAGTTAAGATAATTAAAAGAAATATATTTTTTTCCTGTTGAAACTGCCCATGATAAATTCTTTGACATTTTTCACATTAATAATAGTCAGAGCTCTGACGATTTTCACTTTAATAATTTTGAGCAAAAGGTCTGAGTAGTTCTTTTTGTAGTTTATGGGGTCTGGATACTAAAAAGTGATTTCTTACTAATTGGGTGCGGGACAATAACCCGTGGTGAGCCCATAAAGACACCAATTTTTGAAAGATCTTTAACAATGCTTGAGCAAGCTAGGTACTTATATTGAAGATAAAAACCAAATGTTTTTAGCTCCATCATTACTTTTAAGAAACAATTTTTGGGGACAGACTAATTTTAAGAAAAATTTTTTTTAGAATTATTTTATTAAAATATTTTAATATTGCTCTAGCCAGCCAAAAAAGTTTGTATTTTATTATAAGTGTTTTAAGAAAATAATCTTTTGGACAAAACAGTTTAAGAAACTGTAAATTACATGGGAATCTTCAGTTTCATATTGTCAAACTATTTAGAAAACAATTACAATTTAGCCAGTAACTCTGTAATTCCCTAGATAAAATAAACATGACTAGTAAAAACTCAACTGGAAAAAGACTTCATAACAAGAATCAAAGAAATGTCCATGTCAACATATATAAAGTAGAACATTCATAAAACTCATGAATCCAAGTAATCTGCAAAATATCTTACAGTAAGTATTACTCAGATCAAGTGAACCCAAAGAATTAGTAAAAGCTTTTCTAAATTATACTTTCTAAAGTAATATGAAAAAGGATAACAAGTCAGTTCCCATGGAAGAAACTGACGCGCTAAACATATAGATACAATATATTGTTTTCAATTTTCATGAAAGAAACAGATTCGTTAAACATATTTCTAGATTCAATAAATTGCTTTCGTATTACTTTCCATTTCCTAAGTAGCATAAGGCATAGTCAGTTTATTACTTATTACTTATGCTATAATGCTATATATGCTATAATGCTATAATGCTCAGTTAAGAAAATAGTTTCAAGTGATTAAACAACATGAATATTAACTTGTGAAACAGAATTACCAAAAATTGTAAACTCTATAATGTTCAAGCAGTATGTATCAAACAAAAGTGTTTATTAAATTTAATCATCCAAATCTGACATGTCGCTATCTTCACTACCATCATTGACATCACTTTCTTCATCGACAATCATTTCATCATCTGAATCTTCAAGTTGCTCTATTCTTTCCATTGCAGACGGGACTTGTTCACCTTTATACCACTCAAGATCTAAGAAATTACCATCTGAAAGTAAGTTTCCTTGTTGATTTCCTCATCAAAAGGGTTCATTGTCTCCTTAATCACACTTTTGAGCTCCTTCAGGTCTCTGTTGTCTTGCCTTTTTCTTGGTTCTTGTGTCTCTTTATGACTAGAATTCGCATCTGTAAATCCAGCTATATCTAGTAAACTGTTTACTAATTCTGTTTTCATTGAATTTGTCACTGACCATCTATTTACAGCTGACGAAACATCTGCAAACTTCATAATTCCTTTGAGTCTGTTCTTTGCCTCTGCATTGATAGTTTGCTCCAATGCCATATCCACTGCCACTTCTGCAAATGGTTTACCGGTACGGTTAACAGAAAACCCACCATTGATAAGCAATCTATAAACCTCAGGATCTAGATTTGCTAGCTCCAAGGCATACAAAACCATCCATCTTGCGTAATTGAAATGGTTTGTCATGAAAAATATTGGAGATAATTCAAATAGAGCATATGCAAACAGTTCTGGATCATTAGATTTGATTGCTCTGTGTAAAACATTGCTAAGGTCTATTATATTTGCATACTGCATCCAGAACTGGGCTGTTTTGCCTCTCTCTCCACTTAACGTATCATTGCAATAAAACTCGTATTGTGTGATGACATGTTTCATCATCTGTGATATGTTCTCAGCATTGACTGGGCCCTTCTCTGCAATCTTGTCCAATTCACTAACAAAATCTTCTTTTACATTCAAATCATCAATGAATTTTTCCAAATGCAGACCATGAATTGCAGCTGCAAGAAGAGTATGGCCTCTTTTACAACGGTTATACATCTTGCCTTTTAGAAATTGATTGATTGAGCCAGGTGCAACAATTTTGCATTCAGATAATGCATAAGGCCCTCCCGAGCCTTCAATTATCTTTCCAGTGCTTGAAAATATATTGAGCATTATGTGAAAAGCACCAAACATCACAAAAACATTGTCAAAATGTGGTGATTCTTCGGACTGCAGTTGTTTAGCTACCTTTGCAATTGCTAGATCATACGTCACAATAGCATATTGCTGATTACATTCTTTTGCAACCAGTTGAGATCGTTTTAATGTTTCTTTAATTACATCAGTTCGTGTGGGTGGCAGTGCAATATGTTTCATGTAACATACTCGTTGCTCAATACTTCTAGGTTTTGCCAAGGAATTCCAACCAATCCACATTGGGATGTCAATACTTGATAAATTTACAATCATCAGCCATAGAACATCTAAATATTTAGCATTTGTGTAATCATCAGTTGGATATATAGACAATAGAAAGAATTCAAAACGGGATTGCTTCGGCTTTTTCCAGTATGGTTCAAATTCTTCTGCAGCGGAACATTCACCAACTTTTCTGAATTCTTTTACTTTTCTTTTATTTCCAGCTGGCAATAAATCAGTTGGGTTAACATCAGAAATATTTTCGTTACCTTCAATGTTTTGATAACAAATACCGTAGGTATGGTGAATTGTATCAGCACCTGAAGGTGTCTCCATGTTCACATCAAAATTATCCCATGCTGTACCAGTGCAAAGATCATGTTTTTTCACAATATGACTTGGAAGAATGCTGTTACTTTCAGAAATGGTGGCTTCCATTCCCATTTCTATTCTTCTCACGGTTTCACTGCTTGCACAGTGGCCAAATCTGTTCATTAAGGTGACAACTCTTCTACTTCCAGTCATGGACTTAATTGCTACAGCAAGGGATAGGTGTTTCCCAGGTAGTTGTTTGCCACCAGAGCACGCATAAACAGCATCGGCTGCACTGGAATTGATGAGTCTTTCCTTTCTATCAGAATCATTTTCTGAATTAACCCCTGTGTACATAATCTTAAAAAAATCTTTGACCTCTCCTGGAATCTCTACTTCACCATCAAGGATGTTTTGAACAGATAAGGGTTCTTCTAGTGGAGTTGGAACTGTCTCCAATATTTTTTTCCGAAGATATAATGCACAGTTCCAAATATTCTTTGAGTAATCCTCACATTCTTTCCTTTCTGCCACATTGTAAGCATCTTCTATTTTGAGTTCTGGATTAAATGCTAGCTTCTTCTTGGTGCTGTCTGCTGCCAAAGTTAATTTGTTTTCAAAATGTTTTTCAATTAATTTACAAAAATTTTGAAGACTGTATGAATTCAGAAGATTAATATCACCACCCGCTGCTTGAAAGAATGTTTTATATCGGAATAACAAAGAACTGACATACTCAGCTGAGTTTTCTTCAATTATGTGCTTCTGTATGTATTCTTTGATATACAATAGACTCTGAGATTTCACATCTGTTGAATCACAAGGGTCTTTTTTGGCATTTCTTGATCGATTCAAATAATTTTTTCGACATGAGTGATGATACTTAATTTCTTTCGCTACAAAGTCTGGTCCATCTCCAAACCCGTAATTACCTATCTTCAAAAGTAATTGCTGATCACCCAATGCTGCTGCTGCTTTGCGAATAACTATTTCTGCATTATTGCTTTCACTTGTGCCCAAATTTTCCCATTTTCCCTTCACTTTCTTTCTTGGTTTGTCACAGAAGATGCAAATTGCAGGCGAACACCCAGTTGATGATGACTTTGGTAAAGTAAGTTCAGATCTGGTACTTCTTGTGGTAGACTCACGGTGATCTCTATTTTTCATCGATGAGGATGATGATGATGCTGATGTAAAGGCAGTAAAATTTTTATAACAGTTGGAATGATAGCCCTGGTTTGGCTCAAAAACTTCTGGTAATGCATTAAGAACATCATTATATTTACTAGACTTCAAAGATCTCAATCTTTCTTCTTTGACAGTCACAACCTTGTCCCACTTGCACATGTTTTTTATAAACAGCTTAATTTCACCAGTTTCATTTCCTTCACCAACATGCAAGATGCAAATGTGAGCTGCTGAAATTGAAATATCATAACTTTTCAACAGTACTTGTAATAATGATACACTAAAGCATGGCTTATTTCACAAATTTACCATTTTGATAAACTTTTTAGAATATAAAATTCATTTCAGAAAATCCAATTACTAGCAATTGACTTATCATATCTAGATGTAAATAGCTCAGCCAGTGCTTTTATTGTGGTTTTAACTTGTTTCAAACTCATTTATATTTCTACTTGTGTATATTATACCTGACTCCACTGATTCTGGTAAAGTGTCACTGTTACTTTCTATTAATGGACCTGTATTGTCATCAATATGCTTGTTTTCCATGCCTGAAAATTAAAATTAAACTACACAAATACAAAAGCAAAAGCAAATGACTTTTTTTCTAGGTGAACCTTATCACTTTTTACGAAAATTAATTAACAGGGAATACCTCGCTCTTGTTATTCTTGTAATGAGTCACTGTCTCTCTTTTCAATAGGCTCTATTCTAACTACCCAACTACAAATTCTATAATAGCTTCTTACTTGCCTCATTTGCAGGATTCATAATGTTATCTATTTATTCCTATTATATATTTATCACTAGTAGAGAAAATCACAAATCAATTACAACTAGCTAAATTTTCAACTGCTATCTACAACATTTATATGTGTTATAACAGAAAACATCAACTACTGAAGACATTCTATTGATCGTTCTAATCAAATTATCAAGCAATACAATAGCTTCAAACTTTCGTTGCATTTTTACCTGTAACGTTACTTTTTAGGCAATTTAACTAAAAAATAATATTACAAATCTCATAAAATTACATATGAAACTGAAGATTTCCATGTAATTTACAGTTTCTTAAACTGTTTTGTCCAAAAGATTATTTTCTTAAAACACTTATAGATAGTCAATATACACAATACCTTAAAAAAATCGTAAAATTGTGCTTGCTCTACCAATGTTAGAATATTTTAACAAAATCATACTTTTACGTGATTAATCATTTCTTAAAGTATTTTGTCCCAAAGATTTCTTTCTTAAACTGCTTACAGAAACTTAATGTACACAATACTTCAAAAAAATCCCCAAATGGAGCTTGCTCAAGCAATGTTAAAATATTTTAACAAAGATCACGAGTGGAAAAAAGTTTCTTAAAATGTTATTGTCCCATGGTAACTTTTCTTAACTTACTCGTAGGTGGCAACTATGTAAATAAAACATAAAATACAAACTTTTTTGGCTGGCTAGAGCAATATTAAAATATTTTAATAAAATAATTCTAAAAAAAATTTTTCTTAAAATTAGTCTGTCCCCAAAAATTGTTTCTTAAAAGTAATGACGGAGCTAAAAACATTTGGTTTTTATCTTCAATATAAGTACCTAGCTTGCTCAAGCATTGTTAAAGATCTTTCAAAAATTGGTGTCTTTATGGGCTCACCACGGGTTATTGTCCCGCACCCAATTAGTAAGAAATCACTTTTTAGTATCCAGACCCCATAAACTACAAAAAGAACTACTCAGACCTTTTGCTCAAAATTATTAAAGTGAAAATCGTCAGAGCTCTGACTATAAAGAGTGGTTCTCAAATCAAATACAAATATTAGGACTTTTTCAATGTCAACATACTATGACAAATAGCCATTGCATTCATTATTTTTTACTTGTTTTGTACGTGAATAAAATGAATGCCTTTTTCTTTCCGTTCACTGGAAGAAGAGTATCGAGATCTTATTACATTACTCTGAACAACATAAGGACTTTACCTTATTCAATGACTTCATCCAAGGAAGTACATGTCATCGTATTGCAAGGAAAATTGTTTGCTCTTCACCATAACAAAACATGGACAAAAATATTAAAATATTGTTTATTTAGTGGAGAACGAGATGCGATGGGTGCTCATTCTTGCATGGCTTTGATTATAATTAATAAAATGCCTGTGAAATCATATGAAAAACAAAGCAGCTCAAAATGCATTTGTTTTTTACTAAAAAGACAATGACTGGTTGCGTTAAACAGAGGCGATGACAAAATAATTGTGAAGGATTTAATCAGTGATATCAATATCAAAATTTGAAGAAAAGTACTTAAAAATAGATTATGTTATTTTTGTTAGTAAAGCTCAGTTCAGACCTTTCTATTCCCTTTGGCAGTTGTTTGTTGGAATTCATTTTTTTGTTTCATGAACTTATTATTGAAAACATTTTTTTTCGAAGAAACTCTTATTTTGTCTTACCTAAGCTCTTAAAAAAAACATTGTGGATGATTTGCTGGTGGTTTATGATTAGACCCTATTTACACCAACTATTAATTTTAAACATTTATCACTTATGCCTGTTTTCCACCAATGTGATATATATCTAAAAAAAAGCAAGCTTTACAGGACTTTCTAAAACTTTTAGTAAAATTTTGACAATATTTTTGTAGAAGAAATACAAGAAATGTATTATTTGTACAAGAAATTTTGTTTCTATCAATTGCACCATCTGGCAAACAGAAAGAGAAAAGGAAACAGAAAAAAAATCTTATGTCTTTTTGGTAAAATAGTATTATTTCATTACATAGTCAATATTTCAACAAATAACAAATTTTGCCATCATACTTTTAAGCCGGTGAAGGGCATTACACTGTATCAACTGCAATATGTTAAAGTAGGTTATTTCAGCGAGGAAAATTTTAATGAATTACCACCTTAAAACCAAACTTCTCCAATCTGTTGAAAAATAGCTAATTATTCATAAAATATTGGTAAATTCGACAGGTAAACGAACTTTCAACTGCAAATGGCCTAAGTGTATTTATGTTAAAGAGTGCAAAAATATAATGAAAACTTTGTCATGCCACAACTAGTATCACAGAACCTCAAAAATGTTTGTTTTCCTTTTTGGTTACATAGTTTTGGTTACGTAATATCTAGATATTTTCATAACATTTTCTTCTATTTGTCATTATTTAGGTCATCCCATGAATATTTCTATGCACATACTGTCTTTTGTACTATTGTTGATATTACCTGTGAGAGTATCTGCAATAAAATGTGGGGATCTGCTCATTGGACAGTATTTTTGTACTTCACCTAAAATGGACCCAAACACTCAAGCAGAAGTTGGATGCACAAGTAATAAGACAGTCTCAGTGAAGTGTCAGTTAGCCCCTGGTGTGTTTTGTGATGAAGCCATCAACGAAAGTAATAAAACAATATTTAAAAAAGACGTTACCTGCCGATACGTGAATGGCAAGTCATTCAACACAGCCTTGTTGCTTTCTATTTTTCTTGGGATATTTGGCATAGATAGATTCTACTTAGGATATCCAGCAATTGGCTTGTTTAAGTTTTGTACTCTTGGCTTCTTCATGATATTCCAACTTGTTGATGTCATATTAATTGCAACACAGGTTTTGAAGCCTGCTGACGGCTCGGATTATTATATGGATTATTTTGACAAACGTTTGACACATATTACCAGCGATAACCAGACCAGTTGGATCCTATAATAATTGTGAAACAATGTGAAATCTTGGTGATAATCATGAAAGTGGAATCCTTCCGTGATTGTGTGGTGATATGACTTTGCATCTTTTTAGTAACCTGAAGAGTGGAATTCTTTTGGTAAATAGCCAAATGGGCTAAATCCTTCACTGAAAACCAGACCATCCAGATCACTATAGTCACCAGTTGAATTTCATCGTTCAAGAACTGGCTTTAATAATTTAAACATAATAAAGCAGGTATCCTGCTGCGTTCTTGTGAACTTAAGCCATTCATAGAGCTCTTGTTTTTACGCTCATGTGTACTAGAGAGAAAAAGATCATATATTTAACAGCTGTCGTGAAACTAGTTTTCAGTTACTTCAAATTACTGCTATATGTTTCTATAATACTTGATTTTATACTTTGATATTATCGATTACTTGGATTACTATCGTGGTGTGTTTTATTGGAAACACGTTGCCTGCAGTACATGTAATTTTGAGAAACAATACTGATACTCCTGTAATGGAAACATTAGACTTAAGTTTGAAGGGTTATCTTACTTGTTGTTATTCCTGGCTCTGTAAACAATTCTCTATAGATGGAACCTCTGTAGTTTGTCCTCTTTGTAATTCATACATATTTCATGGTCCATGCACCTATTATTTCCTTGTAACTGAATCTCAGTAATTCAAAGCTTTCAATAAATGGAACAGTTTTTGGTTCCTTGGATGGTTGGAGGAGTTTACTGCATTTTTTATTCCTCTTCATCCTGTGGCTTCATTACCTCAGGAATTACAAGCACTATTGTACTGTCGTTTACAGTTTTAGTAGTCAGAAAAAGTCCATGATCAATTTAGGCATGAAATTTTTTCTCAGAATAACGTTTATCTTGACAATTCTAAACTAACTTGAAACTGCGAAAGTTTCTAAAGAACGGTTGTTGTGTAGTGTTTCTTTATAAAAGCAACACATGCGTAAGTGTAACTAACAGAAGTATCTTACCTGTTCGATTTAACGGTTTGTGGAGAAATTTCATGCCATTTTCTAGAACTATCTGATCACACCTTACATTTACATATTTATTTTTACATCTACACTTTTGTCATTATTCTATTTTAATTCTTCTTTATACATTTCGTAACTGATTAGGACTCATCTGTTGATTCACAAGGTTGAAGTGTTTCATAACCTTAACATAATTCTCAGAGTTCCATTTTTAACCAGTTCTACTCACTGGTCCGTAGATAAGCTAATTGATTAGTGCATCTCACAATTCAGGGCTAATGTATATCTTATTTGTTATAATACATAATACACAATTTAATTTCTAGCCTGTAAAAATATAAAAAACGTTAATCATAATTCTTTTATTTTAAATTTTTTTTTTTTTTTTATTTGAGTTTACGTAATGCAATTACATAATTATACACATTTTTAAGTGAAGAAGCAAATGTCTAGAAGTAAGCCCTTACTTGCCTGACTTACTTTATATAGATCAATGATACAATAATTAATAATGGGTAATATCTACACTGTTGGTCCCAATGAAGCTCTTGTTGTATCAGGTATGCATTTTCTATGTACATCAATATTCCAATAAGAATAACTGTTTGTAGTAAAGGTATAATGTAATATGTTTATTTAGGTGGTTGTTTTGGCCAGCGTGTGAAGCGCACAATTGTTGGCGGTTGGGCATGGGCTTGGGCATGTGTTTCAGATGTGCAATCGTAAGTAAAAATAAAAATCTTTTTAACTACAGTTATATATGCTGAAATTTCTTATAGGCTTTCATATCTTCTGTTTTATTCATCAAAAATCTCTTGATTCATCCTCAAGCATTATGTCATCATCATATTTCTTTGTCATTTCAACTAATGCCTATATTTTTCCTACCTTGAATACCCTGTGCATCTGGATTGTTTCCTTGTTTTTCTGATAATTTGATACACAGTTTTGATTTCGTTTTCATTACTTACAGGGTTCACAGCGTCTGGAAATTTAGAGTAAAATCTATGTTTGACAGGAAGTTTCTGGAATGTCAGAGAAAAAAATGTAGATATTACCCTTTAGGTCAGAGAAAGTCAAGGAAAAATTTCATAAGATTGTTTATAACAGTGTCTATTACTGACTTTGTTCAATGAGAATTTCGTTTAACCAATCATCTATCAATTTATTTATTTTTTTGTTTGTTTCAGAATTAACTAACATAGTATTGTATCTTCAATCTTAATTTGAAATGTTTTATTCTTTCTGTAGCCTGTAAACTGATACTTCTGAATGTGTAATCCTGACTCTGTGGCAGTTTAAGTAGGCAATAAAGTCATGGGGTATAGGGTAATTTTAGAGAAAAGTCAGGGAAAATGATACCTTTTTTACTCCTTAAAGTCTGGGAAAATGTTTTGGGAAAAGTGCTACGAACACTGTAATTATCTTGAACTTTCTTTTTTTCTGAAAATTTCCACATTGTTACTATTCAACTTTCAGAATATCCTTGGAGATTATGACCTTGAACCCACAGTGTGACAACGTCGAAACTGCGAAAGGCGTGGCAGTCACTGTTACAGGTGTCGCTCAAGTAAAAGTTATCAAGGAAGATGATTTACTGAAAACTGCCTGTGAACAATTTCTTGGTAAACGACCGAGAGAAATTGAAGACATTTTGCTGCAGACGCTGGAAGGACATTTGCGTGCAATTTTAGGAACTTTGACCGTAGAAGAAATTTACAAAGGTTCTGAATGTTTATTAATATGATACTCCTATTGAAACATACTGTCGTTATTCCCTCTAAGGTCTTGGAACTGACCTTAACTTAATTTACCCTATTTCCCAATGTTGTGTTGGTGAATGTCTTAGTCAGAAACTTACAAAGTCAGGAAATCTATAAATTTCCATAACCTCGTTGAAATATCTGCTACCCTATCCTGTATGTGCTTTTTTCACCTCAGATCGTGACACATTCGCACAACTTGTCCGTGAAGTAGCATCGCCCGACGTCGGACGTATGGGAATTGAAATCTTGAGTTTCACTATCAAAGATATTACGGACAACGTCAACTATTTGGATTCTTTGGGCAAGACTCAAACTGCAATCGTCAGGAAAGAAGCAGACATTGGTGTTGCAGATGCTAACAGAGACGCCGGTATCAGGGTATGCCTGTCATCACCGCTCTACACATGATGAGATTTCACTAGGCTTGTTTTTATAAGGCGTTCTTTCTTTGTTGTATTGCAGGAGGCCGAATGTGACCGTGAAAGACAAGATGCTCGATATAAAGCGGACACAAGCATTGCTGATTCTTCAAGAGAGTATCAAATGCGGAAGGCTATGTATGATGAAGAAGTGAATGCGAAAAAAGCAGAAGCCGAGTTAGCCTACGAACTACAGGTCTAGATATCAGTTCCTTTGATCATACAACTGTGACAATCATTATAATTTTACCAGAGTTTTTATTTGAACTTTATTTTGGCTTCTGTCTCCTCGTAACGTGATTCGAAAACGACGTTTGACTCGGCCAAGACACAACATGCTGTTTTTAAGATAGGATATTTTCGGAAAGGTGTTCTCCTAAAGCATCATACTGACTTCTGTCTTGATGGTTAACAGGCTGCAAAAGAGAAACAGCGCATCCGAAACGAAGAGATCGAGATTGAAGTTATTGAAAGGCGAAAGCTCATTCAAGTTGAAGATAAAGAAATTGAACGACGTGAACGTGAATTGCAAGCCACTGTCAAGTCTCCTGCTGAAGCTGAAAGTTACAAGGTTCAAACCATTGCAGAAGCTTCTAAGTAAGTCTTTTAAATTCCCTTTGGCCCCAATCCCCCCTATACAAGGGAAGAAGACAACTTGAAACACGATTTCGTTTTCTAGGACAAAGAAAGTTTTGGCTGCTCAAGCAGATGCTGAAAGGATCAAGGTGAGAAAGAACTGTATGGACTGTTCATAATGAGCATGATTTAGGCCTCCATCAGGGATTTGTAACCAAGAATTTAAGGGCATAAACTGGCAGGTACCAGACTAAATTGATTGCGGTCATTTCTTCTATTCCCGATTTTGTGGGTGGACTTCGATAGTGAATATATAGAATTACCACGTACTAAAGCTGCTGTATGCTCATCGCATGTCGTTATGTAGTCATTAGTAGTGCAATCACCTCATGCTAATATCCATCTGTGTAATTTAAAGCTTGCAGTGTTATTCTACTTCATCATCGTTCTTGTAGATGGTCGGTGCAGCCGAAGCTGCTGCTATTGAAGCTATTGGTAAAGCAGAGGCTGAGCGTATGAGACAGAAAGCTGCAGCCTACAAACAGTATGGAGATGCTGCTTTGATGTCTCTAATCTTGGAAGCAATGCCCAAGGTAAGTTCCCCATCTTCACTTGTATATAATCTCCACTTAGTGAGATAGTGTATAGACCAGGAAAAATTTTCCGAATGGACATTTTTTCGCCTGCAGACATCTTTAACTCCGAACGTTGCTTGTTGTTTATAACATGTCTAATTCGACCTAAACCAAAAATTTGGATTTTGGATGGAATTTTATGTAAGTGGTGTGTGACCATAATTCTTTATAAAACATGGTGATTAATATGGAACCATCTTATAATTTATCTAGCTCCATCGACATTTCCATTAAGCAGTCACAACAGAAACCTTTCTAAATTTTTCCTTCCTTCTAGATCGCCGCGGAAATTGCTGCTCCGTTAGGTAAGACTCAAGAAATCGTGATTTTGAGTGATGACGATAAGAGCAGTCGTGTAACAGGAGAAGTGACCAAACTCATCAGTCAATTGCCGCCCTCAGTTCAAGCACTGACAGGTGTGGATCTGTCCAAGGTACGTTCAAACCTCGTTTTCTTCTATCCTCAACTATTTCGTTTAATTTTGTTCTGTCCTCTGTACGTATTTCTTACTGCACAATTCTCCCCAGTCGACGGAAAAGAACAAAAAGTGAATTGAAAGAATGGATAACTTGGCTGGTCAAATCCAACTAAATGAAAAAGGATAACAAAGCCACTGCGGAGGAGTATATTTCCATGGCAATATGCACACTATTTCAATGGAAATACACTTCGTTGCAGTGGCTTTTGACGATTTTACCCACTGGGTCAGCAAAAGGTTTTAAGGAAATGTTTTGTGCAATGCTTCATGTTTGATTATAGTGTATATTATGCCTATCATTTTTTATCACTGTTTTCTCAACGAACTAAAGGTTGTTCCGAAAAATATAAGAGCGAGAAATGAGGCGAGGAAAAATCGACCAATGAAATCATCTTTTACAAACTATTAAATCGAAATATTTATCAAACGGTTTTTGGTCGATTCTGTGTTGTTCAAATATTTAGGTAAAAGTTGCGCTTTCAATTATCTTTTCTTTCGTTAGGCCATTGGACAGATACCCGGCGCTCAAGCTTAACGCTAACGTCAACGTTGTATTCATGCCGAAGGAAAATGACGCTATATATAACGCTTAATAGAAGAGCATCCTAAAAGTATTTTCTATACCTCATCCTTTCCTTCTATTTTATTTTCCCTTAATTTTTATTTTATTAACGAGAAAGGTTTCTTTCTCCTTGATATGTTTCTTGTATATATATATCGAACATATCTGCTTCAGGTTATATACCCTCACGACAATGTGTAGAAAATATGTATGTAATATTTAACACCAGATTTTTTTTTTTGCTTTGGTTACGATTTTTTCATTTCACATCATACAAATGACGTCATCTTATTATTAATGTTAATCGGTTATTATAATCATTACCCAGAATACATTGTAAACTTCAATGACGTATTTTTGGGGCTGGGAGTTTGCCATGGTTACCATCGTGACGATACGTGAACTTTTAGATGCCTTTGCCGAATTCTGTTTATTTTTCTGCATTGTGGCCGAGCTCTCGAATCTTACCTCGCTTTTAATCTTCAAATTGCTCCTAACTGTTGGAATGGGAATGTAAGTTCTGAAGAAATGAAATCAGAGGAATATGAAAACGAAGTTGGAAATGAAACTTCGTCACTATTCAGTGTTTAACAGAAATTTCCCAGTGGACGAATTTGTTAAAAATCTCTGCGAAGGAGTGCATTTCTATAGAAATATACGCACTATTTCAGTTAAAATGCTCTTTATCGCAGTGACATTTTGACGATTTTGCGCACTGGGAAGGTTAGCAACATGTGTATGATATCAAGGAATATGGCTGTCATAATCCGCACTTGGTGTTACGACAAAATTGAAGCAAAGCCTACCGTTATTCTAAACCGTTATTCTAAACCGACATTACGAGGTTTCTTTCCACATCACGATGGAAATGAATCGCGGAATTATACCTCTACAAAATTACAGTCTGTACAGTTCATAAAAGAAATTTATAGCTGTAAGATGCTATCGATGGCACAATTATTATAATGGAGGTTCCAATAACACATAGCTACATGGTGTTATCAGTGGCACAATATAATGGAGGTTCCAAATGTTTTCTATACTTGGAAGACTGTTTGCAGATCCCACTGAGTCTTTTTAAAATTTTGATATTGAAATGAAGCCAAATTTGGGCGTAATTTTGTACACCATGCATCACATATGGTTCCACAAAATCACACGTAGGGCGTATCCATATAGATTCATTGCAATAAATATACGGTAGAATATGGTTGTTTTCGATTGGCTCCACGTGGATCGCCTTCATCATTACGCCAGTATTGGCGTCTTCGTTTGGAATGGTACGAATGAAACGGCTGGCATTAACAAGGGCGGGTATCAAGTTCCCTGAAAATAAATATCCGCCTCCAGAGGCGTAAGGTGGCAGCAAGAAACCGGGATAGGTGTTTTCGGGAATGTAAAATTTACTTGTTTTTTCCCGATTTGCCGGCATGAACCATTGTATTCGTCCAGTGTAAAGATTGGTCCTTTTGTGGCTACGCAAAAATTTGAAAATGTTGACGACATTGACGTAGCAATCGTCGTCAGTTTTTAGCACGTATGTCGGATGGCAATGTTGCATACACCAAGAAAATGCAAATTTCGATTTCAGCGATAAAGAACGATAGGTGTCGGGAAAGTTTGTGCGAAGGACGTCGCCGTAGCGTCGTGCCTCTTCTTCTATGACGCTATCGACACTGCCGACTTTGCTTAAACCAACGACGAATATTACACGAAATGATTTTAATCCTTCATCTCTGCCAAACACATTGAAGGCGTTATTTTGGTTTCCCCAACTGTATCTTATTGCCAAACGTTTCTTTATATTCAAAGGCGCTGAATGAACGATTATTAGAAGGTAGGGCGGAGATAAACACTCTGGGCGGAGCTTCTGAGCATTCGTCCAATCAGATGACGGTAATTGAAAAGCACGTGTCAATTTCGGTTTGTAATGATGATTATACGAATGAAAGAAATCCTTCACATTCTCTTCGAAGATATCTTCTAGATATTTCAAATGCTGATCGATACTGTCTGTCAGTACATACTTGCTTTTTAAATGAACAATATTTTTCTTAATTCTTTCAAACACGTCTGAATTCAATCTGAAAATATACGACGTTAAAATAGCGAAGCCATACAAAACTAAAGTTACCCCTAAAAAAATCTTCAGCCATTGTTTACGTATCATTCCGTTTTGATTTCTCAAAATATAATCTCTCTTATCATACGGAAAGCGAGCGAACATTTCGATGAAACATGGAGGAGGGAGGAGGCAAGAGAAGGAGAGTGATGAGGGAATCATTTCAACCGTGAAAAACGTCTCACGTGATTCAAGGTTCATATTGGGAATGATTACACGTGTTCGAATATACAAAGAAAAAAACACCAAAAAGATAATATATATAACCTTTTCACGTTTTTTATGTGTTTTTTAGTACAGTAGAATCTCCATAGCTCGAAAACTCACGGGGAATCGAAAGTCGTTCGAGTTATAGAGAGTTCGAGTAATGGGAAGTTGCATCTATTATGAACATTTGAAAAAACTCGGCTTATCACGACCTATACCCGAAGGAAACGTTTTTCTGAAAAAATGACACCGTTTGAGTCAGAAAGAGATAGGAAAATTGACCAGGCATCATAGTTTAACAGTTTAACAGTTGTTGCTTATCAAAATAATCAGGAATACAAGTTTGTTTTTTTGTTAAATAAGTTCTCTTTTTCAACGTCACTGCATAGAGCCTTGAGAGACTTCATCACTTCTTCTTCATTTTCGTCTTCTTCGATCCCTGTAGCTACATCAGCAATAATGTCAGCAGTCGTTAGGTTCCGTGGGATGTGGTTAATTCGAAATCAAAATCAATCTTCAAGCGAGGTGTCAGTCACAATTTGATCACTGAACGTTTCTTTCAGCATGGCGAGATCAGCTCCCAGAGTCAGCACAGAAGCCCTGGGGACGAGGTTGAGTCAGTACAGCATTTTTCTCTACGTCTCGTCCTCTACATCTTTAAACTGATCATCCTCTTCGTTATTGGCTTTTTCTGCTTCCTTCAGTGAGATCCCTGATTTTCAAAAACAGTTGGTGAATGTTGCGTCCGGGATAGTATTCCATGCTTTTCTTAGCATGTACATAGCTAAAAGAATTCAGAACTTTGGTATGAAGACTTTCTTTTTCAACGCCAAGATGAGTTTTTGAACGGCTAGTGAGCGGTATTTAGCTTTCAAAGATCGGATGATACCTTGATCCATAGGTTGTGATGCGATGTTGTGTTTAGAGGCAGGAAAATCAACTCGACCCATTCAAGATTTCTCAACACGAGTGTGAACAGTACAGTTATCAATGATGAGTGCAATCTTTCGTTTGGAGACTACAAATTTGCGATCAAGCTCTCGTAACCATTATTCGAAGAGCTCCACAGACATCCAACTTTTACGTTGGGCACGGTACTGACAAGGTAGAGATTTCACACCTTCCAGCTGCTAACACAGTTACACGAACTTTGCTGAGTTTCCCCCCTGAGCACTTTTCTCCCTTTAAGTGAATAGTTTTGGTCGGCAAACATTGGAAGAAAAACTCGAATCCATCATCTGCATTAAAAATATCTTGTAAATCGTAGCGGCTAAGGATGGTTGGCAATGTGGTTTCATTCTATGGTGCTATCATTCTATGGCGCTATCATTCTATGGCGCTATCATTCTATGGTGCTATCATTCTATGGCGCTATCATTCTATGGCGCTATCATTCTATGGTGCTATCATTCTATGGCGCTATCATTCTATGGCGCTATCATTCTATGGCGCTATCATTCTATGGCGCTATCATTCTATGGTGCTATCATTCTATGGCGCTATCATTCTATGGTGCTATCATTTCGTCGGTTGTTACAGACTTTGAAGATAAGAAAATTATGGAAGGAGCTATAGTTAAGTTGGACGCAATTTTATCTTGTGAAGGAATCCCGATTATTCTGCCAAAGCACTTTGAGATTGATGCCTTCGTCATGGGGCTATCACGCTTATAAGATTATCTGGATCCCCTCGATTGGAGAAAGGTTGCAGGGGTTTATTACGAATAAACTGGAAAAATTTGCAGTAGCTGTCAAAGTTAACAAAGACGATAAAAATTACTTGGACATCTTTCTCTTGGAAAGTCCGGAAAATTTGCAAAAACTATCTTCTACTTCTACTTCTACTTCTTGAAGACTGAACAGTGAGCGTAAGTGTGATATTACTGTGACTAGGAAAGCCATAAATGCTGGTGGTGACTAGGAAAGCCATAAATGCTGGTGGTGACTAGGAAAGCCATAAATGCTGGTGATGACTAGGAAAGCCATAAATGCTGGTGATGACTAGGAAAGCCATAAATGCTGGTGGTGACTAGGAAAGCCATAAATGCTGGTGGTGACTAGGAAAGCCATAAATGCTGGTGATGACTAGGAAAGCCATAAATGCTGGTGATGACTAGGAAAGCCATAAATGCTGGTGATGACTAGGAAAGCCATAAATGCTGGTGGTGACTAGGAAAGCCATAAATGCTGGTGATGACTAGGAAAGCCATAAATGCTGGTGGTGACTAGGAAAGCCATAAATGCTGGTGATGACTAGGAAAGCCATAAATGCTGGTGGTGACTAGGAAAGCCATAAATGCTGGTGATGACTAGGAAAGCCATAAATGCTGGTGATGACTAGGAAAGCCATAAATGCTGGTGGTGACTAGGAAAGCCATAAATGCTGGTGGTGACTAGGAAAGCCATAAATGCTGGTGGTGACTAGGAAAGCCATAAATGCTGGTGGTGACTAGGAAAGCCATAAATGCTGGTGGTGACTAGGAAAGCCATAAATGCTGGTGATGACTAGGAAAGCCATAAATGCTGGTGGTGACTAGGAAAGCCATAAATGCTGGTGGTGACTAGGAAAGCCATAAATGCTGGTGATGACTAGGAAAGCCATAAATGCTGGTGATGACTAGGAAAGCCATAAATGCTGGTGGTGACTAGGAAAGCCATAAATGCTGGTGGTGATGGACTGGGAATGAAAGTTCCATGTCGATTAAGCTTTTGTGAAGAAGAAAAGTTCATAAATATTCTTAAGGAAAAACTCTTTAAAGTTTTCAAAATAATTTTTTTTGTGTGAAAACATAATAGCTTTACCTTTTTTTCCATTTTTCTAGCCATCCATCAGACGCGTGAAACCCCTCAATGTTCAGTTCTCGGGCCGTCTCGCAAGCATCTCGCTTTTAACATCACCCCATTGATCGGTATATTCTCACTTCTCAAAACGAAGAGCCATTTATGAACAGCTTCTCTCTTCCGAATAAAACCGAAACAAAAACGTATTAAAGCTCATCGTGCGAACACTGTCAGAAGAGAAGCTCGAAAACAGAAGAACGAAACATCAACTAACCATCAGTTGAATACAAGTGAAATACGTGCAATCGAACAGAATAGTGAAAAAGGTGCCTCGAGGTGGCTCAACGTTTTACCTTTGAACGATCAAGGTTTCGATCTTATAAAGGAAGAGTTCCAAGATGCACTTGCACTGAGATACAATCATACAGTCAAAAATCTTCCATCAAAATATCCATGCGGCGAAGATTTTAATGCCACCCATGGCATGTGCTGTAAAAAAAGGAGGTTTTGTGACAATACGTCATAACAACGTACGTGATTTTGAGGCCAATTTATTGCAAAAAGTTTGTAGTGATGTGGAAATCGAAACAAAGCTTACACCAGTAAGAACGATGAAGCAAGCCTAGATATAAGAGACAGGGGGTTTCTGGCGTCCAGGACAGTCTGCATATTTCGATGTACGTTTGACCAATGTAAATGCCCCATCGCAGATTGAAAGGCCGATCGAAAAGATATGAAGCAGAAAAGAAACGTAGGTACAATCGGCGTGTATTAGACAACGAACATGTTACATTCACCCCACTTGTTTTTTCCATAAACGGGGGAATGAGCAAAGAGTGTTCGATATATCATAAAGTTCTTGCAGAGAAAATTTCACAAAAATTTGGTGAACAATATGACAAGATAATGAGGTGGATGAGATGCAAGCTATCTTTCGTTATAATAAAATCGGCATTGCTTTGCCTTAGAGGTTCCAGAACATTGAAAACCAAATTCAACACAGAGGTGGTCAATGATTTTGACCTTGCGTGTGTAGATGCCAGAATATAAAGTGTGTGTGTGTTTTTTGTTGGTTTTTTTGTTTGTTTTGTTTGTTTATTTATCTAGTCGTAAATACGCTAAATCTGCTCTATTCTGTCAAACCCTAAGTCTCCACACGTGCCCCACAACTGCTTTCACTCGTTTTGGATATCCTTCTTCGTTAACCTTAGATTTTTTTAAATTTTTAACTTATCAAATTGTACCGTATTCTCTCTAACTAGCGCCCCTCTCTAATAAGCGCCCCCTTCTAGTCAAAAGTATTTTTATAAGCGCCCCTCTCCAATAAGCGCCCGGGCGCTTGTAGAGTGACTAGACATTGCATTGGTTGAGTGGGTGGTTTTCGTATAACATCTTTAATGACGAAAACCACCCACTCAACCACCTTCTCTCAAAACGTAATCCAAACCGAAGGCTACGGAATGTCCTAAAATTTGACAACCCACCATTTAAAACTGCTAAATATAAGCAGTCGTTCTGCTACAGAGCTACGGTGATCTGGAACAACATCTCTGACGTAATGAAAGAAAATAGCTACAACTGTTTTCGAAACATGATATCCAAAAACATCAGGACCCTTGATGAAATCTTGATATATCGACCATATGGTGGAAGAGCACGAGAATCTGAGTATTTTTACTATTAGTTTTTGAATGAGTTTAGTTTTTTACATGATTAAAGTTTTCAACGTATATGTGGTAATCAAATCGTGATACCAAAGTCGCTAATTCTTCTGCAAATTCACTTTACATTCTATTAGAACTTTCGATATTTTTAATTTTAACTAATTTATATATATTCAAATGCAGTTTTATCTAAGGTTGGTTGAACTAGCACTATTTGTGTCTCAACTTGTTTTAAGCCAACTATGGTCTCACTCATTCCAGTTCATAACTACTGCGCATGTGGCTAATTCTCATTTCCTGGATTATGAAGTTCTGAAACTCTCTATTTCATGTTTTGAATTGTTTTAAATTGTTTTTTAAATAGTTTTTAAATAATATATTCATTTTTTAATTTTTAATTATACTTTATAGTAGGTCCACATCAGTCTATGACTGCGTACATTGTAAGTATGACCTTCTTTACCAAATAAATAAATAAATAAATAAATAAATAAATAGAAATTTATAAGCGCCCGGGCGGTAATTAGAACTTTGAACAAAAAATCCTAAATGTCTAAATTTAAGTTATAAGTACAAAATGTTATTTCGTTGCCATGAAAAATACAGTTGTTTTACTCTTTTATGATAAAAAGCGATGCCTCTTCACAGCTAGCATGACCATTTCAAAATGTTTTTATAAGCGCCCCTCTCCAATTATCGCCCCTCTCAATAAACGCCCCCTAATTTCCAAAATAAATTTTATAAGCGCCCGGGCGCTTATTAAAGAGAATACGGTATTTATTTTAGAGTGTATATTGAAATATATTTTACTTTATTCGAGTTTTTAAAAACAGCTTTGTTATAGCATTTTCAGGCTTGACCCTTTTTGATACCAGGCCACTGTTATACGGCCATGATTTTATTCTTCTTCCAGGTCGACAAAGTATTTTTAAGTACCCCAAAAATAGCAGCGACATCTTCGTGTGAAGTTCCTTTCTCTAACTCCATGAGAGCGTTATACTTAATTTTATATGATTTATTTTCTGCTTTTCGCTTAGCGTTAGCGACCGACACCATGTTCACGACTCTTGATATGAAAGTTCGAACACAAAACAAACAACAATAAAACAAAAACTCTTCGAATGGCGTTCGAATCGTTTAAAGCACCAGACAAACGTCAAAAAGTTCCAGTTATGGAGAGAAAATACCCCTTGGGACCAGAATTATTGTTCGAATTAAGGAGATGTTCGAGTTATAGAGGTTCGAGTAGTAGGAAGTTTATTATGAGAGTTTATTAGGGAATTTTCAACGTGCCAGGAAAAACTAGATAGAGTCTACTGTAGTAATCATAAAATCAGATTTATTGAAGTAATGTAGATGAAGAGAGCAAAAAACAATATATTTAACAAAAGCAAAATATTTTTGTAAATAATTAATTAAATCCCTATTATTGCTGTGTTAACAAAATATTCTTATATGATCATACATCGCCAACTTCATCCGCAGGGATTCTTTTTTCAATGTATTGAATTGATGGCAGTGAAGTACATCGAAGTCCCTGGGACCGAAGTTAGGTTCTTCAGCAGTTGTATGATATTTATTACACCATGTAAAATATCTACACTGTGTTATCAAGGAGGTTCTGTGATAAATAAATAAATAAATAAATAAACACATATCTAAAAGATAACGATTTATTATGGAGCTGGAGGGTTGCACTATGCTGACGTCAATAGAGATAGAACAATTGAGAAGTTTGGGAATGTTGCATTAGAAAATATAATGCTGCACCGTGGTTATGTAGAAAGTAACATTGATTTAAAAATCAACAAGATTCGCAAAAATGCGACTATATATTTCCCCAAAGTTGCGAAAATTTTAAGAACTATTGTGTGTAAATTGATAACCATAAGAAAAATGTATTATCAAATAATTACAATGGTGTAATAACTTCATCTTCAAATGATATGGTTTCTCTTACAAATGACTGAGAAGTTATTATGGACATAGCTAAATATTAGAACACCTAAATGTCGCTAATGTTTCCTCTTAAACAGCTAAACGTCACCAACAAGGCAATTTCATTATAATAAACGTAAAATCTTTATTTTTGCAGAAGCTTGACAACTTTGCTATCCTTTTATACCATAAAAATCACTTGAAACAATGTATTTAATCAGAACACTTGATTTTTGTAACTCAGATAAAACTATTTTACAACATTATACAATCAGATTTGTATGCAGGTTTACAAAAGAAGAAAATAAAACTGTTAATATAGTATATTGTATTAAAAATATACTTTGGGGTAGACATAGACAGTGTTCAGTTGTTGTGGGCTATATTATGACCAGGATGTAAAATAAAAATAAATCAGCCTGACTTTTAATAATGAATTTTCGCCTTTGCACTGAAATCACTGCTTCGATGGTTTACTGTTCCAAGCATTTAATAACCAGTCATCACCAGTTACATCAATGTTGTCAACAAAAACAAAACATCCATGGATTAGATATCGTTTTTTTTTTCCTGATTTTTACGGGTTCATTCAAAAGTTTATAAAAAACCTTTTTGGACAACATTGAATTAAAAAGATTTATTTCCATCATTCGATGTTTTATCTATTGAATCATTTTAAATCTGAGCAGAAAGCAAAAATCTTCCACTAAGCCTCTAATCTAGCCTCTAATCTTAGCTATATTGGCTAGGGCAAAATTCAATACTGAACCGCGGCTATAAAAGCATAGTCATATGACTATGATAAAAATGAACGAAGAAGAAGAAGGAAAATGCCGATTTTAACGTATATTTCGCCCTATGGGAAAATATATAATAATAGTAATTATACCGAGGAATGAAGAATGATGAAAAGGACACATTTTCTAATGCCACATTATTTTCTATTAAGGCGGATTTACACACATCGAATTTTTCGCGCGAAGCTAATTTTTCGCTCGTGGGCCATTGTTTTGGGAATTTCGATTACGCAATAAAATTTCACTTCATCGAATTTTTAGCCCTCTGCAGAGTAGGATTGAGTTCAACTTTTTCGCTTGTCAAAAATTCGCTAGTGATTGGCAACCAATCAAAGTACACACAAAATGCTGATTCAGTAATAATTAATTTAGTAATAGTTCAATAATTTTATAAGTAACAGCTTCTGAAATTTATTCATCTTGTTTGTTTACAACTAGCCATGAGATTATCTCACAAGAAAACTGCTGACGCACTTTTTTTTCGACCTTGATTCATAGCTCATTATTATCTTTAAGTGAAAAAAGTTTGGTAGAGGAGTACATTGCTATAAATAGGTACACAAATACACAATGTCAGTTATCTAACATCAGAGCGACATGAAAGCTCAGGTCGATGGATGCATCGCATAAAAAACTGTTTACGTCTAAGTCCAAGCTCCTTACGAACAACTTTATTGATGGTAAGATATACCCAACCATTAATCGAACAGTTTATCGTATATGCTAGTGTCACGAAATATCCAAAGTAGTAGTGTGGGTTTGGTGTATAGCCAATCACTATAAATGGTATCTCGAAGATTAACAGCCACATTGTTGATATGAGAAACTGGAAAAATATCTTTTTCTCGCGCATCATGTGTCTTCGCTCTTGGAGTGTATTTGAATTACTGTTGTTTGAGATTGAACGAACCTTTCTGGAAATAAAACAATACTCATGGTCAAAGTAGCATCCATCTTATGCAGCAAACCTGTTAGACCCCGGGTTGTTACTCTACGCTCGCATTAAACTCTTATGGGGAGAATGGTACTTTTCTTTTTTTAAATCGATTGCTCCCTACAAGGCTGAAACCACTACTAGGCAGAGAGCTACACACTCCAGCTGACAATCATTTCACCTTTTGGCACTAATTTCTAACTTACCCCTCACCCAGTCATATTAACCCCGAAACATCCGAAGACTTCACAGGGGAACGGGCTGGTAGCAGTACCACCAAACTAACAAACAAGTGCGATTCCCTTGTAGAAAACTGCTGACGTAAGTTCCCTCACAACTTTTACAGGAGAACATTCACTGTAAGAGCTTTTTAAATACTTTATGATATTTATTACATAAAGATATCCAAGTTCTTCAAAAAGACTCAATAACTGATTCACTCAACTCGAGAACTGGATTCGCTTCAAAGATGGTTGTGTAGTGTGGAGCTGTAGCTTCTCTGTAACCTCATCGGAGGTTTTGAACACTGTAGGACCTTAGCTCGCAGAAAGAACATTGGACAGCACACTGATAGCACACTGATACCAATACAGGTTAAATCATAGACTAGGCAATGTCAACGTCATTTTGAAGTTATAACAAAGATTAGCAAGATGGCTATTGGAGTTTCTGACTCTCAAAGTCGAACGTGGGACCAAGTCAACTGTAAATTACAGTTTCCAACAATCAGTGATTCGGCTTAATAAGATTTATAATTAATTGAAACCTCCCTGTAAAGAATTAGGAGGGCGGTTTAAAGTAACAAAGCGGAATAGAGCTATTTCAACAAGATCAACTATTGTTACTAAACTTACTAACAAAAAGATGCAGGTTCGGCTACCATCAATGGAATGGAAGCCACTGTCAGATCATACAAAAATTGCTCACTCACAGTCATCGGTTTTTCTGATGACTTCAGACAGAATACTTTGAATGAACAAGAAAAAATTGTTCAAGTTATAGCTTTTAGTTAAACTTGCACGTTCCTGGGATAGATTGCTTGCTGTGGTCGATGTTAGAGTTACGTATCACATAATATCAGCAAGCAGTTCTATTTGTATTTTAAAATGTAAATGTGAGTAAAAAATTTTAAATACCTTATCACCAGACCATTCAAAGTATATGTTGCCAGGGTTACACTTATAACCATTGCTAATTCGCCATATGATAGATGTTGTGCACATTTCTGAGTGATGTCCCATGCCCAAGTCATCAGATTGGAATCAAAATATAGTGCACAATGCACGGAAAATGATGGAAGAGAATATAAAGTGCCAAAGATCCAACAACATAAAATCAACTTTGTGACAACTGTCTTAGAGTATCGTCGGTTCGGTCTGTTGATACAAATACAAAGGTATCGCTCGACTGCGATGCTTGAAATCAGTGGCAAACCACTAAACCAAGCCATGTTCAAAATGGTACCGTACAGCTGGTGATAGTGCAGGTTGATTTGGTTGATAATTGACGGTCCGGCATATGCTACCATCAAAACGAGGCAGACGGAGTCAGCAACGGCGAGTGCTCCGGCAAATTTGTAATACGGCTTGTCAAACACAGTTTTCGTAAACACGAGAAATATAAATAAAAGGTTTGGGACGAGACCAAGTCCTGAAATCAAGATGATACTTCCTCCAAGCAACGTCCGCTCAATGATGGAAGCGATCATTTCACCATATTATGAGACGTTAAGTTCTTGAAAGAAGAAGAATTACAAAGTATAAAATGGGCTGTAAGAAACCATGTTGAGACATGTTGATTTGGAAATCAAGGTCATCAATCAAAACTACTCAATACCCTAGCGATTGCGTTATTTGAGCTTTGTTTTGTAACAGAAAAAAACTGAAGGAGGTCGTATAGAAAACGAAAGCTTACTCTATGCCTACTTCTTTATCCATGTCGCACCAATGACGTCACAGGGTGTTCTACTTTTAATATACAATTAAAAATAAACCTCAGGGTTAATCTTAATAACTGCTTATTAGAAGGAGGGAGCAGGGTCCTTATTGCAAATTTTCATAGCATTTAAGGAGGCGCTTAATAATGTGTAGTTGCTATATATTAGATGGAATCGGTGTAGTAACGCTTTTCGGCAATGCTTATAGAACTATTCGTCTTGAAAAAAACTCTCCCCTCTTTATCTCTCTATGTGTGCCGAATATCAAGAAAGCTTCCAACCGCGTGATGGAAAGCTTTCTAGCGAATTACGGTTCAAATTAGTGTTTCAAATCCCGGCACTGAATGCTAATGTGTGATGTAAACACCTATGATAATAATGCTAGCAACAGAAAGCTATATGAGATTGTACATGATGTGATGTGATGAGGCAGTGCTTAAAATTGCATAGTAATTCCACAATCACCTATCATACTAGTAGGTGCAACTTCTCTGCCATAAAATCTGAGGTATACATTCCTGGTGGAGGCCCACATCAGTGAGTTACACTGCAATTTCCCTGTGGCCTCGGTAAATTAATAATAAATAAATTAATAAATAAAAGTGTGCAAAGCAATTTCATACTTATCTAGCAGCTTCAAATTTTGCCAGTGGAACAACAGTTTTAAAAGTATAAGCCGAATTAACAATTTCGCCTGTAATGTTTGATACAATAAAGTCATAATAATATAATATAATATTCCGGTTTAAAATACTGAATTCTTCTTTTTCTGCAAAGTCGACAATATAATCAATCGTCCATTGATTTCACCCTTTCACTTGAGTTTCCAATATACTAGCGCACATTAACGATCACTGAATCAATAATAATCGAAATAAATGGCGAAAGCAGGTGAGGGCGATTTCAAGCTCCTTTAATTTTTATTTATGATATTACAACCTCGAACCCAGGGTCTCTTGCCTTTTCGATATACGATATATATACGGCAAGAGACCCTGGGTTCGAGGTTGATGATATTATTTACAATCACCGCACGTGGCTTTCCAGGAGATTTTGATAACAAACCGCAAAGCGAAATATTAGTTATGTAGCGTTACTCTTTTGTTAATCGTTACTTTTACATTTTTATTGATAGTTCTATACAACCTCGAACCCAGGGTCTCTTGCCTTTTCGATATACGGATCCGTATATCGAAAAGGCAAGAGACTCTGGGTTCGAGGTTGATTTCTATATTCTTTTTAACGTTATAACGTGTTATGGTTTGTTATCAAAATCTCCTGAAGCGTCGCATATATTGTCTAACACACTTTTGCCAATTGTTGTTTAAACACGGCGTTTTGAACTAGTTTTTCTATATCTGTTTTAATATTTGTGTGATCTCACTACTAAGCAACCATTCTCATTGATCAAAATTCTCCCAGGGCTGAATAGGAGCAATGTGGATATTGACAGCCTAGGTGGCATGTACTAACATGGTCAAAACACGGTGTTTAAACACAAGTTCCGTAAAGGTATACTACGCTAGTCTGGAATTCCTTCCTCCTACTAAACCGGTCGAAGTGTCTCTATTTAGCCCACGTTTCAAAGTCTGTGAGATTCCTTTCACAAATTAACGCAGCCTAAAAATTTTCGAACCCTTTTCAAAGCAAACATGCAAATGAAACCTTTTTTGATATTTTGCCACTTATTTCATGAACGAATAGATTTTTATTCTAACGGCTTTTAGCTACTTAAATAGCTGAAAATAAATATATTTTAATACATATAAAAAGAAATAATAAATAAATATTTACGAAAAGAAATTATGCATCAAGCTTTTAGAAAATTAAATTTTCTATACAATGCGAAATAACTGCACTTCTTAACCCTAGTTTAGACCTGACGATTACGACGACTACGACGATTAAAATAAAAATTAATCGTCGTAATCGCCAATCACCAGGTGTGAACACTCTCAAGTATTTCTAAAGACTTGATGTTTTGTCGTCGTAAACGCCAGGCGTTTACAACGATTACGACGATTGCAAGTGTTCACATTTAGACGATTATGACGATTACGGCGATTATACTAAATTTTAATTGTCATAATCGTCAGGTCGGAACCAGGCCTTATTAAAGCTCCCTCGAATAACCACCCCATTCTCTTAACCACCCGCATTCTATTAAGCACCCCCATTCTATTAACCGCGCCATTCTAATCCCGCCCCTCATAGAATAAACAAAAAAACTACAAAAATTCTATAATTCGGGCGCTCATTGGAGGAAATATGGCAACTCTTTTTAATCGAATTACAAATAGCATGAATCGCAGAAAAATGCTTCGTTATAATTTTATTCAAAGATCACAAAGGAATGAAAATTAAAGAAGAATACATTATATTTTTCTAAAAAATCGTGTTCCAATACACTTAAAGTGGATCAACAAATAGATAAATAAATAAATAAACACGAGTTGTTGTGTAATAACTACACATTCATCCATCATGCTGGAACTCTGTCTAATATAGATGAAACAAAACTCACAACACGTTTCTCGATCAACTCCATAAATTTTCATCAGCTACGCAACATCAGAGCGAGTGTGACAAGAAGGTAGAGGTCGACGGATGTATTTTTTGTGTTTAAGTCCAAGCTCCTTACGAACAACTTTATTGATGGTAAGATATACCCAGCCATTAATCGAACAGTTTATCGTATATGCTAGTGTCACGAAATATCCAAAGTAGTAGTGTGGGTTTGGTGTATAGCCAATCACGATAAATGGTATCTCGAAGATTAACAGCCACATTGTTGATATGAGAAACTGGAAAAATATCTTTTTCTCGCGCATCATGTGTCTTCGCTCTTGGAGTGTATTGGAATTAACGTTGTTTGAGATTGAACGAACCTTTCTAGAAATAAAAGCATAGTAAGCATAACAGAGTCGTAGTAACAGCAACCAATAAGAATAAGAAATTTGTATTTCTATGGGCAACCTTGACCCAATTTTGTAAGTATTCAGAATGTAATACAGTTTAACTCATGTAATTCGAATCTCCACGGGGATTCAAAATTTGTTCGAATTACATGAGTTTCGGATTATAGGAGTTTTCTTATAAGGGTAGACTCGGGCGGGACCGAAGACTTTGTTCGAACTACATGATTATTCGAATTATAGGAGTATGAGAGTATTTTTAGTAATTATGTTTGCAGTAAATATCCAAAACTTCAAAAACATTCGGTGTATTTGAAGTCATGTAGTCATTGTCATCTCATGTCTGCAGTGGATGTTTGGTATTAAGTGGTCAGGTATTCGTGTTTACTTTCTTTGTAACCCGACTGGCAGATTGCAGCGCTTAGCATAAATGCGTATTAAACCTAAAGAGCCTAACAATTTCTAATCAAGCCAGAATTACCAAGCAAAGAACGCATATTTCACCGTAGAAACTTCTTATTTATATTTTCAAAAGTATTGTTGGGAGAAAATTTTAAATACCTTATCACAAGACCATTCAAAGTATATGTTGCCAGGGTTACACTTATAACCATTGCTAATTCGCCATATGATAGATGTTGTGCACATTTCTGAGTGATGTCCCATGCCCAAGTCATCAGATTGGAATCAAAATATAGTGCACAATACACGGAAAATGATGGAAGGGAATATAAAGTGCCAAATATCCAACAACACAAAATCAACTTTGTGACAACTGTCTTAGAGTATCGTCGGTTTGGTCTGTTGATACAAATACAAAGGTATCGCTCGACTGCGATGCATGAAATCAGTGGCAAACCACTAAACCAAGCCATGTTCAGGATCACACCGTACGAGCGGTGATTGTGGGGGTTGCTGTGTTTTATGATTGATGGTCCGGCATAAGCTAGCATGAGAACGAGGCAGACGGAGTCAGCAACGGCGAGTGCTCCGGCAAATTTGTAGTACGGCTTGTCAAACACAGTTTTCGTAAACACGAGAAATATAAATAAAATGTTTGGGACAAGACCAAGTCCTGAAATCAAGATGATACTTCCTCCAAGCAACGTCCGCTCAGTGATGGAAGCAATCATTTCACCATAACACGTGACATAATGTTCTTGATGGAAGAAGAATAACGAAGTGTAAAATAGGCTGTAAAGACATTATTCTCCAATACCAACTTCATGATGTAAAATGGAATGCAGGTACCATCTTTTAGAAATACCTGCAACATGATTTAGATTGTAGAAATCAAGATTATCAGCCGAAACTACTTTTATTACAGTTCATCTTCATGACCTGGTTGAATTGCTTTAACTTTTTACTTGGTTGGTATGAAGACGTCTTAACACGAGCGGCAAGTGGCAAGGTAAGACACATTAAAGCAACACTATTGTGAAATTGTTGCAAATATGGAGTTGTGGAAACGATTTAGAAGATACTTTCTCTTAACTCATTTATAAGAAATTGTGATACTGAAGCGTCGCAAATAGAAAGCGACAATGCCGACATGTACTGTATTTTTCACGGCATTTTAGCAGTGTTCTTTGAAATTTTGATCATGAATTTTAATGACGCCAGAAAGCCAAAGCAAAACTAGCAAGGAAGTTCGACCAAAAGTCTTCTACAGTACCGGCTTAAAACGTTTATTATTAATATTTCCCATTGGTAAAATGAAAAAAATATGTTGATAAATATATTGATGCATGCAATTAATACTTAAAATAATCAAAACTTTTACGGTTTACTTGTAAAAGAGAACTGTTTCTGATTAAATAAACCGAACGTGTTTGATTATCACAACTACCTATTGTTTTAATCAATATATTTTCAATATATTTTCAATATATTTTCTTCATCATAGTATACTAGCATGTAGCTTTAGCTAAAAATGCCCCCGCGCTCAAGCATTCCAATTTATACACACAGCAAGCTATACATTGCAAGCCTATACAACGGAAACAAAAACAAACAAAACTTTGCTACTTTTTATCTCTTAGGCCTATGTCACACTGATGCTAATATACCTTTCAAAAAGTGTAAATAAGGCTTAACAAGTAATATCAGAAAGTATTTGCTACAAACAAAAGAAATGTGTGAACTGAAACATGGATACGTATTTTATAATCAAAGTAAAATTTGTTAAAGAAATTATGTAAGAGCCAAAAGAAAAAAAACACTGTTTCAAAAAAAATATTAAAGCGAAAAATCCATTAGAAATCTGCGTTTCAAACTTTAGTTCAAAACAAAAAATAGCCATCGTTCACATAAAATAGCAAGAAAAAGATATAAAAAGGTTTTATTGATCATGAGTGGAGGACAGTTAAAGAAGAAGAAAACAAGAATTTGTAATATGGCTTTCTTGCATACACAGAAATCCAATTAAAATGGAAAGATCCACCAAAAATCAGTGAATAAAATTTATTAAACGAAAGATTTAGAGCTAAACAACATATACAAACATAAAATGTATGCTTGGCAAAATTTCAGATTTCAAGCTGTGCTTCAAAATCCTTGTTCACTTCACTAAAAAAACGCAAAAGTAATATAAAAAATGTTTAATTAATTTTAGCATAGGAACTTTTTAAATAACAATATATCATAATAATGAATTAGGAAAGAGATACGAAAAAACATTCTGTCTCCCACTTACCGTAATTATTCTAATTTACTGCGGCCCCAAAAATAATTATTTTGACCGACCCGCGTAAATAATTAGAGTCATTTAATTACAAACTTTTGAACGCCACGAACCCGCGTTAATAATTAGAGTCAAAAAAAATACCAGCACAAAATTAGAGACATTTTTTATTTTTCAAATGAAATTAAATTTACAAGCTTTTCAACTTTTGATGCTTTCTCCGCTCACTTAACTGATGGAGTCAAAGCTCAGTTATTGGAAAGCAACTCTGATATTCTGCAGGTACCTGCCGGATGTACTTCGAAGTGCCAGCCGATGGATGTATGCCTTAATAAGCCATTTAAATCCGTTTTAAGAAAATGTTGGGTCCAGTACGTTTCAAGTGTCGTTGAAAGCTTTTCTGAGGGAAGTGATGGTAAGAGCAAAATTCCAGTGCCAACTCGCCAACATATGATTAACTGGGTCAAAGAAGGATACAACTATCTTGCTCAGAACAAGGAAATGGTCAGAAGGTCATTTGAAGTTTGTGGAATAACCTCTTCAAACCCTGAAAGAGTCCGCAGTGGAAAATTCTACGAACTTTGTATGCAGAAAGCACAGGAACACATTGGCAACGACCTTGATGAAGAAGATGATAACCCATTCCTTTAGATTTTTAAGAGGAAATATATAATTTTCAAATGCACAAATAGAAACCGTTGTCTACTTCCTTAGAAATTTTCAGACTCGCGTTAAATTAGAAGCAAATAAAATACTCGAAATTTGCGACCCGCGTTAATAAGTAGAGTCAATCAATTACAAACTTTTGGCCATTTTTGTCAATCCGCGTTAATTAGAATCAGCAGTAAATTAGAATAATTACGGTACAGTACCATGCTTTGAAACGGGAAAAACGCAAAGTCAGCTAATAATTGTATTCCACCGTGTAACGTAAACACGAAAGTTGGAAGATGATGATGATGATGATGAACAAAATCGGAAACTGACATTCGCCTATCTCGTGAAACTACTATGCCTCCTCGCTCGCTTACGCTCGCTGCGGGGGCAATAATCATATGTAAAATGCAATTCACTCTTTGTCACAAAGAAGACTAGGTATTAAAAATTAGATATTTAAGTAAAGCTCCGAATTAATGTGAAATATATTAAGCCACAATAATATCTACCATCAGTAGATCTAAATATTGAAATATTTTGCTTCTTCAATATCGACAATACCATCAAGCAACAACTCAGTTATGAGTTGATATTCCAATCATAAAATAACCGACCTAATTGCGGAAACAAATTAGGGTTAATTAAAGCTCGTCTAGATTAGTCGTGGAATTTGAAACAAATTCCTTATATTGTTCAATTGTTAAAAAAAAAAATATTTTTAGAAACAAAACAGTCGGACGTGATGATCATTCCACAGTATTTTTTGACGAAAACAACAAGTTGATTAATGATAATGAACTATTATTTTTACACTCATTGGGTACACATTATCTAGCTTTACGATTTACGATTAACAAACTTCAAATATAGAGCACAATAAGTGCCGCGGAAGATTAACATTTCGACAGGGGTGGATCATCACTCTATTGAGCTGGGCAGTTACAATCCTATTATTTGTGCTGATGTCATCAATGAGAACGTAAAACAATTGAAAACTGATCTGGAACAAGCAACTGACTAACATTCAAATGGTGAATAAACGAGATACATTTGAAGAAAGATTTGAAGAAAGCAGTTCTTTTGAATGATTTTAGGTGTTTGGAAATTATTATTTTTGTTACTATTTTTCGACAAGAATAACATAGTAAATTGTGAAGTAGTTCTTACTTGTATAATCGAAAGGATATGGATTTTCCTTTTTTTCCTTTATTCGTTGTGATTCCATATCCATTATCCATTATCAGCAAACCACGAGGTTTGTAGGTGTTTCCTCTTATTTGGTCGTGATCTTGTTCTTATCATTAACATGTGTACATGGTGTAGTATTGTCCATCTAACTAGCTACGATAATATATCAGCAGGAAAAAAACTTGATTGATAATACTAGATAGATAATTACAACTGTTTTCCGCATTTTTTGAGAAATTTCTACGAAGGAGTGCATTTCTATAGACAAATACACACTAATTCAACAGTAATACTCTTCATCGCAGTGAGTTTTTGACGATTTTGCCCACTGGGTTAAGAAGTTGTTGGAACTTCAGGCAAATAAAAAGCATAGCAAGGAGGTTATGTAATTCTTTGACAAGTTTCTCGTACGAAGCTAACTTAAACTTTAATGCATGCTTTAGCATGGCTCAGAATAAAACGTATTAAATAGGAGGTCTTTTGCAGCATCCCAGCTACCCCTGGCTTGATGCCGGCCTTATATGGTGACGCTATTGGCGTTTCCGAAAAAGGTAGAAAACAAGTCAACGTTTGGTCAAAAATAGATTCAACTTTTGTTTAGTGTTATTTTAATGTTGATCGTTTATTAATTGTTCGACGGAAACCTTTGTCAATGTTATGTCACATTTCGAAATGACCTTCATACATATTGATGCTTTCGGGTCACGCCTACCATCCACACCATGGAGAAGGACTGTTAGTAAAAAGCTTTTTTGTTTTCTTTGAGTAGGCATGAAATTTGTATATTTCCTTAGTTTCAAAATAGTTCATTTTCATTAATATGAGAGATGAGTATGCAAAAAAAGTAGCCGAGTGATAGAAATGTGGAGACACGAAATCCTATTTGGCAAAAAAGTCACAGCAATGAAGAGCATTTTTACTGAAATGCTGCGTATATGTTTTTATAGAAATATAATCCCTCGCAGTTGTTTTTCGATAAATTTCCCCACTAGGATCTTAGATTCACTAGAAAATAATTTTTAAGTTTTTGGTGCAATTATATTTCACTTACTAAGCAGTTAAAAGAAAGTGTAGTCTTTAGAACCTTTTAGAGAAAGTGTCATTCATTTGCTTGTTATGCTGATACAAGTCTTTTAATCGTTCAAGACCCATTCGTTATTGTTCTAATAATTTTTTTTCAATACAATAAAATGTGTACAATATATTTAACCTAAAATGAAAATTTTTCCAAGAAAAAGATAATATTGAATATTCATTGGTTAGTTCAAGTTATGTGCCATTTCGGCGAAGTCTATATCGGAGAGTTCAATGGGGTTTATATTCGTTCTTGTTCCCCTTATGCATAACAAACATGAGCGTAGTAGTGAAAAGTTCAATTTTGCTCGAAGAGAGTTGACCACGATGGATTTTGCAACGTTTCGTTTTTCGGCAATTCGAGTTGCTGCGTGAGAGAAGAAACGATCGCACTCACGACTCATTCCTCCGAAGCACGTAAAGACGAGGGGTGTAAAGGAACCAGCCTCAATTGTTTGGATTCGTTCGTTGTAGGCTCTCTTCTTCTCGTTTTCATTTTTCTTGTGTGCAGCTTGAAGGCTCTGGTTCAGGTAACTTTTAGCTAATGGGTTAAAAACCCTTATGTCGACGTATGCTAATTGTCCCCTGACCCAAAAGTCTCTTACTGCCACATCGGTTCTGGATCCTTCGCTTTTGATGGCTGACTTGTGCACCAATTGTTCGCCCGTTAGTGGAGTGAGCGTTGGTTCTACGATAACGTGGTTGCTGACTTCTCTTGCGATTTCGGCCGTCAGGTCTCGTAGTTCATTATGTCTTGAGATGATGAAGCCACCACGGGGGCAGTTCATCGCGTGTTGGATATCGAATGGTGCACCACAAACACAAGTTGTCGGTAAACGCTTTAACGGGATGCTGTACCGGATGAAAATTGCATCCCAGAATGCTTGTTTCTCGAGATGGAAATTGTTTGCTTTGATCGGTAGTGCTGTCAACCACAGTGATGCGCCATTTTCGGTGGATGCCTCAATTGACTTCTTCTTCAATGGACATTGCACTTCCTTTTTGATCTCCTCGAGCCGCTTTTGATTTTCTTTACGCTTGGCTGCTCGGATTTTCAGTTTGATTTTGATCTGATCTTGGGGGATCTCTTCGTAGATTGTCTGGTGGCTTTTCAGTTTCCCTTTGATCGATTGGGTGATGTTGATGGAGTTCTCATACTCAGTGTCACACATCTGAGATGGAATGATGAGTCCCATTCCACCGAGACTTGGTGGAAATTGTTCTAATAATTGTTCTAATAATGGATTCCCATTGATGACGTCAGCAGATTGTTACCTTCAGATTTGAAACAGTTCATTATCTTTAAGGGAAGTGTATACCAATCCCAGAAACAGTTTGATTTTACATCAAGCTGTAGAGTAGACAAACATAGACAAATATGCTATCAAGAAATACAATCGCAAAGTCTATTTACTTGTTTCCCATTCGGTAAAACGTTCTCCATCTTGTAAATTTTGTGCACTCTGCTAATGATAGTATGATAGTATGGTTGAATAATATAGAAAAAAGTATGAGGTGGAAAATGTTCTTATAAATGATGCTTCTGGATACGTTATTTTCAACAACGATATTCAGTGGAAACTGTTTCATTTTCGGTGATGGTAAACACCGGCGCAACCAGAAACAGCTAGAACCATTCAGATCTGCCCGAAAAGATCATGTCCTTAGGATCTTTATGATGCTTGCGATGGTTTTGTGCAAAAAAAGTCAAGGTCAATCGATTGTTTTTTATGGAAGAGACAGACGTTCACAAGATGTTAGCTTGTGACATTTATATCAAAAGAAAAATTATCTAAAAAGTTAAAGCTTCCGGCTTGCTAGAAAATATGCTTGCTGAAAAACCTGTTGCTCTCCTACGTATGGATGGAAATTATCGGCTACCTAACATTTACATTAAATAACTACATAATTGAGAAGGAGGGTTCGAAAGAAGTTTTCTAGCTACTGGGTATTTCTTGTTGCTTTTGATTGAAATGGTCTACAACGTGCAAGGATATTTGCAACATCCATTTGAACAAACAACTCTTAGAAAAACTTCTCTTTCTTATTTGTTTGTTTTGTTTTGTTTGTTTATCTAATGTTTAAACAAACAATATTTAAACACTGCTATCATGGATGTCCTGTAGAAATTAAAATATGATATAATTACATTACATAGAAAATTAAAGGTGATAATTAAACTAAACACATATTCAAAAACAAGCACGACAAAAAAAACAGCCACAACTTCAAGAAAACACTTCACACAAAATTATGATAACATTAGTTTCCTGAAATAATTACTTTACGCTTTCAAAATTACAATAGATTTTTCTAATAAATCTGTGTACTTTCCCTAGGATTTCTGTCTTGGTAATTCCTTTCCTCAAATAATCCGTTTCGGAAGGCCATTGGTAAATGTTTGGTAAATACCTGATTATCTTAACAGTATGGAAAGAAAGTTACTGAAGAATCAGGACCAGCTAGGTGGTGGAAGAAATTATGGCATTCAGTTATTTTCAATTTATAAACAGCTAGCCATATGAAGAGTAAAATAATGGACCTTGTGAATTTATTTCATTCTTTCACTTGTTTCTTGATAGTTATTTTCGATGGCCATCAAATCAATTGATAGTAGCAATCACATAATTGTTTTTTAACACCATAATGACATAATCTTTCGCCACATGAACGAGAGTTATTGGATATCAGTAATTCTTTTACAGTGGTAAATCCGATTTTTAGTATCGTTGGTGCTTTCGAAGGATTTTAATGGATGCTAAATCAATTTTAAAAAAGCAGTCGATGTTCACTGGAACAGTATTAAAAATTTTCCCTACTTGGCTATAGCTTCTACGTTGCTGGAATTTAAAGATGTTACGAATTATATTGATAGTTTAAGATTACCCAACCAAAAAGACTTTGTAATACCTGATAAAACACTAAATAGCTTGTGATCGCTGAAAATATACTTAAACATTTTATGTAGGCAATTTTCAGGAAAGTACAAGCTTTTTAATAAGAACCAGTAAAATTTGACACTTATTTTTTGAGGCCTTTTCATCTTGAATTGTTCCTATTTTAAAGAGGCATTGTACGGCTGAAATCAACAAAAATAGGGCTGTCGAAAAAAACGGTCGTTGTAATCTTGATGTCCCATATCTAATCTTTATGAAACAATCGTCTCAGTATTCGGGTTATCGTGGAAAGCCAAACAAGAAACGATGTCGAACAAGATGAGCTAGTATAAATATAAAAATTGCTGTTTTTGTAATCAATTTTTTCACTTACGTTATCAAGTTGCAAAAAAATAAAAGCACCAAAAGACTATGAATTTATATAAGAAATTAATATCGTGGTTCTGATGCGAAAGCTATGTATCATTTTGAAGATATATGTGGATAACATTTACATACTTTTTTTTCTATCACTTGACAATTATGTTTCTCAAACGATATGGGTTTGTACATGACATTTGAATACGAATAAGTTCTGTTTTATGACCTTTTCGATGTGAAATATCATTCGTCTGTATCAAAATGTAAATTTTAGATCACGATTCAACGATAAACTCTTATTTTTTTTTACAGATATATTAAATATATGATAATAACAACAACTCTCTTCTTTTTCTTCCCACATTTACATTCTTCTCCACATTTTACTTCCCTTGTCTTGCAGGGGCAACCAGATCTTTTAACATCTTTTCTGCTGCAAGCCGAGTTACATATACAATGCTGAAAATGCACGAGTGAGTAAATGTAATCAAATTTAAGTTTCGTTAAGAACAAACAACGAAGAAAAAGTTTTGTATTGATTGGAATAGGCAATGAAATCAAATCACTTTGAATTAGCTTCCACAACATTCTCTTATAATGATAAAAGTAATCTTACTTGAGTTAAGACAGCTGACATGTTTCTTCACACACAACGATGACTTATGAAGATGTTCTTCCATATTATCTTATAATTCATGAGAAAATTCAGTAATTACTTCTAACACGTATTGTAGAAAAATGAATTCTTTAACCAACATATTGTTTAAAAGGTGTCAAAACTATGATTCAGGTTGATTTCCCGAAATAAAGAAGATCTCTGTTCTTCTCCGACAGAGAAAGCTTGATTATTTGCCGCCATATTTGTTTATATTTTTCATGTTCGATCACGTGACGATAATATTTACAATTTTAGCCGTACAATGACTCTTTAAAAGTTTCGGTTTATTAAACCAATCTACAGTGCTATATACAATGATAAACCGAAAAGCTTTTGATTGTTTTGTTGTTGTCATTGTTGGAATGCTCCTTTTCAAATTTCAGCCTCATTTTGTTCTTATTAATTGTATTTCATTTTGCTTTTCTGGTAAAGTTTCAGAGATCACTCAAGGTTTGATCAACAAGAAAAAACATTCCACGGTTCCAATGTCTTTCTTGCAGTAATCCAAAAAGAAAATAAACAGGTCGGTTTTGAAGATATGGATGATTATTATCGTTTGAATAATTATACAGAAAACCTGTCACGAAGAAAAAAAATCTTTAAAATGTTTGATGTCGGAAATATTTTTTCCGGGGTTAAGACATCTATTTTGAGTTTTGAAAGTTGAAATAACCAGTGGATGATGATCTATGCCATCGTATAACAATATTGACATGATAATGACAAGTACGTCAAACACTTCCGCTCTTGTGTCACGTAAAAGTAGAAAAATGAGCTAAAACAAAGTAGATATAATACTAAAGTGAAACAACACCAAAATAGCACTATCTGCAACCTCGAACCCAGGGTTTCTTGCCTTGTCGAATTACGAACGGTCGCAAAGTAATATCACTGCGGAATATCGAAAAGGTAAGTGACCCTGGGTTCGAGGTTGTACTATTTGAGTAGTAAGAGATACTTAAGCCTCGGTAACATAATTAAATAAATAATCGTTCCTCAGGTGTCGTTTCTATTTGCAAAGAACACAATCGCGATATTGATATCTTCAGGTTAATTATTGCAGGCCCACATAATGATATTATATTTTCCGAAGTAATTTTTAATTGACAACTGATGATACTAATATAGATAACGATGCAGATCATGTAACACCATATCGATACAGTAAAAAAATAAAAACGTGATCAGGAAGAAACACATGGAGTAACGGCCAAAGAAGATACGGAGTAACGCCCTCAGACACCAATGATAGAAGTATCACCTTTCATTAAACGTGTATACCATAAAAGCTCACTCCCCTTTTATACTTGAATTTTTTTAAAAAGCGCCTCTCTGAAATAAGCGCCCCCGGAGCAATTGCCTCAATATAAAATTAGAGTTGGAAAGGTTGAGAAAATTACAAAAAATGCAAAAAATGTTCAAATTCAAGATTTCTATTTATCACAGTCATGTTCACCAAAATAAACTGAACCCGTTGTTAATATTATCATCGTGAGATAATCGAATGGGAAGGTCCCTTTAATAGTTATTTTTTAAACCTCGAAACTAGAGGATTTCTTACGTCCGTAAATAAAAAATGATACGGAGCCTGTCGGCCTTAAAGTCAGCGCAAACTGTATGGACAAAAATCAAACGATTAAAATATATCTAAAACATATTACTTGGTTTGTGTCTGGTAAACCTGTATTCGGTTGGTGGACATGTGAATGGAAGAAAACGTAAATCCATTCGCCCAAAACAAAGACGTAAACTACTTGTGATTTGGTATTACTTTCACAATGGAAACGAAAACGGAAATTCTCCCATGTTTGAATTTCAAACGCTTGTGATGATACCATGTACGCACAAAGGCTTTCAAGACTGGAAATATACCTTAAATATAACAAATTAGGCAACGCTATTAAAAATAGTCATTTTTAAGCAACATTACTACTAATGTCTGATCTTATGGTTGCGTACAAAAAAACGGCAAAAGAATGGCAAGTGTATTTTAACAGTCGCGCCATCCAATTTCACAAAATCATATCTGAGTAATGGGGCTCATTACGTCTTGTGTTTCTACACAGACAAAAACAAAGTTGAATGCAGTCCAACTTTCTTCAGAACTGAGCAGAACAGAAAATGTGTCCTGAACACGTGATGCGAACATAGCATGCCCAGTAAGCGGAAAATTTGTTAACAGCAGAAATACGGAAGTTTGAAACCTGTCAAACGTGATAATGACGTGTACACAGTTTTGTCTCTTAAGGCTTGAAATACATTATCATTTAAATGGATCACTTTAAATGAATCAGTTAGATTTTCACCTGCTTCAGTTTAAATGTAATTTAAACGTGTTCAATTTTCTTAATTCCTGTTGTTTTAAATAAAAGAAAAGGTGATACATAGCGAATTAAATAGAAATATAGTCCCAGTGGGCAAAATAAAAAAAATAAAAAATAAAAAATAACGTGTAGCTGGTGTTACGTCTGTTGGATAAGTGTAGACGCCATGCGTTCGATCAGTTATTTATCATCAGTTTTTTTCGTATCCATTTAAACTGATATGTTTAATCTGATCCATTTAAATGGGTAATGTATTTCAAGCTTTATGGAAAAAGGTACCACACCATGTTTAGGACTACCGGTACTGAAAGCAAAGCAACCCCGTTCCGGTATTTTAATCGGATCGGAACAAGTGGAAACCGAAGACCTCTCCGATACATTTTTCAGATCGCTCCGACAGCTATCCGGCAAAGTGGAAACATACAAACGACAAAACGTATTCGGTTTCTTCCAACGTCAAATTCTCAAACAAGGAAAAGGATGGACGAAAAAACGAAAACCAAAAAACTGAAGATATCGTTTTAAAATGTCTTTTGCATCCTTTTAAGTTGCAATTTGAACAAACTAATCAGGCGATCTGACCAAATAACACTCGCACATTTATTGTCGTTGATGAATAAACGTCACAATTTCCGACGACAGATTAAATTTCAGTGCGTCGACGGCACCGTGCACATCCGACGAACTTGTTGAAGAACGTGATCAAAACCGTCTTTCATTTCGTATTTGGCATGTTCAACCAATGAACCTCCTTCACTAGTGTGCCTCACATAAAACCAACCTATCTCCTCAACGATGAACTTCGCATAAAACTGCTATGAATTGCCTTCGAAAGCTTTGTTTATTGCTTGAAAGAAGGAATCCTAAAACATCAACAGAATCAAATCTTCATCATTCCAACCTTCTCTAATTTAAACGGGTTCTAACATTTTTTTTGTCCTATTTGATGTTCGAATTACAGAGATAGGTGAATATATTGGAGATATAAATATAATGGAGAGCTGAGGAGTTTCTTACCTGTTTTTCAGATGAAGCCTCACCGGCGGAGTTGCTGAAAAAGGAATGTGAGGAAAATTGAAAGTCAATATCGTTAATTTTATTAGCAACGAGTCCTGAAGATTAAGTATGACAGGTTGTTACATGACATACACTTGATCAGACCGCACTTCATGGTCGAATGTTTTTTAAAACAGTTTGGATAGGCGAGGCTTTCCCCCGCCCTGATACGTTCTGCTAAAGTTTTCATCAAATATTTAACGAAACGAAAGATCTGAATCGTCGTTTATGTCAGAATCCTATGTTTGGAGGCTAATGATGATTTGGGCGACGTGTTTTTATAAAAAAAATAACTTTATAAAAAGTTAGTACTTCATAGGAGATAGGAGAAAAGAAACAAACTTAACTGTGAAGTGTCCAACCCCCCCTCGCCTCACCTCACCTCACCTCACCTCACCTCACCTCGTCTTTTCGAATTCCCTGTAAGCGTTTCTCTCCAATAACCGTCCCCGTCACAGGCGTTTGAACACGAAATTCGAGTTTTACATTTTCCACCTTCCCTTAGCAGCAGTTCAACATTATGAACATTATGAAGTTCTTAATTGTTGTCCTTCAACTTCCCTGCCCCTATCCTCTTACCGTATCCCTTATGGGATCACCTTCACTTCTTATAACGAAAAACGTTTTTACCAAGAACGGAAATTCAGATTTTTCATAAGCAATCCTCGTAGAAAACAAAATTTTAAATAACAGCCCCGGGTTTTTCCCAGTGGACAAAATCTTCAAAGAGTCACTGCGATGAAGAGCATTTTTATTGAAATTGTGTGTATATTTCTATAGAAATGCACTCATTCGCAGTGATTTTTCAACAAATTATCTCCACTGGGTTATTCGAGCATTCACGTCTGCAACTATTGTAGTTGTTATAAAGACGTCAACATGCAGAAAGGATGGACCAAATTCCTCTTACTCAATTTTGGACTTTTTCAGCATTTTTTCAACGAATGTTGCAGCTTTTTTTCGTCTCTCATCTTGGAGGTCCTTCGTAATACCTGCAATGAAAATAAACGACCTCGTTTTGACGACGCATCAACAAAACACAAAAAGAAAAGTGAATTGGAACAACATCTGAATTTATCAGTTATTCCACCGCCAGTTCACTTCATTTTCTTTTCAAGGAATTAATAAAAAGGACTATCAGATTAGCTCCCTCGTTTTTATTGTCTCAATCTTTGTCTTGCTTATCATGTGATTTTGATTGATAATTGAACTTCATATACCAATAGATTTCAGAGGCCAAAATAACAATGAGTTCTGACTTCCAAACGGATTAACAATCAAAGACATTGCATAAAAACCTACCTACCTTATTACACAAAATTAACAGGCCGGACTATGTAACGCGCCATAAATTAACGCGGATGGATAAAGAGACTTTCTAAAAGTGTGCTTTAATTAACACGGTTCAAGGACTGTAATTTTTAAATGGTATTAAATTAACGCGGAGTTTGATTTTCGTAGTTTTGATTCTGCATTAGTTTAAATGATTTGGAAGGTGTATTTTCGAATACCGAAAGGAAATCAAAAGCTTCAATGTTTACAGAGTTACCAAAGTCGCAATATATTACCTACATAATAAAACACAAGAAAGAAAACTAAATACAAACAGTGTACGTGCTAACGTCTGCCATGCGATTATGCAAATAGGTTAAGTTCAAAGCATTTGTCGTTTAATCTTGCATCGTCTCATGCATCTCATATCCCCACTACCTTACATGCAACCTTCATTGTTGCTTTTCCTTCTCTCTGAACTCAGGTAATTGTAGATACCGGTCATATCTTTGGCGTTGTAAGGTTTCAAACTGTGCGAGTGACTCGTTATGTTGATATTTTTATAAATGTTTTATTCTTTTAAATTACTGTGTCATCAAAAATAGAAGACCTGACGTTTTTACTGCATTTCAAAAAATATCACAAAATAACGAGCGATTATATTGCACGATACATTAATTAATGGGCGATTAAATTACGCGGGGCACAAACTAACACGGTTTTCATTAACGCGAATTTTAAAAAATCCCACGTTGATTTCGTGTAAGAAGGTTTTGGATCTTAGAAGAATTACGTCACACACCTTCTTTTTTGAAATGCTCTGTTTGAAGCTTTCGTTTCAAATGGGCGTTTTGTTGGGGCGTTAACGACGTTTTCGTGTACGCCTGTTTCGTCTCTTGCGATTGGTCGAAACATGATGGTAGCATCACGTCGTCCGCCTGCTTATCTAGTTTCCTGCTGTCTCTATCGCCACCTGAAACAAAGGTTTTCATCTTTCAAACTAAGCAGTTTCTTGAATGCTCGATAAAAACCCAAATCACCAACAACTAACCGTTCCCATATTCTCCTTAATACATCATTATAACGATAGTACACGTGCTTAGAATTGACCATTCCCATAAATTCAATTATCTCTTTAACACACCATGCAACTACTATATACAATTCTATAATTACTTGGTTTGGAATTACTTTAACATCTTATATTTCCTTCTTACCGAAGACATGGTCTCACCCTTATCATTTTCGGACAAGTGCTACATTTAGTCGACAACCCGTACAACATCAATATTTTAAGAAATTTACTTTGACCATATGACACTCACCGGAATCTAATAAACAAAAAAGTCCATACTCCTCTAGCCTGCCACCGTGTACATCGCACACTTACGATTCGATGTGTATTGCTTACCGAAGATACGGTATGATGGCACCAACACCTTATTTCGTGTCAAATACTTGTATAACTTGGTCTACCTAACGCTTTAATTATAGACTTACTTTTCTTAGGTTGGAACCCTTCCGTAGGATCACCGTTACCAACTTCGTCACCACCCTCCTCTTTACCCTCCTCCTTCTCTTCTTGTTGGTGAAATATTGAAGCAGCATTCAGTTTTTGCGTGCGACTTGCAGCCGTGCTACCTTTCATCTTTAATCCGAAACTCACCTTCAGGTTCTTCCTTCGTTCTTCGTCTAAAATCAAGAACAGAACACTTCATATTACATCGCGTATAATGTACTTTCCAATCTCCGCGAAGGTAGTGCATCGAGGGAGACTTGAACCCAAGAGCTCTCGGTTGCCGGTTGATTGTTCTACCGACTGTGCTATATTGAGTAACAAGTTGTTGATGTAATCTAATATTACCATTGACCTAGTTCGCATAACGCTCAATTAAAACTGTATCTCGTGAACCGGTGCAGTGCTATTAAGTTGATGTACAGATAGAACATTCTGTAGAGCAACGCCAAGTAACCGAGAAGGTATATAAGTTTCTTTAAAAACCGTTGAAGTGGCATTTTGAAAATTGATGTCTTCGGGTAATACCGCCCAGATACTCACAGCGCGCCCTTTTTCGTATTATTCCTAGCAGTGAATTCAAACAGGCACTTGAACATTACCACCGCGTACAAAATTCACGCCTGGATAGGTCCTATAGACGGCTTCATATGACGTGAATCGAGGTGTATAGCACCAATATTGGTATTTACTCTCGGCAACATTGTTCGAGTTATCAAGGGTCTATTGAGAAAGAAATCGCTTAAACGATTCGAGTTACTCGAAGTTCGAGTTATGTTTACGAGAGTAAGAAGATCTGATATAAGAATTGTTCTATTTTTTGGAAAACACCTTTCTCGCATTTTATGAGAGAGTAAGTGAAACGTCGTCAGAGTTTCATTGGTAAAATCACTCTGTTAATGTTTTAAGGTTTTTCTCGTAACATCAAATTAGTAGCGAAATGGAAAGATAAAGGTCTTGTACAAAACAAACAAACAAACAAACACAAACAAATAAATAAACATCATACAGATACCCTCCATAAAATAGACGTGGTTCTATCCAAACACCGTGATGGAGCACACGTTCCAAGCTTACCTTTCCTTCTAGTTCTTTCGATTTCCGCTGCGATACTGGCCTTCTTACCGACGTAGTATTGATGGTAAACATTCCACGGATTCAAAAAATCAAACCTCGGGTCTTTCTTTTCTTTAATACCCACCTCAAACTCTTCGCCGTTCTTGGCAACGTATAACGCCAGCCGATCGATAACCGACTGCAAGTCGGGACTAGACGGTACAATTTCTTCACCTGTATGTCGTGTCGTTGACGTGCCTTCCACTGCGTCGTTCTTACCAGAGCTACTATCAAACGTTTGATGTAATCCAAGTGTGTTCGACAGCATTTTGAACGGCGATTCTTTCAGATATGCCTGTACTGACGAAGAAACAGTCTGATTTAGCGAGTGCGATGTCAACGAGCTGCTAACCTGTTCGCCTCGCGCTTCAGTTTGTGCTACGCCGCTACTTTTACAACGGTTTTCCGAAGTAGATGTCTTTAAAGAACTATCACTAGTCGGAGACCCAATACTTTTAGGCGTTACCAGTGGCGACGTAGTGGAAGCTTTAGAATACATCACTGGGCCGTTTCTGTATTGGCTATAGTCTGTTAACATGTCCTCTGCGGTTTCTACATAACGCAGAGGATTTCCTTGTTCGTTACTTGCATACTGATAAGCGTCAGCTGATTCTGAACTAGACTGTGATATGATTTGTGAAAGCAAGGGCGATGGTTCATATCGTTCCATTTGGTTTTCATACTCGACGCTGGTCCCTTGAGGGTGCGTCCCAGCCACCGACCAATCAGAGGCCCGTTGGTACGTACCAGCATACTTGTTGCTCGATTCGTGAACTGTTGGAAGGGTCTTCTTAATTTCGTCGATACTTGGAGCAATCGGTAGAGGAGGAGGTGGGGGCAAACCGGAGGACGCTGAGAGGGAAATAAATGGAAATACGGAGTTACATCTGCACGAAACCTCTTGCACAGGGTTATTTCGGACAATGGTCTTTAATAGCAACTCTTGGCTCATTCTTATTTTTATTCAATTTTACGAAAGGCTATTGTAGTTTTGCGATTACTTTGATCACATGACAATTTATAACCAATCCGTGATGATTATTTACCGTCACGAGATCAAAGTCCACAAGAAACTATATAAACACGACAAAAATCAACAACACACTTCCAGGCCAGTGAACTTTTCTGATAAGTAATTCTTTCAAAGATCAAGCTTTAAAACATAACTAGCTTTCAAACGAAAAGAGAAAAGCTCTTACGAGTGTCACTTTCTACCCCAGGGGGTAACAGCGATTCGTTTTTCTGTATTTGAGACCAGCTTTGATATGGTGCGATAACCGGCTCTTCGCCAGGAGGTAGGTTGATGAAAGCATCTTCAGGAGGGCCTAAAAAGACAAAAAAAAACAACAATAAAAACAACAACAACGAATTAGCCATATCACAAACAGCCGAAGAAGCACACGAATTCCTAAAAGATGACATCATCGAAGGAAGGAAAATTGACGTGTTACCTATCACAGTCGTTTCGGAGGTGCTTACAGCCTGGCGATGCATCACTGATGGTAACTGGCTATTCCGCATGGCATGTTCAGTCGGAGTGATTTCAACGCTTCCGTGAAACTCCTGATAGTGTTGGACAGCAGGACTGGAAGGATACGAATCAACACCAGGCGGAAGCAAACTAACATGGCTTTTTACAGGTGCGTGTTCGTATGGAGGCTCTTGAAAAGTAGGTTGTGTCTGTTGATTACTCGAAAAGTTATTAAACATCGAATGATACTGATGCTGGGTTGATGTTTGGTAGTGTATAGGTGGTGGTGGTGGTGGTGGGGCATGGTGCGGTTGCGGTGTTTGATACAATTCAAGTCCTGGCGGCGGTGGTGGTGGGGGTGGAAGTGATGGATAAGGTACCTCAGATTGTTCGACAACGCCACTGTGACTGCTATCAGAATTGAGATGAACACTTGTTTCGTCGGTATTGGTTTCGTCGTGTAAGTTATACTTCGTAGTCATGTAGATCCTTGCCATATCAGCCACACTTCCAGCAGGCTTGACGGTTTTCACTTCTTGAACTTCAGGCTCCTTCTTGGGTAAAGTTTTGGAAACAGCAACTGGTCTTCTATGCGCTTGTAATAACGGATGCAGTTCGCCATCATCATCATCGTCATCACTGCTGTCTGAAGATTGCTCTGTGAAATAGCAAAACATACAAGATTGGTAGATAGATATGTGCAGAAGAGGTAACAATGTCAAATGCTGATATTTTAAGATCTCAACTCAACATGAATGTACACTAACTGACATTCACATTGTAGAAAGAGTTTGACGTTTATTAAGTGACGTGCTGTTAGTAAGCTTTTTATGTATTGCTTGTCGGACAGGATGTGATCACTACTGGTTTGCGGTCAAAAACTTGTAATTTCTTTTGGATCAAACGAGCAAAATTTTTATTGGTTAGGTCGTTTCAAACAAAAATACGAGAATTTCAACCATAAAGTTTGGATGATTGGATTTTATTAAACAAACACAAAGCTTGTATGCTGAAAATATAGATGTAGACTGTTTCGTCTCATATGGACAAATGCTAGGTTTTACATCATTCCATGACGAATAGATAATCTACCAAAAGGAAACAGTATTCTTCCTAGTAAGTGCAAGCATAGAAAAGGGTCATTAAACAGAGTATGAAGATGCGATAGAGTGATGAAGTTCATGAAGTTAGGAGAATCCATCTAACCTTCTTTCTCATTCTTCTCTTCCTCTGCTGGTTCGTCTTTCTTCTCCTGACTTCCTTCAATCGGTGTGTATTCTCCAGTTTTGATTTTCTCCAGAATAAACTTGTAATAAGGGTTTAAGTAGTTGTCGAAGTTCAAAAAAGAAAATTGTGGATTTCCGCTCTGCTTGGTTTTCAGTACGATTTCCATCTGCCCATTCTGCTTGCTGAGAAATAAAGCGGTGCGTTCAATAATGGATTGCATCTTGTAGGTCTCAGGCTGAAAGAAATTTACAAAATGATATACAATGGTGATGAGTCATTCTGAACTTGAACAAACTAAAACTATACTTAGCTATGCATTCGTTTATGTTACTCGTTCAGTTTCATGATACATGTATTCGCATATAAAGCCCGCAAAATAATAAAAAAAACAAACTCGCTGTACAAACAAATGGATTATAACTAAACCGCTGGATCAAGGCGCGCTTATCGCATTATCAAAACAGCCTCCTAGTTGTGCCACAGCAAATTTGCGTTACATCTTCTAATACTGCTTCGTGGATTTCAACAAAGAATCTCGCTCCATAATTATAAACTAAATTATTCACAATTTATCTTTGGAAAAAGATGGATTAACAAAAATCTTGGTGCTCCAAGAAAGCATTTGTTCAACACAGGATGCTCAATTAGATTTCCCAATTCCTCATTTTTTTCCAGCATATTGAATTAAGCTCAATACAAATCACAAGACAAAAGAAACAAAGTGTTTGTCCCATAAAGTCGAGAAACAACATCCAAGATGATTGTATCTCAAAATTTCATTTAACCAAATAATTGAAATGTAATTCATAATCTATTATAAATGATTTTTCATGTTTCCTCCAGTGATGAATTTCAGTCAACACCGAATTATTCAATAATAGACAGCATGAGGGAAATAAAACAAGATGTCAGGTTATTTTTTATTTATTCCAAGAACAACAAGATATAACAAGTATATAGGTTTAAAAGGATATTACTTTGAATAGGGAACAGATAATTTTACTGATAACAAAAGTGTTGTATATCATTCATTTCTAGTTGGCTTTAGAGAGTAAAAAACATTAACACAGGTTTAACTTGACTCATTCGATTTCCCCTCATCAGTAGGTGGCATTAGAGTTCAAAATAACAATTACATATCAATTTCGGGCAACTTTTGAACTTTAGAATGCGATAGAGCTCTGGTACTGCATATAATTGATGGACTCGAACATCTCGGCTATGTACACATTTTGTAATGTTAAGTTGACCTCCTTCATCACCTTTCCCAATGACCTGAAATACTGTGATGCTGCAATTTTTCTGCATAGCTTAAATATAGAAAAAGAGCACTCGAATATCATACATAATACACACAAGGTAAGCCTAAACGGTCAAGGGAAATATTGATTAAAATTAGGCATACCTCCGTAGAGAGTGAATTCTAATCATCCATTTAGCTAAGGTTCTTTTAGAAAGTTACCAAATAACAAAAAGGTTTCAGAGTAGAAAAATGAAAAGTAAAAATTGATAAGAACCCTACCAAATCTAACGCTGGCTTTAAAACCATCAGTAGGAAATTTTCCACTTGTAATAATTCTTCAATGAATTGACGGTTAAGCGGCAAATTTATTTCTGAGCATGATTACACAGGTTAGATAGAATGGGTATTGTATACAAGATACGTACCACTTCCATGCCAATGGGTAGTTCTACACCATCAGGTGGCTTAAATTCCTCTAAACTGCTGCCAGACGAGCCAACAGGTTGACCTTGAGAGGCTGTCTGCGATGACTCTAGCGGTGCTGGGGGACGTTCGTAATCATAATATTGACTTATTTGACCTGATAAGAAAGAAGAGAAAACCAGAAAATTCTATCAGAAATGTGAAAAACTTGAAATGATTTGGGGAGAAATGTTGCTTTGAACAATTACTTTTATAATAAGTTAAAACTTGAGAGTCTTTGGGGTCCAGGCTATAGTATTGACAATATTGTGTGAAGTGGTCACTGTTGCGGATTTGTGAAAGGGTATTTCCATCAGAACTGCTTTCGTATTCATAAGCAATCGATTGGTAAGCAGTGTAGGGATCATATAAGCTTTTTGTTCTTTTTTCATCTTCTTCTAAAAAAATGAAAGTTAGAAGACTATGAGATGAGAGAAATAGAACTCAAGAAATCATCAAATGGCTTTGTTGTTCGAAATAATTTGTCTGGGGATACTTAATACAGGCCTCTCAGAGCATTGTCAGCTCAATAAGATAGGATTATCAGATAGTACTACAAGAGAATTATCATGGAAGATTATACGAAACATAGAGAAAAATAGAGGAAATACTAAATGTATAATTACAGTAACTCTTGAGTTAAAACCCTTAACATATAATTTTGGCGCCAAAAACTTTGGATCCCTGATAAATTTCCTGTCATACCACTGCCCCCTTCTGCCAAGTGTAAACAGATAGCGATTGCTATACATATGTATTCCTTCATAATCTTGTGACACAGCATTTGATCATTTTTACATTCAAGCAAAAGTAGGAACGCTTACATTCTTTTGTTTTTATACAGCCCGTGTGAAACGGAAGTTTAAAAAACACTGAACCGTAATATGTGGCATTTGTCATTTTGTTACAAATTTGATGACAAATCACTATGGAGGAGTACGTTTCTATAGAAAGGTACACAAACATTCACATAGTATCAATGAAAATGCACTTCGTTGCAGTGACGTTTTGATGATTTTGTCCACTGGCTGATAGTACCGTATTAAGTGAACATAAAGGCAGACACACACAAAAAACCCAATCAAACCTTGTAACGTTTCTTCATCAAACGCATTAGTGTTGCTATTCAAATCTTTATATCTTTCTTCATCACAAACATTTTCCACATCAATTTCCTCAGGGGTGAGAGGCTTACTAGGCCTCACGTTTTGAAAATCAAACTCTTCCAGGGAATAGAGATGACCGCGGCAATCATACCTAACAACATGAAACATTTTGCTTAACTCTGGAATTGCTATAAGCTAAAACGTTGTCCTTTAAAATATCAACTAACTTTAAATACATTATCATTCATGTTGTAAGCTAGCCAATTTCTATAAGAGAGTGACTTTAAAAAAATCCAACAAAACTATATGGTATGTAGTAAAAGAATTAGAATAATATTGGCAAGACAAAATAAAATTTAAGAGGTGGCGATATGCCATTTCTTTACCTGTCTATAAGTAAATCCTTATTACCCATCCAAGGAATCAATTGTTTTCCACTATTAACAATGGCTGCTGCTTCGTCATCTCGAAACAGCTTGCAATGATATCCAAATACAAGCAAATCTTCCTGTTTATTTGCAGCATTTCGGTCTACATTTTTTTGGTTTCTTCCTGAACGTCTTTTATATCCACCCTGAAATTCTTGATCCCCATGAAATAAAATTGACATAGTTGTAATTTGACTAAAATAGAATCATCAATCATTTACACATTCAAAAAAAACAAACTCCAAAATGGAAATCTTCTCTCGATGTTGTGTTTAGAAGAAGTTCTTATAAACACACTGACGTTTGTTTTCTCAAATAAAATCTCACCTTTTCGAGACCAATAATCAACAGTGTAGGAGGGAGGTTAATGTTAAGTAACAAAATTAATTTTAACAAAGATTTCCAATGTTTTTCATATATAATACAACATGATATATATAACATTGATATATACAAGTAAAAAAGATTATAAAACATTAGAAAATACACCAAAAATATTACAAATCGTAAAAATTATAAATATTACTACCTATCCAATCCCAAAACACAATATCTTAACTAACACACCAAGCCAACTTATTAAAAATCTCTTGATATGAGCTGTTTGTTGATATGAGCTGCTTGTTGATACAAACCTTGTGCCACTTAAGCTAGACCAGACCTTCGTTTTGTTTACTTCGAGTTTTTGTGATACTTCTACGTAAACCTCACCAACAAAAGCATCATTAAGTTATTTTTACTTCCAACTGATGACGTGGATAAGGACTGATTTCTACGACTGCCACAAGTAATTCTAATGCTAATTTCGAACGAGCAGCTAACACAGCTGCCGGGATAGAAGACACCTTCCCTTTTCCTTGACCAATGTTTACCTCTTCTTTTCCTTCTGCATGATTGTCTTCATGTGCATCATTCTTTAAGTCGCAAGTGGCAATATACCTCTCTGGCAGATACGCAGCCCTATTGATTGGACAAGAATTAATGCCTGAGTAGACAGGAATAGGTCAATAACTGTGCCATATTTAGAACATTGTTTTGGACACCATAAAACGCTTATTAATACTGATGCAGTTCTAAATAACTCAACTGCTTAATTTTTCTTTGATTCTCACCTACAAACACAGAAATTTAAACCAACCAAACAATTGAATTGTCACTTATGATCAGTCTTGGAAGAATAAGGCGCGCTATCGCGCTCGCGCACCTCCATACGCTCCTAGAAAGACTATGGAGCGCTTCTTCTCGCGCGCCTGAACATCTGTTACGTTTTTTCCCAGCAGGCAAAAACCTGTTCAAAGTCAGCAAAATAACGTTCATTCAAACGTTCTAATGTTAATTTTTACTGACTTTGAGCATGTTTTTGCCAGTTTGCTTGATTATTTTAAAACTCAATCCACATAATTTCTTCGCAAGAAAAAGTTTCTTTGTATATACGTAAATTGGGCTTTCGAAAGTACGCCACCAGTTCTTTATGTAAAAACATAAAACGCAGGAAATGTCTGTGTAGAGAAAATGTTGACTAAGCCGACAGCCTTTGGGAATACTATCGTGATGTCTGAAAATGTTCATTCATTTTTTCTAAAGTTATTGAAGAAACTTTTTTGCGTTGTGCAAATCAAAGCAAACTAACTTGCAAACGTTTTAATGTGGTCAGTGAACAAATAAATAAAAGTTGTTCAGGTGTTTACTTCATCATGTTGTATTTTTATCTTCAACGATATGTTTTACAATAAAACATCTGGAAAAATTTTTTCTTTTCCAACGACAGACACAACCTTATGAATAATTAATGAGCTTCCTATCAATACAAACAACGTATCACTGACATAACTTTTCATAATATAAGTTTTGATATACAAGCGTCTTTATATAAACAGATTTTTAAATTATCGCGAATTTACTAACGACGAAATTGGTAGTATTTTATCATCATTATCACGCGTGATTGTACGTCCTTGAATAAACGAAAACGATGCTAGCATTCTCACTGTTTAAATGGCGCGTGATGGTGTGCAGAATAGGTGCGCAACGCGCCTAGAACAGGTTGAGGAGCGCTGTTTTTAAAAAATTTGCTGGCGCGTTTATAGCGCGCCAAGAAGGCCCTACGGGCTTCTTTGTTAACGCACCTACTAAAAAATATACTTCCAAGACTGTATGATGCAAAATTAATGCAAAACGAGGACTTATCAAGGAAATGGTGAAAATAAGACTGGCAATTGTAAATAAAACACAATATGTTTTCGAGGAAAACAAATGTTCAAACTTAAATTTCAAAACATATTTCATAATAAGCAAGACCTACCACAATCTCGTTAGAAGCAGTAGCAACCACATTAATACAAAGAATTCTCCGGCATTGCGAACATAACCTACAGTAAAACACCTCATAAAAGAAACAAGTTCATCTCATTAAATGTTTAAACAGTTTGAGTTTCAACTAAGTTTTTCCAGCTTGAACCTTCTCTAAGCTAGCATATGCAAACAAGCCTGATTCAGTGCTACAATTGAATTCTGGGTGCATGGAATAAACATTGGCATTTAAACTGTGTGGGAAATCCGTAAACCATAACCGCAAGGAGTGCCACCCAAAATTTGAACAATTGAGTCTTTTTAAAAGCAATAGTTCAGGATTCAAAGTGAATTTGAATAATTTTTTTCCGACCTTTCCAGAAAAAGCACACACTTTCCTTGATTCACATCCAGCCCACTTATCTTTTTCTCCAATTACGTTAAAAATTGACTGATGGTTTCCTGACTACATGAGGAAATATTTATTTCTATTAAAAATATTCATTAGTGTCCTACCAGTGGAACACTAGTATTCAGTCATAAGCTAGGTTGCAATTTAGCAACATTTAGTGTATATACAATAAGTATTTACAAAGTGTATACCAATTTATACAGGAAGTAATTTTTGCCATTAATATCTTTACTTGCTCCGTGCTCAGGGCTTGACAAATGGCGTACGTGCGTTCGTCACGAACGTTGAGTGATACAAAATTTCCCGTTACGTACTAAGATTTTAATAAATTTGTTCGCGCACGAACGCCAATATAACCTTCCCAACGTACGTCTCATGAAGTATGGCAGCAGAAAATTCTGTGCACGTACAAGTAATTACAGCGAATTCGTTCGTAGTGCTGCCATTTTGAAATGACTGAAATGATCAGGATATTCTATTTTTTTAAAAAAATGGTAAATTCGGTAAAACCACTCAATCCGAATAAGTGACAAAATCAGAAAAACGACAAAATCAGAAAAACGTTACATGAAAATGAATTCTAAATGTAGCATAATTCTAAAAATAGAATAAGAATAAAAAGCGGAATTCTTTTTTTTCCAACACGTGTTTGAAAGCGATTTTTTTTTTCATTTGTGATGAAACTTGCAGTATTTTTTCATTACAAACATTAAAGATCATGTTATAATCTTTTTCACTTCGTTTTTAATTATGAATACCGGAAGCAAAACCTGTCAAATATATCTACGCCATTCCTTTATTCGAAAAAATAATACAAAACTTTTTACATTATTGAAACCACAAGTAGAACGAATTAGATTTTACCCAGGTCATTCGAACTTACTATAGGAAGATGTGAAGTACAAAGAGAAAGGCAATCAGTCTCCTGTGTTTGGGGTTCACAGGTTAAATCGTCCCCCGTGCTTCACTTTCCTTCACTACCTTGATAGTGTACATATGCACGTACGTTTATATAAAGAAAGGTTGTTCAAGGAATTGATTGTCACGTACGGGCCAAAACGTATTTGTGTACGTTAACGTACAGCCTTGCTAAATCGATTTGTCAAGCCCTGGTGCTTCACCAGAAACAGAAAAAGGCTAATACCCTACCTGGCTGCTTGAGGTCAAGATATCGTTTCTTGTCAAACTTCATATTTGCTGAGAGATTTCTTTCCTTCTTGTTATTCATGTTCAATAACCCAATCACAGTTCTAGTAAGATTATCATTGGTTGGTTCGACATCCAGACTTGTATTAAGGTGAAGTAAGTTGCTAGCATTCAAAACACTGTCATTCAATTTAACTGGATCTTTTAAATAGTTAATTGAGTTAGCAACTATGGCTGGTGACCTTGAGTTTTGAATCAAAACACTCTTTCGACGACATGATTGCCTTAACACAGACAAAAACCATTTATACCATGTTTCTTTGTCTGTATTGGTCAACCTTTTGTGTGAGGATGCATTGACTTGAATATTAGACTGCTGTTTAAAGGTAGACGTTAATAAATGCAACCAGCTTGACTCAGATTCAAAAATCACCTTACTTCTTGAGCTTTTTTTTATTATTGGAGTACTCTGGCATTTCAGTCTTAGTATGAGCAAGAAATGGTAAAACCATTCTTCACTAATACGCACCTTACTTTGCTTTTTGGAAATAGTTTTATTCAAATTTAGGTGTGCATCAAATTCTTGCGATGTGTCATGATCTAACATAATGTCCTTTTCTGCAACCACAGGTGAATTCTTCCTTCTTGGTATCAAGCATATACCTTTCTTCAAATTTTGCGAAGTGAATGATCCAAAGGTTAAGACGTTGAATTTTTCTTCTAGAGATGAATGTTGATATTTTGTTACTTGCTTTGTTTTTGAACATTGAAAGAAATACCCATTTGTGAGAGTATAGTAAACTTTAGTTAAAGTTCTGCTGAACCACATTTTAAACGGATGCAAAATTGCTGTTTTCTGACATAACTGCAAGTTTGATTGTTTTACAATATGTTGGTTTGTCATCAATCTCCTTGATCTTATCAAACATTTTGAAGCATTACGATGGATCTGATCAATATCAAAAGTCTCACTAAGAGACAGTCTGGGGCTGTTCAGTTCTGACTTTATAATGGTGCGTTCTTTATAACATGATAAATTTGCTCGATGCAGTACTGTGTCAATTTCAAACACAGAACATGAAACAAGACCTAAAAAACATTGACAAAAACGAATAATTAAAGCACTAACATGAAATTAGCCAATTTTTTTGAGCTGATTTTGCAATGGCATACCAAGAAAGAGGAAACTAAGACCTAGATCTTTCACACTTTCATATTATAGGGTCTGTTACCTAGGAACACACTTAGAACTCTCAAAATTCTATGGGATAAAACAGATGTGAATGGCTCACAGCCTGCTGTTCCATATATTATATTATCAATTAATTATATTATTATAATATATAATATATAACATATAAAACTATGCTGAATTTTACAAATGAAATGGATTGGAGGTATATATGCGATATAGGCTAAGTCACAGATCACACTTTCCCAATATATGTTTTTTTTGTAATCACAAAAGATAATAATTTCAATTACTTCCTTAAAATATATTTGGTCACTTTTATTTCTTATTGAAGCCTTCAGTAAAATGAACAAAGGTGAACAACAAGTCATTAATCTTCCAAAATTTGAATGGCTAGCCTGTGTGGCTAAAATGTACACTCATAAAAGTACAACAAAATAAACAGCAACCATTAGTGTTCATCTCTAATCTTGCTTCCTAAAAATTTGGCTTCCTTCACCGTGTTCGGATGATCACGTCATAACAGATACTTTTCGATTCAAGAATTTTTTTGCTTTAAATCAAAACACCTATAAAGTTTAGTTGTGGTCACATTATCAAACGTTTTTTCATCTTTCAGTTTTTCACCTAAATGCTACATTTGTTAGGGATGCAATATAAAACTAATCTATCAGTTATACTATTATGTATTCTTATACTAAAAAAAGTGTTTCTTGCATTTTCCAATTAAACTTATTGATAAAAGGCTGTGAGCTGTTGTGCTAATTGTCCAACTGAAATACACCTTAAAGGATACGGTATTATGTTACAAACAAGAAAAGTTGGTTTTGCATTTTTTTAAAGGAAAGTTATTTCCAAATAAAAGCTTTCCTCGTTAGTTAATTAATTGTGAGCTATGTAAAACAGATTTTTCTTTTGTCTATATAATTTTGTTTTTTGTCAGGGTGTTAATCTTTATTATAAAGATGCGATCTTTCGCAAAACTTTTAAAACACCTTTTCTCAGTGTTAGTTTTTTAACGAAGTTCCTACTATGTTTTGGATCTCTTTTGCAAAACTGGAAAAGTACAGTGGGAGTATGTATACAATATGTTCCAGCATAATAAATTTTTCTATAATCGTTTTTTTTCCAAAAAGTAATTGTTCCCAAGATATTACTAATAAAGTTAAAACTTGGATGTAAAAAATTCACTTGCAGGTGTAATTAAATAACTTGGAAATTGATATCTACTAGAACTTGGAAGTTATTTAGAAAAAAATCTGTTGTGATTCTATGAAGAGTGGAGTGAGCATTAGAAATTCACTTTTGGAAAAGAAGTCGCTTTTGTGAAGATGGGCCATTACGTTTTCAAGCCCTCATACTTATACTAGTACAAAATCATTTGATAATGTTAATTATCATTTAATTTTACAATTCACAATTTTGTAACCCTGCTTCGTAAAATTAAATTCCAATTTCAACTTTTATGGTGGTTGACAACAACATATACTTTGCAACAAACAGTCCAAAAAGCTCTGTTTTTTCAAAATCTGTGAACTCGTACTAATTCCAAACCGACAAATTTTAAAATTTTTATATATTATAACCTTAATTATAATTATTTTTATAGTATATTATATTGTATCATGTTTTTATCAATGTTTTTTTAGCTTATTTTTATTTTGTAGGTCCACATAAGTTTGTAACTGTATTCTTTTAACCTACATATCAAATAAATATGAATGAATGAATGAAAGTTCAAGTAATGAATGGGAAATCGAAGAACCTGGTGAATATGTTTGCGATAATTTATATATGTATTATAAATAATGTTCGAACATCAGAATAAAATAAATATGAAAAATGAATGTGATACTTCCTTTTTCATATTTATCTGGAGAAATTGCTGACCATAAAAACTAGAGAAGTTTAAAAATTAGTGAATTGCAAAATTAAATTCAGGAAATTCAATGATTTTGAGCATTTCAATCACAAAACTAATTCCGCAAACAGATCAAAAACATTTAATTAAGACATAAACGAAGAAAGATTTTCAGAGTGGGATAAGAAAAAGGAAATACAAAGAAAACTACTGTGAGTAAATTTTGCAGATAGCACCAATCTGTACTTACATAATTGAATTGCTGATAACAGGAAAATGACACTGCACATCATTTCGGCCTTACGACGACTTCATGATTGCAAAATTTGTTTATTTTTAGTAGGTTCTAGAAGAAACAATCCAATGATCTAATCAAAAATAAAAAAAACGTTCACACAACAACAGCAGTCGCACACACCACAATAATGAATGAATGGTCTATCCTATAATGCTAGTAGTAGGGTATAGGAGTTGACAGGAGAGAAGGAGTGTAAAAAACCTCAATTAATTATAGTAGTAATTTGACAATAAAAAAGAATATTTGAAAAAGAGAAGTCCAAAGAATTACACACACACCACTGATTCATTTTGTTTAAGAAGAAATTAAAAATTAAAACAAACACCACAGCAGTGCCATTTTTCAACGACAAATCCACCATTTTTCACAAAACATCGCCGGAGGAGACTTGTTTAAGCACAAGGGAGGAGGAAATTAGGACCTGATTTAGAAAACTGGTTGACCCCTCCCGGGTGGTTGTGGGGCATGTGTGCAATGTGAGACTCAAGTTTATGCAAGATGCAAACACGACAACTTTGTAAAGAAATGAATGAACTGAAACTACAAAAGGAGGAGAAGAGCTCTTCTCATTGTTGTAGAGAAGTAGGTTATCATATCATCTCGATATGGGGTAGGCCAGCAGAAAAACCTGAACTTTTTGTAACGAGAAATTAAAATTCGTAGACATTCCCCCAGATTCCCCGTTATTTTATAGCTATACAGAAAACTTGATCATTATAACTTAATACAGCAGTTTAAAAAGATATTCGGAAAAGAAATTTTTCTCAGCCTTGTTGAACCTTTGGGTTCGAAGTTGTGTGTTGGAACAAACATGTTCTATGTACAGTACAACCCCGTAAGTCGGACACCGTTTAAATCGGCTACAAACACCGCTTAAAGTCGGACTTTTTTGAGTTTCGAACGCCAAAAGTTCGAAGTCGTTTTGATTTTGAAATCAAAACAATGCATTGTATTTGTGTTCAGATTGAAACTTCAATTTTTTAAAAATAATGGCGTCAAAGCGAAAGCTGCAAACTAGAACCACAGAAAAATATGAAATACTGAAGGAAATCGTTATTTTTTTAAATATTACCGGTAAGTCAGACTAAATAAGCAGAGTCTGACTTAAGATGAAGTTTCGATAAGTCAGACTCCCGTGTTAAAAGTCCAGACCGATTTTTTCGAACCCTTGTGAGAGTCCCAACGGGGTTGTACTGTAATAACATGGTTGGGTCGATTGAAAAAATCCAAAACAGTTTCTCAGTCACATTATGGTCAGATTTTTCATCTGTGAACAACCAGTAGGTGAGAACATATCATCCCAGTGGCAAGGTTTGTTGCAAAATCACTGCCAAGAGATGCAGTTCTGCACAAATAATACACACTATTTCAATGAAAATGATCTTCATCGCAGTGACATTTTGACGGTTTTTTGCCCTTTGAGATCTTATTCTACGTAAGTTTTGAAAGCATTACCACCTAGTATATCGCATACATCATCGCAACTCAAATTAATAATAATAAATACATAAAATACAAAAACACGTGGTAATCATATGTTGCACCAGGGTGTTAAGTGATCACAACAAGAAGGCTCACAGCGCCCTTTACTACAAGACCCACATAGGGTAGCTGGATGATTGCTTTGTAAGGACTTTTTTACATCATGACGGCACCCCATGATCCCTGTCCGGAGGAGCTAATTCGAGAAGGACGCCAATCTTAATGAAGGTTTTGAATATTTCTACCAAAGAGGGAAGAGAGGGAATGTGAGGCGTTTTTGAGTTTTCCTGTATGTTTTTAAAAAACTTTGCACAGTTGCTTGGACACGTTTATGGGGAAGTTTGTGAGACCAGTTCATTTAACATAATTATACATGCGTAAAATCAATTAAATCAGCCTGTTTTACCAGGGATGGCCCGGTTCTGTGTGTTTACGTAGGAAAAATTCGTCTTGCTTCAGTAGAGATCTCCACAAATTCAACAGAGATCTCGTTTAGGTTGGATTCCGTATTATCATATCATAGGCTAAACAGTAACGTCAGTTTTCGGCAATAACGTTAGCCTAATGTTGTGTGTTGCTCGTTTTTAAATACAAGCTTAGCCGGGATAGTTGACCTCCTCTAAGTGTTCCATACAGCTATGTTTCATATTACGTCACTTCCTTTCAAATGGTGGTCATAAGGTAAATTCCAAACCAACCAGTTTAAATCGATTTCATTTGAACATATTGTTATAGTGTTAGCGGGAGGGAGAAAGACTTTTTTAAAATTAATCCAATTATACTGCCCTTTTCAAAATGGTGTCTGAATTTCAGAACATCATTAATCCAATAAAGACCTTTCGTTTGCAAATAAATAAATAAAGTAATTTGTTTACTGTTCATTTTATATACAAACAAAATATTATTCGATTAATGTTTTGATGAAAATGAAAAGAATTCGTTTGAGAACCTCCGAAGACACGAAAACAGATCATGAATGGTTTGCAACCATCTGTGATTGATTTTTGGTTTTTTGACTTTTGGTTTTTTCTTTAGGAGAGTACTTACATCCAAGTGGGCAAAATCGTCAAAATATCACTGTGATGGAGAGAATTTTTATTGAAATAATGTGTATATTTCTATAGAATTGCTCTCCTTCACAAATTGCCCAACATTTTGCGATGACGACACTCTTTTGGTTAGAAGTTTCTTAGTTTGACTTGTAACACATGCAAACAGATACAGAAGTGATGAAAGTTTAGTTGAAAACGATTTGGGATGTTGATCACAAGTGATTGCTTTGAATACAATAGTAAACGTGAGTAGGATCAGGGGTTTCCAAGTTTTTTTTGGGAAAACATTTGATTCTAACCGGTGGGTCATCATTTTAACATTTATTGGAATTCCACTGGTAGGTAATGTTTTGTCCTTTTAGAAAGATAATTTGATCATTTTCAAGACCGGAATGAACGAAATGAAACTGCGAGGAGAGAAAAAAAATGATTAGTTGGAAGTTTTTTTTTGTGTGTGGGTTGAAAATCAAAATGGCGGTTTGCGTTTTGTGTAAACTTCTTCTGAGACCATTGATTAGGATATCAAAATTTAAAGAGCATCATTGCGTAATCATTCTTGTTAGAGCGCAAAGAGGCCTGGGAAAGAGATTGCAGACTAGAAGTTATAGCTGATCAAAAAGCCACAAAGTTTCCCATACAAAACAAAAAAACAAAACAAAACAAAACAATAAAACATGTTTTTGAAGATTATCTAAACAGGATTTTAAAATGATGATCTTAAAGAACTCGATTATACAGTCGATATGAAACGATGCATCAAAACGACATCCGCATGATGAATAAATGAGGTACACAAACACGAGAAAACCCGAAAAGAGATTGCAGACTAGGTGTTATAGCTGATTGGTTTATGCTGCATTTGATGAAGTCATGTCACTATGCACAGTTCAAAGTCTCTATACCCTCTGTATATTCGTTTAAAAGAGCGACGCATTTACGAATAATTTGACGGTTTGATCCCGACAGAATCAGTTTTGTTAGGCCACCACTATCGCTTATGCTCATTAGGCTTTCTTAAGAAGACTCTCACCAGGTGCACCTTGGATGTGAATTGGATTTCATTAAAAAACAAGACACTAATTGCGCTGATCGCTGATGTGGCTTTAAATGCATGTTTGAGGAATCTTTGTTAGTATGGATTATCATTAAGAAGGGTTTTCTCGTGTTTGTGTACCTCATTTATTCGTGCGGATGTCGTTTTGATGCATCGTTTCATCGACTGTATCATCGAGTTCTTTAAGATCATCATTTTAAAATCCTGTTTAGATAATCCTCAATAACATGTTTTATTGTTGTTTTTTTTGTTTTGTATGGAAAACTTCGTGGCTTTTTGATCAAAACTTCAAACTTTATGAGTATTCCAACTAGTTTTTTTATGGCTTGATTTTGTAAACACAATCCGCAGAAAAAATCTCTCCGAATACAGTGTTACAGTTTCAAATTTTCTCGTTAAAAAAAATTTACGAGAGACTTACGAAATTCTTTGAGATGAGCCTGTACTTATCACAAGCCTGATCTGTTAATACCTAAAGAAACATTGGAATCGAACAAAACTTATGATATCACAAGTGTGAAGATATCGTGATCTTGATGAAAAATCATGGGTAAAGAAGAGGAAGCTTTTCAAGGGAAACTTTTAAAAACCTTTCATCTGGGTACACCTGGCGCTATTGTGGCAGCCGCTGCGTCGCACAATGGCTCCGTTGTGGCAAGCTGCTCAACCAATAAAAAGGTGCTACTATGGGAAACTGCTTCTGGTCGATGCATAGGCTCTTTGGACGGACACATGGCTGACATCACCTGTTGCTCATTTGGTAACGATCTGCTTGTCACAGGTTCTCGGGATGGAATGCTTTATCTTTGGAAGTATAAAGAATTGAAACGCTGTTCACGCATAGGTAAGGTACTTGCTAAATTTCTATGGTGCAACGAAAGACGAAAGACTTAAATGCCGAAAAACAAGGTAAAGCATGAATCTAGGCAATTTCTTTTATGTATTTTTTTATATAATTCTAGTTACTCTCATATTTTAAGATTAAACGTTTTGCTTGACAGATGCCTCCGCCAGTTCTTTATAAGGGTTTCAACAAAATTCTGTCTACCAACCACCACTTTTTAATCATACGTTTTCTTAAGAATAAGTGAAGTATCCTTGAATGCGCTTGATAAGGTGGTTCATTTTGTATTCTAGATGTCCACGCAGGGCCAGTCCATTCTTGCGTCTTATCACCAAATGGTTGCTTCCTGGCCTCATCTTCAGAGGACAAAACCATACGAGTGTATAAAATCCGAACAGGAGAGGGAGAGTACATCCAGGGTCCTCAGTGTAAAGAGTTACGTGGTCACACCGATGGAGTAAACTCTGTTCACTTTTCAACAGATAGTTGCGCCATAGTATCTTCTGCTTCCGATGGATTCATAAGAGTGTGGGACACAGAGGCAGGTATGTTTTTGTTTTATTTCGCTTTCAACCAGTTCTCCAGCAAATAAATAACTTTCATTATACAACTACATCGCGAGAGGATTTTCAGGTTGCGTAGGCAACGTGAAGTGTCATGTATTGAAGTCTTGCTAACCACAAAGATCGAATAATTTTTATGGAAGATGCAACAATTTTCTTTTCGTTTCTTAATCAATGAAATATTCATCAAACTGTCAGTTGTTTCTATCCTGAATAATTTATCAATATTGCTGAAGTCATCATTCTTCTCCTTGCTGTGGCAACTGTGTAAGCTCCGTAATTCCTTAAACGAAAAGTCAGGTCAAATGTGCAAAAAAATGGTTCATTTGTGCATTTAATGGTAGAAAGAAAATGCATTCAGTTGACTTTTATAACCTGCAAAACCTTTTGAGCCTGAGAGCCTACATAAACGCAACCTTGTGTATTTAAAGGACCAGAATAGGTTTCCATAACAATATGTATAATATAACTTGTTGTATAAAGATATCAAAGTCCAGAGGGGCACATTTGTTCATGTTACCCGATATTTTGTAATAACCAAAATATTCTTTAAGGCGAATGTTTGATGAAATTGGAATGCGAGGGAAAGGTCACACATGCAAACTTTTCAGCTGATGGTAGACACATAGTAGCTCTAACTAGAAAGGCTGTAACCGTATACAGTGTTTCAAAGCGAAAAGAGGTATTGAAAATTGAAGACGAAGGGGGATTTCAGGTAGGTGCTCAATATAACAACCCGTTTTTGTATATCATATAAAAGGAATTATGCCTACCTCGTTCCTAGGGCTCCTTGTCTTTTCAAGGTGGACACGACTTTTACCGAAAGGGCAAGAAATCCTGGGATCTATACGATCTATACGAACTTGGTAACTGTTGTGCTGTCTGAGTCTTAGGCTTTAGCTTGTCATCCAACCGATCTATGCGAACATGGCAACTCATAGGCGGATCTAGAGCTTAGGCAAAATTTGAGGAGGAGCGTTGTGTCATCTAGGAGAAGAATAGAAAAACGTGCCTTTTAACTAATTACAGTTAAACACTGAAAAGAAATTAATAGCATTGTACTCCTCCACTTTTTTTGCCTAACCCTGGATCCGCCTATGCAACTGTTATCCTGTCTGAATTTTAGGCTTTAGCTTGTCACCCAACAGAGAATATTTTCATTGTGGTATCGATGGATGGAAAAATTGCATGTTACAGCCTTAAGAAACAAGCAGAAATCTTTAAAAAGTAAGATGTTGTTTCCGATCATTTGCTTATAAAAAAAAATTGTGTATACCGGATAGCAATCGGAACAATCCGAACATTTTACCGGTGAATCCATATTCTCGATTGCTCCGATGGAGAGGGCATGCTGTGCTCCTAGTACCTATGTTTCTATTGGTCATCGTGACGGACAGGTGCCCCTGTCAAGATGCTATCCACTATAATGTAAACATAGTCTTAGCATTTTTCTGTCACAACTAAAGGCTACTTCTCACTGTGAATATGTTTTTTGATAAAGTTTACGAATGTCAACAGAAGACAAAAATTTTCTAAAACAAGTTCTTCTACTGACTCAATGTACATGTGTCTGTGAAAGCCTAGTTCAACGTAAAATCTCAGTGGCGTTCACATGCATCAGTATGTTTTCTTCGATAAGGTAAGATTCATTCCGTTTTTCATGAGAGAAGGCGGTAAATCTAGCATTACAAGTCATTTGGCTTACATCAAACATCGAGCCTATATAAGAACGGATGGTTTGCTTGGTTTATTTATTTTCTTATTTATTCGTAACATCTATGCAGGAAAAACTTATTTTATGATATCAATCAACTTTTGTCTTTCAAAAAACTTTTTAAAGAGCTTTCACGGAGTTGTTCGATGGTTAAAACACCTGTTAATCATTTAGAGCAACAGAGCACAGAGGTCCGGTTCTCACTTGTTCGTTTTCGTTATCTGGAAAAGTGGCGGTAACAGGTGGCATTGACGGCAAAATCCTAGCTTGGAATTAATTATTCTCGTATTCAAACAGTGATTGGTTATAAATTGTACGTATCTTATTGGTTGTGCAGAGTGGATGTTGAATTACGTCATATATTGTCACAGAACAAAAGTTTTTAAAGATAATGAAACGTAAAGGCCGACAGAAAACTGAGCAGCTAGCAACTTTCTTTGTTGAAACTTTAAAATCATTTCTTTTCCTCACTTTTTTTTGGTTACTCTTTTGATATTTGAAGCTACACGTTTCAGTTTTGCGTATTCTTATTCCTACTGTTGGTAGTACACTGCAAGATTCAGTCATACTTGTAACAGTGCATTATCTTTGAGACTTAGCGTTAGCGGTAGTGAAGTAGATTTTAAAATTGTTTCTTCATTTTCATCAAGCTTTCAAAATCAAGATATTTTTTGGAAATCCAAGGCCTATGTTTAGGGAAGTTGCCTTAGAAATTCATAATCCTGCGATTGGAAGGGAGATTCATAAATCCTGTTTCTTGTTTTGCAAAGCATATTGATGTGTTTCATCGATCTCTAATATCACTTCTGTTCAACACCAGCTATTTTATTTGGACGAATTTTTCGATAAGGACCGCGACATGACATTATCGTGATGGGAGGCGTGTTGACAGCCATCACCTTTAACTTGTCGTGTCGCAGATCCTCACAAATCATACAAGTATATGTTTTTTTCTACAAAGTTATTGGAAATATATAACTATCAATAACGTTTTTTATTGGATTCTCTTGACGACCCAAGGTCTCTTCGTGCCATTTCAAGGGCATCTGGGAGATTAAAGAGGGACTCTTCTGAAAATTTTCGAATTTGAGAGGGTGCTTACTGAAAGGGGCGCTTATCGGAGAAACTGCGGTACCAGCGATTGGTAAGAGAGAAAAGCCCCATTTTTATCGTCTACGAAGAATTCTCCACTCAATGGAAACAGCGTTAAAATCACATCATCGGGCATGAGAACACAAGAGAGAAAGTTTTCGTGTTCGTCAACATGAGGAAACAAACGTATCGCATCTTAACAGTTGCGATATCTGGAGTTGAACGCTGTGAACCCATCCAATATGAGTTTCATAAAATCTGAAACGAATGATGCTCAAATAAGGTATGTCAGACATTCAAAAAAGTCATACTTCCAAGTCATAACCATCTTTTGTTTTTACTTTTATAAAATGAATAACAAAATTCGTAAGAGAAGGATCGCTTGTGATTGAAGACGACCATGTACTCCCACCACCCCCTATTTCATCTTCAGAAAAAACGAAAATTCTAAGAATTTTTCATCTGATAAAAAAGGTGTTTTCCGCGGTTCTTAGGATATTTATGCCTGCATCAAATAAATGTTCGAATGTCAACTAAATGAAAGGTCGCGTTGTTCTTGAATCCTGGTTTACATAAGCGAAAATTAGTTATTCTTGAATATGTCCGTCAAATTTTTTCGTCTTTACATTTGACTTTGTAATTGGTAAGAATTAGAAATTTAAGGTCGCCAACCACACAACCTTTAGTATATGTCTCTGCCAATCAAGCTTGAATAACACTGGAAAATTAAATCTTTATATAACATTTTCTTATCGAACAAATATAAATAAGCGAGTTAAAGCCAGCACAAAATAGTACTTTAATCCATAGTAGTGTCACTTTTCTTAAGTATCATGTTCAAGAAATATCGCTGCCACATCAGATCACCGGTCAATTCAGGGTGGAACGAAGTACCAAGTAGGTATCCTTGCTGTACTGCCACGATCACCGGCTGGTCTTGAATAGTCGAATTCCTCACGGTCGCGAGAACAGTCACTTTTTCCTTGTTACACGACAATACGGCCGGAGCTCTAATAAATACACCATGGAATACTTTGGATTCGAAAATTTGTTCGTTCAACTCCACAGGTCCCTCGAAGCTCTGTATCTGCCGTCCAAAGTAATTACGCGAAACCACGACGTCTAAACCACCAATCTAATCAAGTGTGAAGAATCAAAGTGTAATAAAGACAAGCGAAACATTTCAATTTCATATAAACAGCGACATAAACACTTATTCACACACGAGAGCGTTCTGCTGGACTTATGAAAACTTTCTCCATCTATGTTTTTAAAAATTTTCGTCCATAACTCCAGGCCGTGTCAGCATTACATGCACTAGAGTGTATTTATTTGTCAACCTTAAAAATTCCAAATATCTCTATCTCCGTAACATAAATACCCCGGTTTAATATTCCATACCTTCGCCTGACCTCCTTCTTTCTGATTTTCTAAGTAATTCGCCAACATGATCAATCCCCCACATGTACCCCAAACAACAGGCGGAGAACTAGTTAATTCACCACTGATAAAAGATCTTAACTTTTCTCCTAAGCCTTCCTTCTGTAGAAATAGGGAAACTGCAGTGCTTTCACCTGTAAAACATAGCAACCTTACTAGATCATGTAATATCCTGTATCTATAAACTGTCAAGAACAAAAACTAACAAAAGAAGTATCAGAGAGATCCAATCAAAAGAGAAAACACATGGTTAAAAAGGTTTGATCTAACAGCAAATATGACTTCATCATTCTAACAGGTTTCTGCATCAGATTTTTGAAATGTTTACCTCCTGGCAGTATTATTCCATCGAGTTCCACTGAAACGTCCGTAACACTGCGAATTTCTATAATTTCCACATTCTCCAACCCCATTTCGGTTGTACATTTGCACAAAGCATTATGGTGCTCATTAAATCCACCTTGAACAGCTAAAATGCCAATTTTTATATTCATTTTCAAAGACTTTTATTCATCGTTTTAGGAAGCTCTATAAAAAATTATGTATCATAAAGAAAAACACTGTTAAACATGATGTGGTGTCATCACAATGCTGTCACCAAGGAAAATATGTCCTTTTCCCTTCCACCGGATGCTGCCCTTACATTCTAGATTACACCCTGAATAAACAACGTATATAAAGAAATGATTGGCTATCTTTTGGAGATTCACTGGTAGAGAATTGATGCAAAAAGATACTTGCAAAAAAGCTTGCAAATAGAGAATTATATTTCTTTGAATTTGTATCTTTTAGATCCAACATTACAATAAGTAACTATACTATATACATGTACTGAAGTAGATGGTTGCATGCCTATCTATGTTGTTTTTTTTTAATCCTATTTATAACTGTTTATATAGGAATTTTTTATCTGTCATCATCCTCTCCCTGCGAGATCCCTATGACTGGGGAACGATAGAGAATAATATATTTCTTTCAACTTGTATCTTTTTGATTTAACATTAGCAACTATATGTTTTCATGCTTATCTATAGTAAATGAACACAACACAAAAGTTAATAGAGGAAATACAGTACACATCTGTTAATTTGTATGCCGCTTAATTGGAACATTCTTTACTTTGAGCATTCCTAGTAAAATCAAGTTTACAAGGTAATTGGAGTCCTTCTTTATCACCAAGATTAACTATTTTCTCAGTTACTTCTACTTTGCAGCTATTGTCATCGCTTGCTGAAGAAAAAATGAGATTATTTTTTCAGAACGACTTGTCTTTCCTTTTGCCATGTACAACCACAACATTGTTCTGTATTACTGCAGCAGCGTATTTGTCAAATTCATTTTCTGGTTTTACTCGACTGTCTAGAACTTTCCCAATTTTTGGATGCCATATTTCCATATAAGCATGGCAACCTATACAAAGACATCACGTATTTCTTTAGTACAATAAATTAGTAGCTCTTCTTCTATCCCAAAATCCATGGCTTTGCAGAGTGTTTGACATCGTATACCTACTTGCTTATTCCAAATTTTGATTTTTTTGGAGAGATTGAATAGCTACCATTTCTTGACCTGATAATTCTTTGAAACCTTGAGAGAATTGCTCCTTTCCTAAACAGAGCCATCATTCGTCATCCATCTCTCCAAGGAATGCTATATATATATGAAAGTCACACATAAGAACCAAATTAACATGCACTCAGTTACAGCATGTTAAGTGATTTTGTTTGATGCCAGCAATATTAAGACTTACCTGGGAAGACACTTATATAGATTTTAAATTTTCCTGATTTGTTTTATCTTATTATAATAATCGCCTAGTGTGCATACCACTTTTATTTTAGAGAGTGATATATTTACTTTAAATTTATGGTCAAATTCTTCTTAGTTGTGTGTAAAACCACGTAGAGGCAAGAGACACTTTTTTCACGATTAGTATAAAAGCATGTGGCATTTGATGTCAGTTATTTTTATGATCACGGGGAATCATTGCATTGCATTCCCAATTGAATGCAACGTTTTTGGGGAAATGCCCTTATGACAATGAGGTATACCTTAGGTATACTTTTTTTGTACCTAAGGTATACCTTTTTTGAATCCCAGGTACAACTCAGGTACATGCACAATGACACATGATTGTACCTCAGGTATACCTCAGGTACACCTCGGGTATGTTATAGGTATTATTATGCGCAAACCTTTCATTTAGATCAATGTACCTGAACTGTACCTCAAATGTACATAAATAGGCCTAATTTAGGACATTTAGGTATACCTAAGGTATACCAACGAAGAAACATCTCAGGTACATCAAGAGTCCATTCGAGGTACAGCATTCGCCAAACCTCTGATTTCTTAAGAATTGACCCAGGTACCAGTTTGGGTACATTGAATGTATTGTTTGGGTACATTGAAAGTATCGATTGGGTACATTATTAAAAGGTTAAGCTCTCACAATCACCAATGCAAGGTCGCAGATATTCAGTCAGTAGATTTTGCTAAAACCACACAGTTTTGATACCCACCTTAGTATAAGATCTTTGTATCATTATTTACAAATAGAATAAACCCTTACAATTTTGTGTAGAAGTTTAATCAAGCTTATAATCTTTAACTTATTATAAAGAAATCTTTCTACTACTTCTAGAGATTAAATGTATTTCAATAAACCCCTTGCTAATTCAGTTAAATCTGTAATGAATAGTTTGGCTTGTGTAGTGTGACCATCTCACTATGTTGTTTCATAATTATGACATATCTTCCTTTTCAGACAGTATTTTCTCTAAAAATTGAATTCACTAGTGTATTTAGGCAGTAAAGTCTAATTAAACCTCTATACCATTTAAAAGAGGGGTTTACTGTTCTGTATATGAGTGTGTGCTTGATCGATGTGTATTACTATGTATCAAAAACATGTCAGGCAAAACTGGCAGTCAGATTCTCTAGCGCAAAATATTATTACATAACATAAAAACATTTATAGCAAAAACGATTCTTACACAAAATAGTAATTGAGGAATATCAAATAGCAGAATTCACAAAGAAAAACAGGTCAAATGAAAAACAGTTTGTGCACAACAAGACAATTTCAAATGGACATCATTATTCCCTCGCATCTTCACCGCTCTGTCTTTCTTTATTTCGCACACGTGCCGTGTGTTGTGTTGCGATCACGTGCCGTGGGTGTGATAACGGTGTGCTTTCTTTTGGTGAGCGAGAGAAGTATAGCGATCTCGAACCTAGGGTTTCTTGCCATTACCCTGGGTTCGAGGTCACTATACTCACTATGAATAATGGAGTGTAAAGGAAAGAGAGAGGAGAGATATAAGCAAGAAGTTTGATCGAATTCCCCCCTGCTCAGTTTAAGCTTGTTTTCTACACCAGTAGTGTGAGAGAGATATGTGCTTATCGCGTGATTTTTTACGCGATAGTTCAATGAGATAGTTGGTGGAAATGAATTACGCGATAACGTTTTGCATTCCATCTCACAATTTTTGTGAGATAGGAGCTGCGAAAAAAATCAAAAAGTTTTGATATTTTATCGCAGCTCCTATCTCACAAAATTGGTATTTCAAAGAAATGCCGAAGGTTCCTTGAATATAATAGCATCGGTTCTAGGACAATCCCCCCCCCCCCCCCCCCCCCCCCCCTGGAAAATTGCCCCCGGACGATTCCCCCCTGGAAAATTCCCCCTGGAGGATTGCCTCCCGGAAAATTGCCCCACATAAGTAGCCCTAACCCTAACCCTAACCCTAACCCTAACCCTAAATTGGATGGGGGCAATTTTCCACCGGGGGGTAATTATCCGGGGGACAATCCTCCGGGGGGGGGGGGGGGATTTTCCAAGGGGGGGGGGGGGGGGGGGAATTGTCCTGACACCAATAGAACCTATTGTTTGTTCCCTGTCTTTAAATATGAGCAGAAATTTTACATGTGTTTCGTTCTGTTGTGAAAATCTGAATGCGTGTAAGAGCAGTTGGTAAAGAAGAAGTAAAAAGTCCGACCTCACGGAAGACGAAAGCCTTAGTGAAATTGTGAAAAACTTCAGTTGTCTTAACGACAAAGGAGGAAAAGATCGCGTGACAAACGCTTGGAAGGCTCTTGAAACAGAATTTGGATATGAAGAAGGTGAATATTTTTGAAAGCTTTTTTGAACGTTTTTTTATCCAAATATGAAAAGAATTAGTCTTATAAAAACTGGTAACCATTTTCAAAATACTGGGGATATAAGAATTTGAATTTGAAATCGTGATCTGACTTTTTTTCACATTTACGCGACAACTACCGAAATTTGTATTGGCATGCTATCTCGCAAAAACTCACTTGATGAATTAAATTCCATCTCACTGAGCCATCTCGTAAAAAATTACGCTATAAGAGATATCTCACTGGTGGAAAACAAGTTTTACTATAGTATAGACGCTTTTTTTTTATAAGAACAATTTTATAAGAACACGAGCCTCAGATTTGGCCAAAAAATAAGAACAAAATAAGAACAACCTGAGGCTCAAATCGTTGTTTCAAAAATTAAGAGCAGTGTGCGCCTCAATTTTCTTGTAAAATAAGAACAATTCATGATGTGAATTCTCTCACTGGTAAATGGTACAGAAGTTTTGTTATTTTTTCACCTTCAATAAATATGCGAATGAGTTATTGCCAAACAGCAACCATGCTTTTTATCAGTTGCTTTATATTTTTATATTGCATGATGGATCGCTTAAACTTTTCTTTCTTCCCTACCCCGTTCCATAATACTCTCTTAAAACACACAATATTTTGGATAATTCCAAGATTTTGTGACTTTTGCCTTTCTGACATCTGGTTTGGGGTCTAATCAAGAAAATAGGTACGAGTTCCAATTCAAGGTCTCATATTTCCAATAATAATAGTAGTAAAAGTAGAGATAACTAAATAAAACTTTCAGGATTTTCATGAAAGTAAACCACAATATAAAATCAGAAGCCAAAAATAATATTTAAAAAACTTAGCAGACAACCTCATACCCAGGGTTCATTGCATTGTACATACCGAAATATACCAAAATAAATATACAGGGATGCGACTACGAGGTTGGCGCAGCAGCAGATTGATGACGTCATACTCGAAAGTAAAATTGGCATCATTCTTCACACATCATAATACATCGATGAGAGGACACGACAAAAAGGTATTGAAATTAACTTTATATATATTTGATTTTTTTGAATATGAATTTCATAAATGACTGAATTCATTCAGCTTACGAAACATTCCAATTATCCAATCGATATAAGATAACTAATCATTCACACAACCTCCGTACGTTTGTGATTGTTTCCAACCTCCTGTAGATCCCTGTTCCTCTTAAGTACACCGTTGATCTTGTAAAGTTGAAGTCAATATTTTTCTCTTCATCCAGGTACTACGTTTCTTACAAATCTTTAATGGAGTTATTCCGTTACTCACTCCACTACTATCTGCTGAGCAATTTAGAAACATCCCCTTTGCAATTCTATATTTTTCAAATTTTCAAGAAAAAAATATGCCTATAAACAAAATCGTTTTTTGTCTCTTTCAGTTAAGTCTGTTAAGTTTCATTTTTAGTTGACATTGATCACTGTTTTCGTTTAATTTTGAACACTGCGCAACTTCGTCTCCGTTCCTACCATTTCAAGGAACTTATGGTGGCGAGGAATCAGCACATCGAAAAGGCAAGAAGCCCTTAAGAAAGAAGTTGAAACAACCTGCCCGCTATATATCTGACTTTCTTTTATCTGGAACTCAGCACAACCTCGAACCCAGGGTCTCTTTCCTTTTCGATATACGGATATACGGATAGCGTATATCCGTATATCGAAAAGGCAAGAGACCCTGGGTTCGAAGTTGGTGTTTGGCATCTCTACTCACAGACGCTTTTAAGCTCATTATTGATAACGTTATAAGTAGATTGCGTCATCAACAATTTTAAAACCAAAACCACAAAACAACATTTTCAAAGTCACAATAAACAAAGCCCAACCGCCCTCAGTAGTGTGGCATCCTTTTACCCAATATCTTATTAACTTTACTTGCTCTAGAATAATCTGGGTTGTGCGCCCAAATTTCCATTGATTTCATGAGCTGAGTTAAGTGATCATTGTGATCAATGTCGGTATTTGCCATTTCTTTTATTTTGCAAATAAATATGTACAAACACTAATCTGACACAGCTGAACTTTTTCTCTATTCTCTATCTAATATTTAATGAAAATAAAACTATTTGCCAAAATAACACGTTCTTGTCCATGGATAGTATTCACAATGCCAGGATTTATATAAAAAAAAAGGAAAACACTGAGAAGATAGTTTGGTAATAATCAGGCAAGGTAAAAAATCTTAACTTTTTCTTAGTTTCGACCAACCTCGAATGCAGGGTCTCTTACGTTTTTGATATATAGATCGCAGCTAGAAGCTCGGTTCGAGGTTGATTTTAAACCTGAAACTTCCTGTAAATTCGAAGCATAGGCGCTCTTTCGAGTAAATACGGTATTTGAACAAATGAGGCTAAGCCCGAAGCTCAAAGTTTTGCATAAACTTTAATTATCATCCACTGGTCTGGTGGTTGTCACCTGCAAAATCTCTTTCACAAGTAACAAAAGCTCATGAACTAAACATTCAGGAAAAATCAAAAACTATGCATCAGGATGAGGATTTTATGAGTTTGCTATGAATAATAAAAGTGGAAAAGCGGAAGTTTAAAAGTGTCTTAAATAAAATTAGCCGTTTATGCAGTTGATCAACTGTGTTCCGATATCTCGTACACCGGATAAAAAGTTCAGGATAGCGCGACTTCGAGATGACGAGATTATCAGCGGGCTGTAAATAGTTCAATAATCCTACACAAAAATCATGAGACAGCCTCCCCCTCTCCCAGAATTCAATGTTGTAACTTGTTTAAAAGCCATCCACAGGGCTGCCTGACTTGCGTGGAAGCTACATACGACATTGAATTTGGAGCGGGGCCTTGACATACAATTTTCAGAGTTTCCAGTGGTGCGTCAATAATGTTTGTGAAGGATTGAAGGTTTACATTATACGCCTGTATTTGAAGTTGACTCTGAACTAGGACTCTTAAACGGGACCTAACGTTGGCCCTCCCACTTGACAAATTTTCCACTTAAGTGAATCTCTCCGGAGATATAGCCCGTGTTAGCAACGTACTGCGTATGGAAGACTAAATCAACATTAATAGAGTTATCTACAGATAACTCGTGTTATCCATGGTTAGCTTTATTAATGTGAGAAAAGGGCACACGTGTTAACACATCAAATGTGTTAATTATAAATAACTGCAGTTATTCAGAAATAACTGAGTTATCCATAGATAACATGTTATTTTAAAAGGAAATTTTCATAGAATACAGTGAATTAATAGAAAATTCGCTTGTTTTTTCCTGTTTGCTTACCCGCACTTTGCAATGTCATTCGTTCGCCGAACCGAGAAACTAACATCAAATTGCAGAAAGGTTTTCCGCAGCGACATTTTTTACCCCTAAGTGGAGATCCGGCTTTACACTTTACAACTAAATAAACTCTTGTCGTCCGAGCAATAAAATTACAGGATCCTGTTATATGATGATAGGAAAAATTAGAAGGGATACAAAGATTAAAGATCAATCAAGGATTTTGCTGACGTCATTTTTCTTAACGTCATGGTCCCAAATGTCCCCGAATTTTACTTCCTCCTACACTCAATTCATCGTGTCGTTAACAAGGATGCTTGTCGTCCAATGCGGACCACATGGTCACAACACACATGAAAAAACATGCGGGTCAAAACTCACGCATGCGCATTTTGCAATCATGTCGTTTCAGCCGATCCAAACTAGTGATATAAGCGAACTGTGAATAACTTAAGTTATCCTAAGATAGCGCTTTTAATGTTAAAGTATCATTGAATATACGCATACATTTTTAACAACAAAGCGTTATCTGTAGATAACTCTATTAATGTGAAAAAAGGATTCCATAACTGCGCGTCTATGGAAGACTAAATCAACATTAATAGAGTTATCTACAGATAACTGGTGTTATCCATGGTTAGCTTTATTAATGTGAGAAAAGGACACACGTGTTAACACATCAAATGTGTGAATTATAAATAACTTCAGTTATTCAGAAATAACTGAGTTATCCATAGATAACATGTTATTTTAAAAGGAAATGGTGTGAAAATTTTCATAGAATACAGTGAATTAATAGAAAATTCGCTTGTTTTTTCCTGTTTCCTTACCCGCACTTTGCAATCGCATTCGTTACCGAATCGAGAAACTAACATCAAATTGCAGAAAAGTTTTCCGCAGCGACATTTTTCACCCCTAAGTGGAGATCCGAGTTTACACTTAAACTCTTGTCGTCCGAGCAATAAAATTACAGGATCCTGCTATTATGATGATAGGAAAAATTAGAAGGGATACAAAGATTAAAGATCAATCAAGGATTTTGCTGACGTCATTTTTCTTAACGTCATGGTCCCAAATGTCCCCGAAATTTTGCCACAGGCAAAAGAAGAGAAAGGAGATTTACTTCCTCCTACACTCAATTCATCGTGTCGTTAACAAGAGGATGCTTGTCGTCCAATGCGGACCACATGGTCACAACACACATGAAAAAACATGCGGGTCAAAACTCACGCATGCGCATTTTGCAATCATGTCGTTTCAGCCGATCCAAACTAGTGATATAACGGAACTGTGAATAACTTAAGTTATCCTAAGATAGCGCTTTTAATGTTAAAGTATCATTGAATATACGCATACATTTTTAACAACAAAGCGTTATCTGTGGATAACTCTATTAATGTGAAAAAAGGATTCCATACGCGTCACAGAAAAATATACTCGTCGGTCAGTTTTTACGGCGGGCAGGTGTAAAAAGGGGCGACATATTTTGAGAACTATCAAATTATGAAAAATCGTATTTAGCAAGATTTTGATTGTGTACGCAGGATTATTACTTGGGCGTTATGTGATGATACTGCATTGATTACACACTCTCATCCACTTCTTATTGTTTGCCAAAGAAAAGCAAATCATACAAGGTCATGTTGTATAAAATAACTGGAGCAAGCAGAAGGCCTTTATGTTAAGCCCCATTAAGCCCCTAACATACCTGTAAAATAAAAACATTAAAAACATGTTAAGAATTCGTTACAACAGATTGAAAAAAAAAAAAATAGAAAGAATAAAAAAGATGTGAAAAGTCAATAATGAAAATGAAATAAAACAAATTGAAATAAAATAATAATATTAAACTACTTTAAAAACTAAATAAATAATGAACCTTAAAGAATATCGAAGCACCGATGTTATTGTTCAAGTAACTTTGATTCAACAGATACTTTGAATTGGTTGAGAGACAGCGAGTTCCTTTCCACATTTTGAAAAATATTGTTCCATAAGGTAGGATGAAGAAAGCAGTCAGTTGAAGTCTAGTTTTGTTGACGATCGAGTATAGTTATTGGAAAATGGTTAGGGCAAACCCAAGTTACAAAGATATGTATGCATTTTATAGTTATCCACAAACTGATAACTTTAGTCATAGTAAACGTTCTGAAGATGTCAATCCGTCAAAAATAATAATCTAACAAGTGCGTTCTGACTTAAAGTGAAGTTTCTTATTGCTCGTGGTTAGTGCTTGCCCATACTATATAAGCAACACATGTTAGAGAACTATTTAGAAATAGAGATATATGGTTTTACTGTCCGAATTCCAAGGTTTAACGCAATATTATTTTGGATATTACGTTTTTGGGAGCATCCAAAGTAGGACGACTTCAACACATGGAATGATGAAGTTTTGGGTTGTCTTTTTTTTATCGTGACTCGCATGTACTACACGCAAGTTTGTGAAATTTTATTTTATGTTTGTTTGGTTTTTTGCTCCTTTTTATGTTAAGCTGTGTGTTCTGAATATTAGTCACTTCACTTTCCTCGCTGCAATTTCAAAATTTTCTCATGTAATAGAAGGGATGCATTTTCGCATTCCCTTGACTTCTTCTTGCTCCTGATATTCTGATATTCTTGAATGCTAGCAAGATTGAATATATCGTCTTCAAACATGCTCGAAAGTCGTTTGACTATGAATTCAGGCTACGTATCAATGGAAAAAGGCTTTACCCTAGTTCCTCCATCAGATACCTTGGAGTTTTACTAGATGCTGACTAAAGCTGGACGTATCACACCAATGATGTTGAAATCTCAAGAGGGCCAATGGTGCCTTAGCTAAACTTCGTCGTTCTGTCCCCTCTTCAGTTTTGCTCCTTGCTTAATATGCGATTTTCCACTCACACTTGCAGTACTGCTGCAAAAATTTGGAGTCAGTCCAACTCTACTTTTATCAACCGTACCTGTGTCCTCCAAAACTGTGCTATATGAGGATCGTGGCCTTCAAAATGCCTGGCTACTCTGCCAAGCGTCTCTATGCAAAGTTTGGTGATCTCCGGTTTTCTGACATGGTTAATTTGCAGAATGTTGTTTTTCTGCACCAGCTGTACCGTAATGACACGCCTCCGATACTCCATAGTACTTTTTCTGTTGATTTCACCCATGCCCATCCTACTCGTGCGTGCATAAAGTTCTGGTTTATTAGATTTGCCTACTGTCCAATCGACCTGCTTTGTTAAAAATTCTGTGAGGCTCAATGCTGTCCGCTCATGGAATTCCATTCAATCTCTCATGCCTTTTGAACTAACGAAACTAGAGAGAGGTAAATATGAACTAAAGATATGTTGCATAGCCTCTTATTCTGATTGCTCTCCCGCATTTCTCAATGAACGTTTATCTTTACTTATATGTTATCTTGTCCTGTGCGTCCTGTGATGTCCCTGTTGTGTCTGAACCGGGTGGCCATTGCCTCGCATTAGCTTTTGCTATAAGCAATGATCTCCCTGTAATACCATTTACCTCATTACTACTACTATCTACTTTTATTTTCTTTCCGCCTCTATTTTGTTTCATTATATGTTCCAGTCAGCTACTTCTCCCTTTTTAACCAAGTTTTTAATTGTTATTTATATAATAATATATTTATAATAATGTATCTATATTTTAAAATTTTGGACGAATAGCCATGTAATGTGGAAATGCCAAATATATTTTCATTAATAAATAATAATAAATAATAGTTTTATAAGTTATTTTATTTGTTACTATTATTTATTCATTTTCCCTTAATTTTGTACATTGGTATACAGAATAAAGCTATCTTATCTTATCTTCTTCCTCTTCCTCTTCCTCCCTCCTCCTCTCTCTCTTTCGACTTTTTCCGCATTCCACACGCCCACTGTGCCGGGGTGGCGCAGAATCACCCAATCTGATTTTTACTGAAATGAAAAAACACAAAACCTGGGCGCGAAATGGAATGAAACAGGCCACCACTACACATTGAATATGGTAACCATACCTTCATAATAAATTTTTTCCGCATTGCTGACGAACAGACTAGAATAGAGAGAGTAATCTAATCTATCCATAGATAATGTTTCTGTCATGTTAAATAGTATTTTAAAATTATGAATATACTGGTTATTATGATATGGTAACAGCTTACCTTCCGTAGGCGATCTCTGACAGGATTTTTGCGTCCAACATGATAAAGTTTTTTAGGGATATTTCATTTTTAAACTGTTATATCTATTTACGCAGTGCATATTTGTTATGCATATTATAGGGATATTTCATTTTTTTATGCATTTATTTATGCAGTGCATATTTATTATGCATAGGGACATTTCTCATCACAAAATGATTTTAGATTATGGTGATTTATTAATGGGGTAAAAGGTTTCCACTGATTTGATTAATAGAAGAATGAAGTTATATTATTTACAAATTTAAAAGTTGTGCACGCGAACAAAATACTATTATAATTGTCTTTTGTTTTGTGATACTTGTGACCGATTTAGTAATGTCTCTACACATCCAAGAGGTCCACAATGATGCAATATTTCATGTAGTAGTAGATTATACTGTTTGATTCCATTCTTTGCATCATGGTATACCCAGGCATCAGTGGTTTGCTGGGAATACCGTCTCTGTGCCCAATTACGGACAGCCTTCGTAATAACGGACATCAAAATATAAACAAACATTCTTGTCACGAGATAGACATGAATTCTTGCCAAGTTCATCACGTATAACTGAATAAAATGTTTTATGAAACATAGCAATCCAATAGAGAGCAATTAGCAGCAATACTTGAAGAATAATGGATCGTGAAAATCATAATGGCTTATATTTCAATACTCAGTAAAAAGTGTCCTCCCCCACTGTGATTGACGTACAAAAACTTTATTTATTTGACGTGTTTTATGATAATAACTTTTCTAAAAGCATGATCTAAAATCATTTTCATTCCTCAATTCATTTTTAAACATGAATTTTCGACCTGTGGATATTTCATGACGGAGGTGGCCATTATTATTTTTTATCCGTAAATATGGCTACCATTGTCACACGGAGCTCATAAAAATATGCATGATTCTCAAGAGAGTGCAGTCTATTTTAAATCTTTAAAGTTTAGAAAAATAAGTTCTAAATGGCATATTGGTAATTTTCTAGCGTTCAAATAAATTTAATTATCTCTGAAGTTTGTTTTATTGCAGTTTGGTTGACAGTACGGGATGTGCCATGTTTTTAATTTACAGACGGTTGGAATTATGTTTTGATCGATGTCCGTGATTACAAAGGCTTCCGTAATTAGGCACGAAGACGGCACTAAGCAGGTATTTATCGAGCTCATTCTTGAATTTGTCTTTTTTGCATCCAAGATTTCTTAAATAGGTTGGCAGGGCTGGTCGTGAGAGGCCTGCAATCGCACGCGCACGCCTCGGCACACACCTAAAAAAAAAGAGACGTGTGCTCTATCGCACACCTTAATCTTACCAGGCGTGCAATAAACAGATCTTTTCATGATCAAGTTCAAAAAGATATTGCGCAAGAATTACGTTATTGAAATTACAACAATCGGATTATAGAAAAATGTATATAGAAAAACAATGTTCTTACTTCATTTTGATAAATAGGAAATAATGTTCATAAATCATAGTAACTTTCAAAAGCCTTTCAAACAAAGTGTTTTGTTAATTCAAAATATTTTTGCAAACAACACCTGTACGCAGATCAATTCAGGAAATTTTGTTAATCCATTCTAAATATAGTTATAAATTATGCTGTTATAGTTACATAGTTGTTTTCCGTTAACTAACAAAGATGTATTTTGATAATTGAATTTTCACGTGTTACATCAATAAAACACGAAGAACTCGTAGTTAAAAAAAAGAAAGCATTGATATGCACTGAAGTGGAAGATAAGGGCTGCAATGCCTCCAGTGTTTGGGGTTCACTGGTTAAATCATCTCCCCGACTTCAATAAGTAAAATTCCATCATTTGTAACGAAATTTGGGAAGGCATGGTATGGCACTCCTTACCATCTTTGTCTGATTTTTCTATGATTGTTACAAGGTAGTACTGTGGTTTTGTATGTTATGTTATGTGCTAGACTTAAAAATTTCAATCACATAAAGAAGACTGATAAAATCCAAAAATAACATGGTAAGTAAAGCTAAGGCTGACTGTTAGAAGGTTCTGGAAAGACTTTCTTGGGGGTTTTAAAAGATTGTTATTAAAAAATTCAGAATCAACACAAAATTTCAAGATTCCAACTTTAGAGGAATGGATCTTTAAACTGTAGAAAGACTTCATAAACAACTTTGTGAGTTCTATCATCCCCTAAAATATCGTTTTGGATGTAGGAATCCCTTTAAAAATGTTATCACACATCTCAGAATGGGATCAGAAAATGAAAGTGATAAAGAAGTAAAATAGCAGCACATGCAAAAATTTACAGAATAGTTCAAAATCATAAGATAAACTTTATTATCATTTCAAGGGGTGTTTTTTTATAAAACTATATTCCTCTTTCATGTATACCATTAATAGGAAGATTTAGGCTTTTCTTTATATTTACATGCTAGCTAGTTTCACTTTTAATTTTTTTCTTCTTTTTTGCTTCTTGTGTTTAGTTAAGAATGTATACATACGTCATGCCAGCTTATACTTGTTCTTTTGATCTCTTGTTCTTTCTCACATATTCATAATCTTATAGGTAGTATAAGTAGCATTTTGCTTGCTACTTGCATTTTCATTGTCAAAGGAATGGTTTTAAAAGGGTGTTGCTTCCCTATGACATTTCTCTGTATCTCCTTCCACTTTTACTACTTTTTTTTTACTTTTTCATATATTTTACTATTTCATAATTAAAACTGCAAATTCTGCTGAGAGCATTTACCAGAGTTCACTCAATGAAATTTAATGGAATCTCCATTGTATGACATTGTATACATTGTATAAACGAGTTTCCTAGTGGCAAATGTTTATAGAGATTAGTGTGTTGTTTGCTCGATAATTGCTATATGCTAATACAACATGCTAATTATCAAATCGGTTTTCTGTACATTTGGTTGTTCTCTTTACACTTTAAGATTTTATCTACTTATTTGGTTCTTAGGAAGCCATTTAAAGACTAATGTGAAGAAAAGATTTCTTTCTTTTAAAAGGATGATTTATAATTGTTCAGAGAATTAAAATTTTGACAATATAGGTAATCAAGAATATGTGCAAGTTTTTTGCCTGCCTTCTTAGACACTATAGTGTAACTTAGTGTAAAATTTGCCCATGTATATCCCTCTCATTATTTTAAAGAAAATGAAACAAATAGAAGTTATTGTAGCTAATAAACATTCAGGTATCGTTATTTAAAATTACAATTAAAATGTTCAAAGTTTGAGCACCTTCTATAATAGCCGATTCTCCGTTTGTCTGTCACGCAAAATGGTAGATTGAGATGTGAGAGAAATTATATCTTTTGAAAAAACGTCAGTGTGAAGCCATTCCATTGAGACCCAATTAGAACGTGACATTAAGGAAAGTTTTCGCGGTAACCAATAGGGATAACTGACGTTTTTTGGGGTCCGCAATACAGGCGATGGGGGGACAAAAAATTTGGGTCTAATTTTTTTGGGGGACGGGCCTGTGACGTCATCAAAATGTTTCATCAACGCTATCTCTGTAACGATTGATCGTATGAAAACGATCCCATACATTTTTTTGATCAGTGATTCGAGCTCTACAACATGGGTACACTTACCATTGCCAATTCCTTAATTTTATTTTTCGTGAACTGGATGCAGGCTGAACATCGGCGGCGAGTGACGCCGCCTTGGCATCTAGTATAGTAAAATAGCATTAACAAACATCCATTGACAGCCTTTCCCCAAATAAGGTTGCTGCTTTTTTTTCTTATTTCAACTAGGTGAAGAAAAAACAAGCTTATTAGTGTAAAGAAGAACTTCAGTATTTTCGTGAACAAGGCGTTTTTCTCCAAAACTTTTCGATGAAACATGGAACAGCTAATAATTTTATTCACTTGTGCCACTGTGTGAGGTATATAGTTAATAAAAGTTAATATGAAAAAAAAAAAAGATTTTTTTCTTCTTAATTTTTTTATTTACTTATGTAAAACCTCTCAGCCAGCACATTTGTTAGAAAATCTCTGTTAAAGAGTGCATTTCTATAAAAATACACACAAGCAATAAAAGTGCTCTCCATTGCAGTGACTTTTTGAAGATTTTGTCCACTGGGGTTGTTTGAATCAACTGATGTCCATATGTGATATACATTTTGTTGTTGTCAAGATTTTGTGTTGTTATTATCTTTTCGATCCTTAAAATTGATGTCATTGAATTTATTTTGACACCCTAAAATTTTTTTTCTTCATAAATGTCAAATACATATGAGAAGAAACATGAGTAAAGTGTTATAGAAATTCAGTGCTTTACCTGTTGCTTATACAATGAGAAATTTTATCAAATTGTAAAATTATGGTTTAAGTGGTTTTGTAGTAATTTTTACATTTTTACATACAACACAAGTCTTTTTACATAATTTAGCAGTATTTACTGAGATATGTTTGATCAGCCTGACCTTCATCTACTGATATGGATTATAAAGTCAATGTTTCAAAACACAAGTCTCATCTGTTCTCAACAAAGCACTCCTTTCACCATAAAAGTCCCTCCTCCTTTGTTCTGCTTACTTGAATAAATTTTGATACAAGCTTTGAGTTTACCTAAGCTTCTTCTGTTAAAGGTCATTCGGGTAAGAAAAAGAATAACACATGGAGATACAGTTTTGGATGTAATTGTATACATCGATATGTTACTTAAATGATTGCAAAAAATCATTATATTCATGAATATTGTTTTCCCACAAAATTGCTAATGTTTAGTGAGGTTTTTATACAAAATTTACATTGTAATATCTGAAGACACACAAGTTCGAAACAAAAACACTTTTATGTTTCAACTATTGCTATAGGCACTTCTGAGTGTGGATTTATTGATTGAAAGTCACAGGTTGTTTAATACAAGGTTCTTCATTTTTAGCTTAATCGTTGATCAAGTGTCACTGATATCACTATCTAGATGGATTGTCTTTACTAATATAGATCCATGATTAAGTCAAATAAAGAGCCAAGCTAATCCATTTATGTACTCTATTTCTTCTACTATTTTAACTTGTGATAATTTTATTGTTTTGTTTTAACCAATCTGCTTAATCTTTCTTCAGTCCTCTTATTATATACCAATCATTTTGTACGGATTTGTTTTAGATTAAGTGTATTTTATCGATTTAAGCTTCACCGAGCTAAGATTAACCAGGATTTGAACAAGATGTTGGCAACGTTTTAAAGATGGTAGATGTAAGTTATGATGGAAGTGATCGTTGGGTTGTTCCTGATGACCGACAATTGGCTTTGAGGGGGCGGTATGTTGTGTTGATTATTTTGAAATATATTTTCAGTGGAGTTTTGATCAGTGTATATATATTCGATCCTGTGTTTACGACCATCTTGAAAAAAGTGACCACCTTTCCTATATAGAAAATGTATGTCCCTCCCCCTGTTAGTAATTTTTGTAGAAAAGCTTATTGTATGAATGGGCCACCTGTATTTATAATGTGGCCATTACATACAAGATGATTGGCAGTTTGTAAATCAACAATATTAATGGTTTGAGTGTTTTCTTGTAACATGATCACATTGTTATGATCATTGTTAATGGTAAAATGAGAAGCTATTGCAAGGAATTTTCTTAGAAATGATTGCTCTATAAATTATGAATAGAGTTTGTTGTTTTCAGGTCATTACATTCAATTTCTTTTTTCTCTTGAGTCTTAAGTATTTTAGATTGATCAGAATTCGAACCAGAATCTCAGAATTTCCTGTTTAAATGCACACTAACTTAATGAACAATGTTTTGCATTGTGATTGAGAAAAATAACTATAATTATATATATTGCATATTGCGGAAAATTTTGCTATGCAATTGTATAATAAACACTTTTATATATATGTAATAAATATTTCACTCTGATGATGAGCTCTTGCTTGTGAGGTGGAACATACAGCACAACAAAAATGTTTCTCGTTATCCTGTGCCTCACCAAACTGAATGCCCCAATCAATACTTACAATTATACTGAAGGTTATATTTTGGCTTAATTAAGTTAAGTTGTTTAATTATCACCGATGCTTCTAATGCAAGATTATAAGCTTAACTTGAAGCCGGTGCAGCTGTTTCGATTTAAATGACTATACAATAAATACGGTGAAAGCTGTGTATAATGGCCACTCTGGGACCCTTGCATAAGTGTTCACTTTATGCAGGTGGTCCAATACTGATTTTTATGAAAAATTACATCAGGTCGAGCTTGAAGTGGTCATTTGAGAGACGTGATTTCTGGAGGTACATTGTTTTCACATAGATTGTGGTGTCACATGAAAACATAACCTTTTGTATATGGTCTGCTTAAAAGTTTCGAATTCAAACAGCATTGATTATTTCTTTTTAAGGCTTGAAACTGGCTGGTCTAGTTATAAAGGAAATGTTTTTAGTCATGGATCAAATTTTTCCTTAACAGAGGAAGAACAGCAACGGATATTGTCGGTGTTACAGAAGCAGGAAGTGAAACAGAAAGCAGAAGAGAGAAGGATTGGGTAATTTTCTTTAGTATTTAAAGCGATGTGTTTACAGAAAGGTTCCTTTTCTCAAATGGGGGACATCATGCAGAAAGCTAAACATGTACTGGTAAATGTTTCCTCGTCTTTTTTATTGAATTATAATCTAGTTTCTGGCGTTTATTTGGCATAGGTTGCTTGTGAAACGTTTAGAAGATATGCGCAAGAATGTTCTTGGAGATGGACAAACCACTTGTTTGATTTGCGGTACCAAGACGGGTCTGTTAAAAGATTCGTCTCATTATTGTTGCAAGTGTCGACAGGTATGGTGCTTTACTTGCAGATGAGCCATGTTGTTTGGATTTGATTTTGATAATTTTCACAAATAGCTAAAGTGTGAAAAAAGTAGAGAGGTGAAATTTCATGCCTGTTTTTATCAGCTGAACTTTCAATATGTGCCACCATTTAATTTTATTATTTGCTTAAAAATGAGTGCAGGTTAATCCAGCTAGAATTAAAACGAGAAAACGAAATAACAAACTGTCATTTTTATAACTCTTTTGCTGTTCTTTCAAGTTATTGTTTTTAGATGGTCTGCTCAAAATGTGGACTTGAATGTTACTTAAACTCCAAAGATTCTTCTAGCAAAATGTATTTCTGTGTGATTTGTAATGAGGACAGACAGGTATTTATTCATGTTGTGTTTACAAATATTTATTTCTATGATTTATTTCCTTTTGAGATTTATTTTTTTTCCATTTTTGTTTCAGCTTTGGAAGCGATCGGGAGCGTGGTTTTACAATACCATTCCGAAATACGAGTTAACTGATGAAGAATTTTATCCAATGACTCGATCAGTTAGTTTCTACCTTGTATCGGGTGGTCATCAATTAGGAATAGAAAATCTCTCCAGTAGCTTTCTACCAATAAGAAAAATACACAAAGTCTTTGTATATGGCTTTTTTCACTTATAGTTTCTATGTGTTATTTTTACTTAGCTTCCATCTTCAGGATAACGAGCTTCCCCAATTTATTGAAATAATGAAGAGTCTATTCTTATTTTCAGGGCACAATTAATTATCACCAGGACAATCAAACGACACAGCCGATTATTTCTAAGACTCTATCTGGACAAAGCAAATCTTCAAAAGAATCTTACACTATTATACGTAAGTAAATTTTGTTACAGAAGATTAATGAAAGTATTCACTCCTGCTTGAAGATCTGAAAAAGATGAGGATTAAAGTCAAGCACAGATTATTCTTACTGTAATCATCAACATAAGTAATAAGAATAAACAGAATGGCAGCTGGAGTATTTGGAAATAAGAAACTTTTCCTCTCTCGCTAATCCCTAGTTGTAAATATTTAGTTGAAGTATTATAACAACTTTTATGGTATTTCTGTTTGTAGATAGAAGTGGTACAATTGATGATGCCAGTGACGATTCCGATATAGAAACATCGTCTTATAAAGCCTTTGATATTCCGGAGGACCAGCGCTCTATCACCTGGCATGGCCAAATTGATGTGGACGAAGAAAATATGCTTGGTCGTAGTAAACGTTCCTCGAATGTCTTGACTACCAGGCCTGATAACCTTGCAGGTTTTATGAATGTTTGATTGTTTCTTCTAACAGCAAGACTGACAAAAACCCACTATGATGAAGAGCATTTTAATTGCAATAATGTGTATATTTCTATAGAAATGCATTTCTTTGACTTTACAGTAATTTTTTTAACAAATTTTAGATAGAAAATCTTCTTGGATGCGGTTTAAGTACTTTAAATGCACAAAAAGGTTGCGAACAGTAGTAGTTACGAGCAGCCTGAACTGATAAAGGTCGCGTACATTGAAAGTCGCGAGACACCATTTTGAGAAAAATGTTTGTTCGCATGAAATCTTAAATAAATTAAAGCAATATCGAGAAGTTTTCCTCTAAGGACATCATTTTCAATTCTTCGGGGCTCACTTTTCTCGAAACGAGGAAGAATGGCTGGAACTTCGTGAAAATATTTAAAAGTCGCGAATCCTAAATCAGAAAAATGTCGCGTACACAAAATATCGCGAAAGTTGCGACAATTTGCTGGCAACAATTTCTGCTCGCAATGTTTTGTGTTCTCGACTTTTTGTGACTTTAAGGTGGTTGAAGCATCGATATGTCAATTATTTTCTTGTGTTTCATTCTTGTGTAGCTCCTTCCATTGCGTTTACTTCAAGTATTGTTGAAGACCACCCTGCCACAAACGATGATGATAAGAACTTTTATGGTAGTCAATCCAGTTTGTCGAAATTCAGAGATTCTCCAAACATCAACCAGAAACGAACGCATTCCTTTGACCGGCAAACGTCTGAGGGTAGTATAGCTTCTGTAGACGCAAAAGAAAAAAAACACAAGTTAGGAATAAGAAAGCCATGGCGAAAGAAAAGCAGAGACAACGAAAGTGCACACTCATCCCATGATCAAAACACTACGCAACAACTGTCAAACGGTCAAGAAACAGTCGGCGATAGTGTGAGCAATGCTAGTAGTGAACAGGATATAGACTCCATGTTTCAATCGTATAAAACAGAGTCCTCTCCAACTCCTGATAAGAAAGAATATCATGGTAAGGCCAAATATTTTATTACTGATGTTTTTTTGATAAATTAAAAAATAAGTTTATAAGTTATTAAGTTATTTTCCTTTTAGTTTTTGATGTCTCCCCAGTATCACCTTTTTCAGTTCTAAAAGAACGTTTTTCAATGATGGTCATGCGAATAAACGTCCTTAGGGGCTTAAAAAGTACCTACATTGATTATAAGACTTGCCACAGCTGTCAGGTCAAACTACATGTTGTTTCTAGGTAAATATGGAATGGTGGAATTTACACTGCAGTATGACCCAAACACACAAGAGTTGTTAGTCATCCTACATAAGTGTAAGGTGAGTCCAAGTTTCTGATGTAATTCGTACGACATATAATGCGACCCCCCTAAATTCAACGTGTTGTTATTTAGGGCTTAAAGAGTGACAAGGGGAAGTCTCCGTCGACCTTCGTGAAGACCCTTCTATTACCAGAGGCAACAAAGGTATCAGACTTTGTTAGTGATATTGGCCTTTTTTGGTGACGACTGGAGAAATATTTGGGGTAACTCACATCCTTCTTACGTACCTGAATATTTAGGCGTCAAAAAAGCGTACAACTACCATCAAACGAACATCGGATCCAGTCTTTGATGAGACGATTGTATATCATGGCATCTCTGAAACAGACATACAAAACAGAGGACTAAGGTATGTTTTGTTTGTGTTTTTTATGTAATTATGCAGTCTTACGAAGTCAAATCTGCAATGTCGCAAAACAGGAGTAAAAGTCTGGAAACTTCTGTGATAGAATTATGTATGCATTTACTTCTCAAGCCAGGATGATTTACACACATTTACCCACTTTGGCTTAAGCGTAACTGGCCCCTGATAACAGCCAGCCATTTTTGAGTGATTGTGACACTCATTGTATTCTTCACTTCAGGTTATCAGTAATGGAAGAAGGAAAAATTGGATCTGGTGAAATTATTGGAGAAACTTGTATACCCTTGAAAAACCTGACGACCAGACCTGTTCAACAGTTTCGTCGAATTCTTGATGCCCGCAGTAACGTAAGCCTATCTGTTTCCTTCTTATACCTCATTCACACCAAAAATTAAAACATGTTTAAATCGTGTTATATTTTCCGAGCAGCCGTCCTCATTGCAATTAAACTTGGCTTAATACGAAAGTTCTTAATTTAACCAGGTGAAATAAAACAGTACCACCAACATGTTTTGAAGCTAAAGTAACTTCGTTTGAAATATTGCAACTAATATTGCTCGTTATAAGATTCTATCGTGGAAAGGAAACACGAACGGTAATTGGTAAATATCTTCTGAAGATGTATTTGAAGAACGGTTGTGTTGCCTTCTCGGTTTTTATCAATATTGATCTGGCATTCTTTGTTGCTTTTTACCAAACATTGTAAAGGGACACAAATTCTTTAGTATTTCATGGTTCACCTGGTCTAGGTATTCAACGATAACTATCTGTAGCTAATAGTCGATAAGTACAATTGATCGTAACATTCCGTATAATTTAATTCGAACTTAATATTCTCATAGCCGTATTTTTTAAAGCGCGCTTTACTAATACATGTTTTGTTGGTACGAATGGGATGTTAATAGATCTAGCTAGTATTGTCTTAACTGAGTGATTTGTGAATACAGGATGAGTCGTTGTTTTTGGATAGCAAGAATACCGGGCCCAACCCTGGTCGTATCGAGATCGCATTGCATTATCTCTCAAAACATGAGAAACTGGTGGTGGAAATAATACGTTGCGCTGGTTTGAAAGCTCTTGATCCGAATGGCTATTCTGACCCTTACGTGAAACTGTGAGTTCAAAACAGTGCCTCAGTGGGTAAATTCGTTGAAAATTACTGCGAAGGAGTGCATTTCTAAAGAAATATATAGACTATTTCAATAATAATGCTCTTCACCGCAGTGGTTTTTGACGATTTTGCCAACTCGGTTATATCGGTGACGTACCAACTGCTTGTTCAATAGCTACGTCACATTCGATCGTTTCCCTTAATATATTTAATAGTTACATACGTTTGCATTATACCCAGTGGTCAATTTTGTTGGAAAATCACTGTGAATGAGTGCATTTTTATAGAAACATACACACTGTTTCAATAAAAATGCTCTTCATCGCAGTGATTTTTAGAAGATTTTGCCCACTGAACAATGCAGACCATGCAATTTTATGACTTCAAGATTTTTCATGAAAAGGTTGTTTTTCTTCTGACTTGCGACGATGTCGAAAGTAACGTAATAAATGAAAGGTTTAGTATCTTGTTTGAAAGAAAACGAAACACAAACGATGGTGATTTGTGGTTTTCATTTCAGCTATCTGCTTCCAGATCCGCATAAACGAACGAAACGAAAAACAGCTGTCAAAAAAAAGACGTTGAATCCCGATTTTAACGAGGTAGTTATGACGCATTCGTCATTAAATGCATTGTTCAATCGAATGTATTGTTTCATCGAATATATTTCTCTATCGAATGCGTTGTTCAATCGAATGTATTGTTCCATCAAATGTATTGTTTCATCGAAAATGAATCTGAACATAACTATTCTACGCAGGAATTCCACTTCAGCATCGCTCACGGAGAGCTAGCAAAGAAGACACTTCATGTGTCTGTATGGGATTACGACATGGGCAGAGCAAACGATTTGATTGGTTAGTATGTTATATGTCGCTTGTACAAATCATGGTTACATCTGGATTTTATTCTAGCATGTTTATGCTCTTTGTGAGAGTGCTCCCTTTGACAAATATGTGAGCTCACCCGCATTTGGAAGTCTTCACCCGTATGAAATTGTATACTCTGAATCACCCGCGTCAACTAAATTATCACCCACGGAAACCTATAAATCAGCTGATAGTTACCCCATACTAAAGAATCCATATAGAATTCTCATAGGCAGACGTCAGGATGTGACTTCGCCGCCCTCCACAATATCGGAAAGGCAAGAAAACCTCCTGGGTACGAGGTTGTCAGGCTTCCCTAAATATTCAACGAAGGCTAAATGCAAGTTGTCACAAATTGTTACCTTAAAGGCTTATTCAGAACGCAAACATAGAAGACACGAAAATATTTCCCAGACCTCAACCGTGTATTATGGTCGCTTTTTTGCACTTCGCTCAAAAATTAAAAATTACAGCAATCACCCGCCTAATTTATATTTGGGGTTCACATCTTCTCTGCCTTTATGAGAGTTTGACCAGCCAAAGTGTTCTTCCTTCTTTTGTCCCTCCCGTGGACACACAAGAAAAAGAGAACTTGCAGCCATTGGCGACGGCCATGCATCATGTGAAACAAAGCCTTCTTTATAAATATTCCATCTATGTTCTGTGTAGCGACATGACGTCAATCTTTCGTGACTTTTCAGGGGGTGTTATGCTTGGAATTAATTCGAGTGGTGATGCTTTGCGTCACTGGTACGACACCCTGAAGACAGCCGACAGACGAGTGATAAAGTGGCATACGTTAAGCGAACATTGCCCGATCTTAAACGAGTAACCGTCAGCCAGCAATTAACTGTCGTTAATAGTTCTGTCGGACGATCTTCGGATTTGTGGATATTGCAGAGGTGATGGACAATTAATGTGTTCCTTTTTATGGGAATGTTTTAGTTAAATTTTTGTAGATTTCTAGTCGATAGCGAGAGGTATATATTTTCCTTGTTTTTTCTCTGCCTGCATCGTAATTTTTTTCACGATTATATAAAGAAATTCATGCACATACACAAAGTACTAGACACACAACAACAACAACAACGACATGTTTTTTTAAACTAAAGCCTGGTTCAAACGAAGGATAAATTCAACGCCAAACACTTTTGCTGGATGCGTTTGTAATTGGAAAACATCCTCTTAAAAAGATGATGAGCTAATGAGATAATAAGAGAGAGAACCAATCACGTTCTTTCTCTGGCATTCCAGCGTTCCGTTTCTGTCCGGGGAAAATTCTCCAGAATTGAAAAGTCACCTTTAATTACAAAAGCAGGAGTAGAACAAGATAGCGTTAGATATGAAGCCATTGTGAGGAATGTGTGCAACAGCATAAATGACAACGAAAATTACGCACTAGTCTGCTTCATACCCAAAAAATATTAGGCTTGTATATGTAATACGTTTAGACTAGGTTTAGGATGACATTATCTTACGTGTACAGACTATTTTCATGTGAAAATTATTAGGAAGTTTATAGTACGCATAAATTGTGAAATTGGTTATGGTTGAAATATTTTTAAATAAGACGATTTGAGAATTCCACTTTCTCTTGAAGGTTCCACACAATTTTATATCAAATCTTTCCAAATATTCTGCAAGACTTGATTTTAAAGTTGTTTTTGTTTTTGTTTTTTGTTTTTGTTTTTTTTTGTTTTTTTCGTTGAAAATCTATAAAAAAATTTCGCGAAATCGGAGAAAAAACAGCAACAACGAAACAGCAAAATAAATTTTTCTTGCCTTCCTGGATAACTTATAAATTTCCTCTATCTAAATCAAATTCCTCATAGCACCTATGGTTGTTAATATTTAATACTGTTTGTGAATGGATCAATGATTTCAATACAGTCATAATTATGTACGTTTACGATTTTCATCGGATGTAAAAATACATCGGTCGTATGCTCATCAAATATTCCTTGAATATTTCATGTCGCTTTTCTCTCGTTCCCCACGGTTTGCTTTTCTCTGAACATACATAAGTGATGAGTATGTATTGACATTTTTCTTTAAATAACTTCGCTTATAGAGGAGATTGAGAAACGAGCGAGTCTTCGGACGTGAACAAGCGTCAACTCTATTATAATTTTTTTCACGAATAATTTGGAAGCAATTTAATATGGAAAGATTATTTTCATGGAGAACCGTTATTTGTTAGAGTTAATTATTACATATATATTACATTCACACACTGTATATGCTCTGTGCGAATTCTCTGCTTTGGTTTTAACTGAATCGTTGTCATGACTGGTGCGAATATCAGTGTTTATTTGGGTTCGTTAAACCACAGCAAGTTAGAGCTCCCGTTTACTAATGAAATACCAGCTTGGTTTACAATCACCTTCGCCTCAATTAATGGAGGAGGGTTCTGTTTAAACACACTTTCCTTGTGGTTGCTTGCGACAAGAAAATTCGTGTATCGCTGTAAAGTAAACGCGTTTATTGTGTCCTTATGTCTATCAGATTTTTTGGTAGCTCTGTCCAGTTTTTACTTCCTGGCCACGATTACGTCGAACGAACTGAGTCCGTTTTCCAAGAGAGTAGCGACTATTGTATTTGGATTTGCGTTAGAGACGTCCCTAATGAGCTTGTGGTGTTTGAGTTATGAAAGACTAACTGCCATTCGTAAGCCGTTTCAATACGCCGAGATTTTAACGACGGCTCGGGTGATTGGCATCCTCGTCATTGGTTGGGTGTTCTGCATTTCTCTTCTTGCCATGCAATTCGCGTTCGGCTTTATATACCGACATGAACGTTATGTTTACATCAACTGGATCGTGTTTTCAACTTTATCCATTGTCTCGATCACGTTTTTGGCTTTGGTATACATGTACTTAATTTCGGAAATTCGCCGGCACTCTTCACATATAAGGTCCTGCTCAATTTCTAGACGTCATGACGATTTTCTCACAGACGTGTCGTCCAGTGATCAAATAACCGAAGTTACGTTTGCTACGACGAGTAGTGACGACTCAAAATTGTCAAGTCCTGATCTTGATTTAGCAAACAGGCATCACAACTTTAAACAGAGACAAGACAGTGTTGACTTGCTGCGAGTAGCGCTTTGCAATAAGCGAGACAACAAACGATCGTCTTTCGAAAAAAGAAGGTTATCGGCCCGAGAACAACTCATCAAAAAAGAACGACGGTCGGTGTTCTTCTGTTTATGTGTTGTCTTTTCATTCGCAGCAACTTGGTTACCAGTAACAGTGTTTTTTACGCGATGTTTGATCGCCCATACTTGCGAACACGACGACAATCTTCTCTTCATATGCACATGCTTGGTTTCCGCCAATGCTTTGCTTGATCCGATATTATATTTCATCATCAAAAGAGAATTCCGTAACTTTTTCTTTGGGAAACTCTGCAGATATCGTTTGAGACGAAAAAGCGATGAAAATCCGCGTGCAAGATAACATCACTTGGTTAGCTTTCTACGAATAATGTTCATTTGCGAACACAGGGTTTTTATTTTCGCTTCAAATATGTCACCAATAATTCCATGGATAAGTAGGGTTTTTTTGTTTACGTCTATGGTCAGTTTCTAGTACACTTTTCTTGGTGTTAGTCTCATCAAAATTGTATGGGTCGTCAGTTAGGACGGGGGTTAGGCTAACTCACGAAGTTTTCAACCGAAGCATAGATAGAGAAAATTCATACCAAAAAAAGTAGCAACCGAGGCTGCGTAATAGGTGCTACATAGTAAATCTGCAATGGAGGTAGGAATGTGTGGGAGACACAAACTAGAGGAAGGCAAAAATAAATGAAATTTGAATATCTAAATTGAAATCCTGTGAATGTCCAGCAGATAAAGGATTATTTTAAACTTGCTTATCGCCATTATCTTCAATACATATAGCGTCGATAGATAATTCTAAAGTTTTTAGTTTATTTATTTATTTATTTATATAATATAATATATTTTTACGTTCTCACACTTTGTCATTTTCTTCTCATGGTACAGCCTGGTAAGATTTTTGTCTTTTAATAAACCAGTGTTCGTGTGGTCCGTATTCGTGCAGATGAAAGGGGAGTTCGTGTTTTGGATCAGATATCTGCTCAGTTAAATTTTTACCATATCCCGCTCTTCCTAAGTCAACAGAAAAAAAACAAATGCATAAAAACTTTTACAAAATCCACAAATACTATGTGTTACCATGGATACATCAGTGTTGTTGTTATTGTCACTATGAGCATGTTTATCTACACCAATACGAGACCATCAAACTTATTGGTGAAAATTCTTATAAAAGCCTTTGAAAAAACGAGTCATCACGCGGCTAAGTACTCACTACCCCAAACAAATTTAACAAGACTTACATTTTCAAGTTTTTAGGGTCTCAAATTGGCAAATAAACTGTGTGCTATTCCGTACTATTTTAAAACGAACGAATAAAGGTAAGGTCTGGAGAATTACTTAATAGGCTTAAAAGGCTTAATATTTCTGTCTGGGTTAACGAGCGTAATGTCTCGTTATTCCAAACATAAAAAAGAGTGTTTTGACTAGGAAACATGGGATTGCAAATTGGTATCGTTTGCAATCAACGTAGGACGTAAAATGTTATTTTGTAAGAATGAGAGTAAATAACATATAATATAGCTTATAAACGTATTTTGAGCGGCGGAAATTAGAAATTGGGTATATTTTTTTTGTATAAAAATCTTGTAACTTGTTCATGAAAGAAACAAAAATAATGGTAGATTTAAGTGGGAATCCACGCTTGTATGACCAGCATGAAGACATCTTGTATAAATGTTTGGAAAGAGAAAAATAATCGATTGCTCATCTTCAATTATTGAATAGGTTGTTTCAATAAAAGATTTATCTAATTTGAGAACACGCTATCATATATTCATAAAAAAAATGAGCTTTTACGTCGATTGAGCTATCGTGAATCATCTATATGACTTTTTCAGAAGAATTTAATCTTTCATGACCTAGTTTTAGAAAAGAAAACAAAAAATAAATTTTAAAAGACCAACTTCAGACCAAGAGCCTTTTGACCATGAATGTCATGTGAAATCACGTAAGGTGTTGGGCACGAGTTTGTTGAAAGACCTCATGTTTAAAAATAAGACTTATTATCTTCCGTTAAAACAAGGCATGGGCACGAAGTCGGTATCATCGGTAGATCGACAAAATGGATGATTAATGATGTAAATTTAATCTGAAAGTATTTTCAAAAAGGTATTCATCAGCTTGGTGTTGCTTGGTAGCACATGACAATATGGCTTGCGACAGCCTAAGTCTGTTGCTGACGATGAAACAAAGAGAGACACACTGTGTGTACTATTGGGATTTTCTGTTGTTATAAGCAGCAGATTTGTAAAACATAGATGTAGATATCGTGCTGGAAATAAATATGCATAGTATGTCATTCTTACTTTATCAAACAAACGTATCTTTATAAATAAATAAATAAATCTTTTATGGATTTTGATTTCAGTACTTCTCATAATTCTCATAAATCCTAAATTCCAACCAAGCAATTTTTGGCGCCTTTCTTATAACCCTCCAGCTAAATAAGAGAAAAAGGAGTCTGAACACGAGGCTGATGGAATTCATTCGAAGATTTTAAAAAACTCAACTACGAAGATACTCTTGGTGAATAAAAAATCATTAGAAAGTAAAAAAAAACAAACCTAACTATGCCTTTCCCAGATTATATTACTTCAAAAATATGAAAAATCCAACAAAAACTGGTCAACAACAATTAATGACGTCATACAAACACTTTTTGCTAGTGGGTCATTCAATCAAGAAAAAATATGTCTCTTTTCAATTTCACTGTTTCCTTGGTCACATATTTCATTTTCCTCAGCAACTACTTTAGATTTCAAGCCAGTATAACTAAAAGCAAAAAAAACAAAACAAAAACAAAACAAAAAAAACCAAAACAACAACAACAAAAAAAACAAACAAAAAATAACAACAACAACAACAACAAATAAACATAGTATATATAAACAAATATATTTTACCTATCAAGATTATTTGCAGGATTTTCAGAGTGGTACATGTGATAGCATGAACATGAGTGTAACTAACGATTATGTTTTACGAGTTCTATCAGGACGTCAAAATTTCCAAGGACGATATGTATGCTGATCACACGTCACACAAATTCATTGGGAATAGTTAAATTTAACTCAACAATTTTCAACACTGTACATTATAGAATGTTGTGAACATGTAAGAGCGTGCAGTATTTTCAATAAACCAATCAAACTACCTCTAAGGGGTATATATGAAGATGAGCTGGCCCGGTTAGGCGGACTGGCTCACTTAGCCGAGACAATTTCATCTGGCCTTTATATGGAAACGAGCTGGCCCACCTTTTTATTTTTTTGTTTATCAAATAGTATGCGCATGCTATGAAATTAGCCCGCTCAGCCGTGCTAGCCCGGTTGTGGATGTTCATATCGAAAATTAAATTTATTGATTTATTATTAACGAATATTTATACAGGATAAGAACACTTCAACAATATATACAATAAAAATCGCTGTCATCAGCGTGTGTCCTATTGCAACAAACGTATAGTTTAAAAAAGTTATGAAAGCAAGATTATAAAAACAAGGCTAAAAGCAAAGGCTTAAAACATGCAAGCAGTTCAGGTGATCTACAATTTCGAAAAAAAAAAAAAGAAAGAACACTAACTAAGACTTGCTGTAAGGACCGGAGCCACAGCGGAGAAGTGCTTTCGAGCATACTCTGCAAGTTTAAGTGAAAGTATCCTCAAGAACACTCGCCCGCGGTGTGTACGCTTTAACGTATCCCTGGTCAGTTGCATTGCATTTGCTGAAAATGTTTTTTCAAAACACTTTAAAGTTCTTATCATGGCATTTCTTTCTAACATCTATGGGAACTCTGCTTTAAAAAGTTTTGCTCCCATGTATTTTAATGATCGACGTCCATATTCCGATTTCACTTTTGATACGATTATGAGGTATCCGTTGTTTCGAGTGTTTTGTATGGTTTCGTGTGGTGTATGCTGTAACCATCGTGAAATAACTCGCAGGTATTCATATTGATGACATCGTGAACAAATAAGCAAATTTTTCTTTTCATTATATAAACAAGATTAAAAGCCGGCACATCATCTCCACTTCCGTTATTATATAACTTCCATCGCACGTCGTTCTAGAGAATTTATTCGATTTTGTTGGGTCTGTGTGTAATTTGGTTTTAGCAGACTTCATTCCACTGAAGCGAGATCTCGGCAAATTGAACCGAGTTCTCGGATAGGCGGGCTGGCTCGGTTTTCATATAAACACACTCGAATAAAAAACAGCCCATTTAACCAGGCCAGCTCGTTTTCATATAAATACTCCCTGAGAACAATAAACGTTCGAATAAAAGAAAAAAAATGATTAATTGCACTGCCAAAGAAGGCGCCAAACTGAATAATCCTTAACGTTTGTGAGGTAGTGTTGATGTGATCAGTCTAGTTGAGATACAGATGTCTGCAAGCGACCTCATAGATTTTATTCTTTCTTGCTTTTCACCTTTTATCTTAAATTGTGTTTTGTCAAGTTGATAAACATTAGACTACATGTTAAGGAAGTTCGTTTTCATTAACATGTCGTTGAAAGCATAAGAAGGATAGATATTTCGTACAAGCTGAGAGGTACCTTGTCTGGACCAGTATTTTGTACTTTATACCCCGTATAAAGGACCTGTGGACCTATACACGTGAAAAAAGTCTTGATGGTTTACAATTACGGTATTTTTAGAAAAGCCTTATCTATTATTGTTTAAGGAAAGTTTCCAACAATTTCGCTGTGAAAGCAACTTCGAACCCAGGGTCTCTTGCCTTTTCGGTATACGGATATCATAAAGGCAAGAGACCCTGGGTTCAAGGCTGCTGTGAAAGGGCAAATTTTCCCACAAACAAAACATTTGTTCAAGCTGCTGCTAGAACATAATGTAGATATTTCTGAGATCCTGAATTTCATTAAACATTGCATTATGGTCTAGATCATTGGAGTATGGACTAGTGATTGTAATCATATGCTTTTGAGCATCATTTGAGATAAATTGTCCAGAACAAATCAAGCAGAGTAATTTATATATGAATGAATGGATGGAGTAATGAATAAACAATGCTGATATCCACAAAAAACGCATAACAACGTTTAAGATAATGAAATGTTATATGTAAAGTTGAGGGTTGCATTATGCTGATGCCAGTAGAAATAGAACAATTGAGAAATGGTCTGGGAACGAACAACTGTTTATTATTAACAATGCGTTCAAACAAAGTGAAAAAATGCTTGGTTCCATAGTGGCGATTATCTCACGAGAAAACTGTTGACACAATTTTTTTTCGACCTTAGCTATGTTTATTATCTTTAAGCATTGCAGGGAAGAAATTGCTAGATGAAAAATATATTCCTGTCATTGGTTAGTACTAAACGTTATAAGAATCCCTTGTAGGTTGTTAACAGCACACAACAACCATTCTTAACATGAGACACGATCTGAAGATGTGACACCTTTACGTTGTAACGTATGAATTCTAACCTATTTGCAGAACACCCAAAAAATTGTAAACAAAACGAAAAGCTAGAAAACGACTTCTTTTTATTGAGGAAGTAAAAGTCACATCAAGTAAACAGACAAAACTAGACAAAATCATATTAAACAAACATTTCTGTTGACTTCTAAAATGAATATACAGATATTCGCGGGAAATTTTCATAACATTTGAAAATTCTCTCTTGAAAATTCTATCCGTGTGTGACCACTCTGCGTGCACTTTTCGCTAAATTATAAAAAGAATTGGTGAAGAAGCGGATAACCATGTTCGCATCTACTTAAAAATTGTGTCTATGAACTTTAGTTTCACTTCAATAGTCTGTATAATTTCATTGACGGATTGTTGGAAGCTAGCCTGTGTTCCTTCCCAGACTTTGGTGACGATAGCGCAATTAGTCTAAAAAAACGAATACAGATTATTCTATGACGATGAAAAACAATACTTCATTGAAGGACAAACAAGAAACCGCTGGCTTGAAGACTACACCCAGCTGGCACAATTGTTAAAAATTCTCTGTGAAGGAGTGCATTTCTATAGAAATATACACACAATTTCAATAAAAGTGCTCTCCGTCACAGTGACTTTTTGACGATTTTCCCCAATGTGCAGGGAACGTGGGTTCACTACTACTCTCAACCATTATAAAACATTCTCAATATATACCATGATTTTAAATAGGTTTTACCCTTTCCAAAAAAAAAAAAAAAATTGTAAAACTTTCAAAATTTCATCTGAACTTTCCAATTTTGGACGATTCCAAAAAGATTTCATGTTAACATTACATGAAATCGTTCATAACTTCGTAGAGGAGTATATAAGAGTAGGAAGAGAAACATGGATATTTTAAAGACTGCACTCCACCGTGTTTCTATAGAAATATATACACTACTTCAAAGAAAATGCTCTTCGTTGTGTTTGACAACTTTGTCTACTGAATCGATACTCATTGAAATATTTCCACGCCTTTCACCTTACCTGCTCAAAAAGATGCTCTAACACGGAAACATCGAGAGTCTTATCGATGACGTCACGTTTGACAGTTTTTAGTTCGTTTAGAAGTTTCTTCAACTCATCACTGACAAGCGTCGAATACATCTTTAAACCGTTCGTTATTTCTTCGTACTGAATATATGAATATGAATATGGTAAGGATATAACACAGAAAAATCTTGTTAGTTGATTCAATGAAAGAACTCACCACTTCGTTCAGGTTCTTCTTCTTCTTCTCTTTTTTAGATATCATCAAACTCTTCTCGCAAGTCTCTTTTATGAACAACACAAATAACAGCGATAAACTGCACGTCTAAACCAATTAAACAAGTTGTCACCATATATATATATATACACTTTCTTCAAAACTATCTAAATTCCCGAGTCATCCCGAAATCATAGCATTTTAACCCGCTTCATAAACGCTTTCATTTGTATACACGCCCCGCTCTTGATCACACACGCCCCTCAAAAATCTCGCATCTACTAAGTTCTAGTTAGTCTAGCCCCATCTGAATAAACGCCTCTCTTAATCAAGCGCATCTACCCAATGAGAATGATTTTGAGGACTATTGGCGCTATTCCAGTGAACCGTTTCAGCAGCTAGTTTGGTCAACTGTATGGAAAGTTCATTGTGGCTAACCTCTACCAAGTAAACAATCCCAGATAAACTTTTCCCATCAAACACCTGCTTGTCACCTTGTGTGATGGTCAACGTAGATTGGATGGAAGCTACATTCTCTGAAGCAAAAGAAAAGAAAGTTAGTGTGATGGACCGACATAGAATGGATGGAACCTACATTTGCTGAACCATAAGAAAATTACGTTTGCGTGATGAACCAACATAGAATAGATGGAAACTACATTCCTAAACCACGAGAAAAACAAATCCCTCTAACAACAATGTTCTTATTAAAGTTTTGCATTTCATTGTCGCTTGATGCATTCTTGATACACCAAAACAGTATTGTCAACAACCATTCGTAACTTCTGACAGCGTCGTAATGCTCATTGGTATTTCCGTATACGATTGGTTAAACGGAATAGAGTAGGGTATACCTGTTATGACGTCACCAGCCTGCTTCAGATTGTTTCTTACATCTTCTGTACATACTTCGTTATCTAAGAAAACAGCATAATGGCTTGAAACAATCAGATATTAGCAAAAAGAGGCATTCTCAGGGAAAAATGATCTTTTAAAAAAGGCCATCTAATCAAAGAGTTATTTTTTCTGAAAAACAGCATCTAGTTTCCAGACAATGTTGGAGCTTGGGGGGCAACTAAAACTAAACTAACCATTGATAGTTGCAACGAGGACAAAAGATCGAATCACCAACGTGATGACGTCATGAAACTTCGCATTTACGTATGCTACCATGTGACAGGGTGGCGCCTCATATGGGTTTGTCTGAAGAAGTGAAAAAAACAACAACATATATATGTAGAGAAGTTGTTTATCAAAGAAAGGAATGTTTTGAATGAAACGCAAAGAAGTCTGATACCCATTCAGTGTTTTGATCGTAATTCCTAGAGTCTGCTAAAACATCCTGAATCTGAGCGAGGTGTGAATCTAGACTATCTTTCTCTGTGATATGGCCGTTCACAACTCGACAATCACGGCCGCCATTTTGTACACAAAACGTCAGACATTTTAAGACGAGGTACCGATAACGCAGCCACAGTAACTAAGGAAACAAAATAACGAAATTCTAACGGATTCGTTTAATAAGCCAACATCTTCTGAACTGTTGCCAACGAAAGAATTGTTATATTCATTCATTGCTACTTTTGCAAAATACAGGAGGAGGAAGGAAAGAAGGTACCTTGACGGAGAAAAAATACCGGTGAAAAGTGGCCAAATTTTGTGGTCGGTGACCAAATTTTAACCCGAATTTAAAGCCGTTTTTCTTTTTCACCGATAAGGTAAGTGAGAAACACGAAAGTGTAAGAACCGATCATGATAGAGATTTCCTGTTCGAAAAATAAAGCAGCAATGGAAAACACATACTCACATTTTGCGCAAAAGATTTCTCCTTATGCTCGTCTTTGGATTGTCTAAACATCACAAAACATCGAAACATCTTACCATCGTTACAACGTTATTGGGACATGAGTATGCGGCTTGACTGCATTAGTTTCAGAAAGAATTGTTTGTACGTACTGAGATAATGCTTCGAAGTGATCGACGATGTTCAGGTCACGATTGTCGTAGATCTGTTCACCAGATAATCCTGCGGTATGAACATGTAACAATGATACAAGCACATTTTTGTGAGAAAAAAAATCACTGCGAGGGAGTGCATTAATTTAGAAATATACACACAATTTCAATGAAAATGCCCTTCGCTGTGGTGACAATTTTGCCCACTGGGATAGATGTAAAATAAGGATCATTCCAAATCACGCTCAAAATCACACAAAAGAATGAAATGAAGCAAATGTTAAGGTCGCACATTAGCGCCATAGCTGCAGTTCGGTAGTGTGGGTTGGACGTCTTTGATACGCCTTGATAATGGAACAACCAGGGCGTGTGGCGTATTAGATAACTTAAAGTATAGTATCTACTTAGACATTTAATTGATGAGAGCGTGATAGATTTCAAACTCCATGAAAGCAATTGCGTTCCTCAAGATTTCTCGTAAAATGTTTAAAATGGACCTGTCAAATGACAGAAGATGTAGTTACGAGAGCACAAGATGAAGTGTAACATAAAAGATAATAATACTTTCAACTGTTATTGGTTCCAACGTTTCACAGATGTCCACCAGTTGCTTCTTGACTTCAATTTTACTGAAAAGGAGAACCACGCAACAATAGAAAGATGATAAGAATGAAGATATCAATTTTCATGTTGCTGTCACGCAAAGAACAGAATAAAAGTGCATGATCAAGGAAAACCGATATACCTATTGCCATATTTTAATAAATCTAAATGAAGTTTTTCAACCATTATGTGAAAATATTGATAGGATTGGCTAATCTTCCGTTTAAAGTTCGTTATTTCTATCACCTAAAAGTTGATCACATATTCGATGTAGTTCTTTCAACAAACACACACACAGTAAGTCTCTAGAAATGCGTTACCTGTTGAAACGACCCATACTTATAAGATGCTATGATTTGCTCTGGGGTCTATGAATATTACACGAGATATATTAATGAGAACTTGGATAATTATTAGCAAAAGGAAAAACAAAAAAAACAAAAAAAAACTTCTCAATGGATGAACGTACATCTTTCTCATTGGCAGCAAAGAACGCTAGGGTAGTATCATACAATCTTGAAACAGCTTGAAACTGTCCAGATATATAACCACCATACGTCAAAAAATACCTTAGAACAATATATATACGTATATACGGACACGAACACAAATAACAACTGCACCGTGACGTTCATCAATATACCTTTCACTACTCCATACTATCCAGGTAGTAATTGGAAACAAGTTTTATTTGATAATACAGTGTAACCTCTTATAGCAACCACCTCTAGGGGGGGACCAACTCGAAATGGTCGCTGTGCGGTGGGGCTGAGGCTTTCTTATGAGAGTTTGACTGTAACAGGATCATAGTTTAGTGGTCGTTGATGGGAGGCGATCGTTGCGCAGAGATGGTCGCTATTGGAGGTTGTGCTGTATCAAAAATATAATCAAAAATTCTCACCCAAGTGTGTCATACATAATATATTTTATTTCAATATCATCCATAAGTTGCTCACAAGCCCCGAATGCTCCTATAAGAGATCACTTAAGCATAGAAAATTAAACACGATTAAAACTGACAAATAGTTAGCGCCACTAACACCAATGAAAGATTTGTGAATACACAAAATCATAAGAAATACATAACAGATATTAAAATACACATGGCATCGATAGTCAACAATCATTATACTTTATACTTTGGAAAGGTGTAATGACACCGTCTCTTCAATAAATACCTGTTTTCGAGTACAGATAATATAGTAACAGCTTGAATTGAAAATTAGATCGGCTAAATTCAACTGCCTGCTCCAGAAAAAGTAAGATATGCCAGTTCATGCTGCCGTCAACTACGAAAGCAACAAAAATTGTAACAAAGGCATTTGAGATACGATCTTATCCCCTCAGACCTTTATTCCTGGAAGATTCCCATGGCACAACTGTTCCCCTGTTAAAATGGTCGATTCAATTTCAAGGTAACTGAGGAACATTTAGCAAATGCAAGCCTTTAACAGTCTAGCAATCGAATAGGGCTGAACACAACACCTGGTCAAGAAAGAAAACTAGGACCTGCAAACTACACTGAATGCTAAACAATAACATTTTACCTTGGTTTTTGTTGATATCATTTAACAGGTAGACAGCAAGCAAAACTAATGAATCACCATGCTGCCACTCTGTTTCCCTCAGATTTGCACCTAACATAGATCAATTAGTTATATTAGACCGAAATTTCAGAGTCTATCACACGAGTGTGCAAACTATCACATCACCTAGTTCTAACGATTCCTTATACTGCCTCCAATACATTTTTGATTTTTCCAGTTTCTCGTTGTTGGACAATTTTTTACTCAAACCCAACTGCCTGCTCAAACATTCGATACAAATATTTCTCATCAACCCATTAATCTAAAGGAAAAAATGCATCATTACACAAAGAAAAAAATACATAATCATAACACACAGTGCAGCAATAACTCTAGTTAAACCTTATCCTTTTGAGTTCCATCTGAGTTTAGCTTTTTATTTTCTGATGATATGTGTTGAATGAACTAGGAACAAGAAGAAGAATAGTATACAGGATATGCTTCAATCCAAATGCGAAAACAACAAAAACATAAAAAAAGGTACAAGACAAAACCTCTTCTCCTTTTTCTTCATGTAATAATAACATATAATTCTGCATGTCTAGAAAACAGCATGGTTTACCACCAAATGTTGCAAAATATTGTACCAATTCCGGAAAAATTTCTTCTGATGTACCTGGTAAGGAAATACAGCATAAACAACGCCATAAAATTTCTTAGTGAGGTTATCCAGTGAATTTAATCAAAAGTCACCGCAAAGGAATAATTTTTATAGAAGGCATGCAAATATGCACATTGTATCAATGAAAACGATGTCACGGTCATCTTCTGTCCACAGGGTAAAGAAAGTCTGGGAATTATGGCAAGATGTACTGTTGACCAACATGGTATGACCAACAAAAGTTTCCACATAATTCACATTGGACAGTATAGGAACTTTTTCAGTAAAATGAAATTTTTTGAAATCTTTTTTTTCTTTTAGTACTGACTTTTATTTTCTCTTTGCAATTCTCTCGTTAACTCGAGAACTGCTAGTCTGGGTCCTCTGGCTGCTGGGTGTTGACTTGCAAGATCTGATAGAAATGACTGGACATGTTCAATTTTATGATCTGGTTGTTCACTAAAAAGAAAACAAAAACAAACAGTTATAAGTTAACGATAAAGTGTTACATGCAAATGATTTCTAATTACTTCTGCAACATTTCAATTGTCAATCAAACGTTCTCTTTCTCACAAGTTAAGAACATAGAAGATACATTTGGAACTTTACTTCACCAACGTGTGAAGAATGCACAAACGTTCTTTCGTCTTACTTTTCAGTATCGATAGGTACATCTGATGAATATTCTTCTTTCAAAAGCTTCAGAAATGAATTCAGATATCCTTTATGATATGACCATTGATCTGGACTAGTGAAAAATGAAAATGCTAATAAAATGGCCATTGGAAAAAACCTTTTCTTTGTTAGCTTTGATTACAATTCTGCAGAAAGTGATACAAATAAAATAAACTGTTATCTGATTAAGGGAAAAAGCCTTACTTATCCTGTAACAGTTTTTTGTAGAAGATGTTAATGTCTCTCCACTTTTGCAATGCAGTCAAGTACTCGATAATTTTATCACTTTTATCAAACATTATCACTGGAAGTTTACCTAAAAAAAAGTGCATTTTTAAAATAATACCAGTGACTGCCATCAAAACTAATAACAACAAAAAACAATAGAAAGGCTACAATATATATTTTAATCAAAACACCAGCACAAAAGTCTGTGGGAAATCCAAACAGTTAGTTTTTCCTAAAACAAACACCCTTTATTTTAACCCACTCCTCTCCGCTAATTATTGGTGAAAAATCTAGAATTTATGGGCAGTATCTGCTCAGCATTAAAAATAACATGGTAATGCGACACCGTTTGGTTAAGGATTTATTTGGCATAAAAAAGTGGAAGTTGGAGGGAAATACTTTATTTTATACAAATGTAATTTGATCCTGCTGAATGACATGGTTGGCCAAACTAATCTGTTCAACTCATCTTATTGCTTGGAAAAGAAACTTTAAAAAGCCAAAACTTGGAATTTTTTTTCTGTTACAATACAATACAATAATTCATGCTTCCAACAAAATAAATAGATTGCATTGGATCAGGAAACAAAATGAGGTGTGAGGCTAAGAGAAATTTCTTTCAAAGAACTTATGTTGACAGCAGGTAAGATAAATTAGATGCAAGGTATATTCAACTTTCACTGGCTTCAGGTAAAATACAGCAAAAATGACTTCTTGATAGAAATAGAAACAAAAAGACTTACTTTCACCGTTCAATAACTTTAAAAGTTCTTCGTACTTTTCTTGCTGCTCCAAAATCATCATATACAATCGCACCTCTAAAATAAGAATTACAGTAACAAATGTCTCGTTGAACCTTTTCACAGCTTCAAGTTATCCCTTCTGCAGAAAAAGCAGTTATGTAGGTTTCTTACATAATATGGAACTGTAGTTGATAATAACAAACAACAGTTACCCTCTTCAGCTTCAAGCTTATTCTCCTTGATCAGCTTTATCACCATCCGTTCAGCTAAGCACAAGAACATTGTTTTTTTCGATGCGTCTGATGATGTTTTAGCCTTTGAATAATCAAGAATAGAAACAAGCTTACTAAATTTCACTATCACTTATCTTTGTTGTTATAATCGCTTCTTTATTTATGTACCTGCATCACAATACTCATCACAGCCCAAAAATAATACGGATTCTTTGGAAATGCTTTATATAGATTCATGGCAGCCTAAAAACGATCACAATCAAGACTGTAAGTAACTGTGTCATCCTCAATCCTGATAAAAATGAATGCTTTCAATTCCTGTCCAAACTTATTAACAAAATTGAACTTTGATTATGAACTAATGACTCTGAAACTAACCCAAGACAACCTTATGTCCTTTCCATCCATAAATTAAATCAAACATGAAAATCGTGACATTCAAGGTTGTTTTTTCAGAGTCAATAGCAAAGCAATGTTTCAAGAATTGCAAGTTAGAATCAGATTGCCGTAATGATCTAAACTAGTGTCTTGGGCAATCAATCACGAGTGGGAGTGCGGGCATATTAAACTGATATATTTTTTCATTCCTATTTTTGCGTTATACACAAAGCATAACAAAAAATTGGGGGAGACGCTTAAAATGCTGATAAGAGAAACTCTCAGAAAATGTGATTACTCTCAGTATACACTGAGTGGGAATAACATAAATTCGTAAAAGATTTATGTTAGCCAACCTGTTGTTGCTTCACATGATCTTCAACACGAACGCAAGCCATAAACAAATGGCTGAGAAACTCCTCATTTTTAGGTGTTTGCTTAACAGCCAGTTCATAGATTTCGAGAATTCCTTTGGCTGAAATATTCAAAAACATTTACATCAATAAAACCCTTGCCAACAATTTCATCACCCTAGCAAAAGGGGAAATGAAACTAAGAGATCCCGTACTAACTACGTACGATTTCTTGTTTCTTTGTAACAAATGGTCATGGCTTGGAGTGTACCATCATCTATCTTTACTGCAGTGGACTTAATATCATCCAAAAGAGTAACACTTTCTTCAACTTTTCCGGAGCGGATTAAAGCAAGAGCCTTCAATGCCTGAAACAAGAACAGAATATTCAATATCAAGAAAGGGAAACATCATATAATAGAGAAATCAAATTTTTAAACTCCTTTTTTAAGTCCTCACACTTCTGCAAAAACATTCTAATGAGAAACGATAATGAAAAAGCTTGTAAGCTTGTTGACATCGTAACTAAATTCAATTTATAGGTTCATTTGTACAAGAGGATATGTAAGCTAAGCCGGACAGCAACAAGGTACTGTATATGTATCCACATTCACAACCATAGAAATAAGAATTAAGAATACAGATAAAGCATAAAGTGCAGCTAACATGAAGTTATAACAAAATCATTAAAGAGATATCGTAATGATGATGCATTAGTTATACATCAGAATGCAAAATATAACTTAGGTACAAGAAAGCATTGGTTATTTAAATTATGATTTCATAATCTTTCAATTAGCTGAATAATTGCTTAAGCATTTCATATCTCTTTGGAGTTAAGTTAGGACAGAACATAATGATTATAATAATAAGAGATTATCTAGTAACCAGTTACACTTTAATACACAACATTGAGCATTTCCCTTTAGATAAATGCTGTAACCAAAAAACTAACCTTTGCACAGGCAAATGTCTTTTGTTTCTTCAGAATATTATCAGCTAGCTTGATGGCCTGCTTATTGTTCAGATTATCCAAAGCATCTGAAAAGACAATATTGTCTATCAAAGATTTTTTTGCCCCCAATTTTTTTCTTCATCCTCTCGCTAAAATCGCTTATCTCAGGAAATGTCAGTTACCCCTATAAGTTCTGGAGATATTTTCCAATTCAATTGGGGATGGAATGCAATTGTTCCCCCATGATCAAATAAGCTGATCTCACGCCAATCGCTATATAATTATACAATTGTTTTGTAGATCAAACTAAGACCAAAACCGTTATATATATATTTGAAATTATCGTCAGTAATGTACTAAGGTTCTGATGCTCTACATTAAGTTACCCTTCATGCAAAGCTCTTCCCAATGCTTGTAAAACAGTTAGCAAATGACACTTTTTTGTCCATTTGTTCATTTTTAATATCTTTTACGATCTTTCATGTATTTTAACAAAAAAGGCTTCACCATGGCTTGCAATACAATAATTCTGAGAGTTGACTTTAGCGAGAAGAAATATTGGCTATCATTTTCAGTTATGACTAGATAAATCAGCAGAAAATGGATAACACAGGGCGTGTCATCCAGAAATTTTGCAAATATGACATTTTTTACTGTATTGGGAAGTTGGTGAGTGACACCTTACAGCTTGGGGTCTTAGGGGACGTTGTGTAAAACCCAATCAATGTAGAGCTACAGGGTGGAAAGTCAAAAAAATTTAGACGTAATTAGGAAATGGAATGTGATTTACTCAATTAGGAAAATGACGCTATACCTTGTTCTGTGAGGCCTAAAAAGCCCTATAAGCAGGCCTTGTCAGGAAGAAAAAGGGCGGCGTGCGACTACCGCACGCCTGAATTTAAAACTTCAAAAATATGGCGTGCGATCATTGCACGCCATCTAATTTTTAGGCGTGTGATGGAGTGTGAAGCTTAAAAAGATTATATACATTCGTTCTTGTAACGTAAAAAAACAGCTGGCACTGTCTAGACGCAGCGGAATTTATTTAAATATTTGTTTACTTTAAAGTACCAGTTGTATATCAAAAAGGCTTTTATTAATCTTGTTCATGAAAAAAGTTTTTCTATTAATCTTGTTGAAAAGAAGTTTTTGATGACGTAATCGACCACGACGAAAAGAGATACATAATTTCTTTCATGTGTTATTAAAAAAGTCGAATATGAAATTTACATTCGAAAACGTGTTTATCAATTTATATCACATCACGTTGCAGCATGTTTCGCAATATTGAAACAGAAATTGTCACCTGTTTTTGCTTATAGATATTTTTTTGAATGAAGCACGTAAACTTTTTTTCTTCTCGTGCTTAAATATTTTCAAAGACAGCTGACAGCTTTTGGGAATACTATCGTGACGTCTTAAAATGAATGAAAATGAATGATCATTTTTTCAAAAGTTATCGAAGAAACTTTTTTACATTGTGCAGTCGATCAATGTTTGATAATGAATGAATTTTCATTTCTTTTCTCAAAAGATCAAAGATTATGAAAGCGCGATTTTCCTTCATAACTGTTAATTACATGTACGATCAAATGCGTTCGTGAACAGATTGCTTGTCTGCGTTTCTTATACTTTGACGACCCCACTAGTTCTCTTATTGAAAGATTTATTCTCTAGCCACAGAGGACTTCAGGTTTAAACATTATCAGACAAGAAAAGTTAAGACTGCGAGAGTCAACCTTTAATGTATTGACGCCAGTCCTTGTGTTTGGGGTTCACAAGTTTAAACGTCCCCCACTTGTCTGTAAAAGATTAGACAGACATACAAAATTTCAGGCGTGCGGTCGATCGCACGCCACATATAAAAAACGTTAAAACAGGCGTGCGAACAACCGCACGCCTCGAAGAATTCAAGCGTGTGTGGGGGCGTGCGAGTGCGATCTCCTGACAAGGCCTGTATAAGAGTTCAACGACTTTTTGAATGGCCAAATCAAGAGATTTCTATGTTTGTGTTCTTTTTTTAGTAGTCCAAGAACCAATTGCTAGCCAGTGCTATTTCCTTTTTGCATCCCCCCCACCCCCCACTCTCTGTCGAGGATGTTTTAGGGTCAGGTTTAGGGTTAGGATTAGGGTTATTTTTATCTTCGTGATGAATAGTCAACTAGGCTTACCGAAAGCTAGCTGTACCTAACAGCCATACCTTAGCCGTACTTAAGAAAATATGTCCATTTAGAATAGGAGAATGTATTTAAAGCAAAAAGATCAATAACCACTACTGTAACAAGGTAGTACTGAAATACAACTACAGTTAGTTAATCAACATCGTATGAAGTAAATTCGGTGTCAAAATCAAACCGTTGTGTCTTCATTCCGAATTCTCGTGTCATTGCGCCAAACTGCCGACTCTTCGCGCCGGGATCAGCAAGTCTTCGAGTCGAACTTTCAAAACTATTACTTCTTCTTGTCGTACCTTCGTGTCGACCCTCGGGTGAAACCTCCGGATCAAAACTTCCGCCGTACCTTGCGTCGAACCTTCGGATCAAACCTCCGGGTCGTACCTCCGGATCGAACGCAGCGCATCCATTGAAATTGATTTTCTTAAACCACATCTTATGAAATGATTACTTTATAAAGCTAGAAGCTATTTTTCTGGGATATCCAAGAACATTAATGCGTATTTATATAAATCTTTCTCTGTTTCTTTAAAATTGACCATTTAATTGACCATTTAGTTGATCAGTTACTTAACATTTAAAACGCCAGTTTCAGTCACATTCTAAGTCGGAAGAACAGGCTATAAACCTTTTGAGGAAAGGTCCGCAGTTCAAACATGGAAGATTGAAAGTTCTTTCATATTTTATATTGTTTGAAATTGTTTTTAGGGAAAGAAAGAAGGTGTTCAACATCAAATTTTGGAGATACTTTTATTTGATAAGACACGGTATTAAGCAGACTCTTTGGTAGCATACAGGTGATTTATGTTTTGAAATCTTCAAAAAACTACAAAAACTACAAAAAACTGTTAAACTTGACATAAGAAAAAATGTCTACCCTAAAAAGACGAATTGAATACGCAAGTGAGTCAATTTTCTCTATTTCTGACATTTGTGCTGGAGTAAATGGACAATCTATAACAGGAACTTAGATTTGCGCAGTCTCCTCAGAAAAGCCATCATTTCCAATGAAATCAATGGCATAAGTTTCACAATCCCCTATATTATCTGGCTGATCTGGGCAATACGATAACAAGCCAGTAAGCCACAACTGCACTGGGGTCACAACACAACACGTGTCTCGCTTTACCAGGTATGATCCCATGTAGGCCAGGAAAACAGTTTTGAAATTCAGCAACAGCAGCAGCTGTGCTGGTATTTGTGGAGCATTCTTCTGATAGTGTATTTGTTATTTCTGTTAAGTATTTGATACTTTTTTCAAGCGCTTCCTTCACTTGACTGCTGTTTTTGGCTGTCATCTTGGTTCATTCAGGTAGGCACGAGGTGCTGTGCTATTTGGACGAAAATGCTTACTTTTACAAGACCATGTGTCTGATCCTGAAAGTTTGCCCTAGAAAAGTAAGACCCGAAGGTTTGACCTGAAGGTTTGACCCGAAGATTCGACGCGAAGGTAGATATGACAACTAGTCTTGAAGACTTGCTGACACGATGATTCGGAATGAAGAAACGACGATTTGATTTTGACACCGAATTTACTTCATAACATCGCCACTGAAAAGACGAAAATTTTCATTTCAAAATTAAGTAATGATAGGTGATCTGCGGGAAAGAGCAGGTAAGGGAATCCCCCATGCAACATCTCAGATCCAGCTGCTCAATGTAAGTCTAAATATATACGATATAAACTATTGCAATGAAGCTTCCTGACCAAATTAAGTACGGCTGGCAAAAATAAGGTACGGCTGACCTCAAATCTGTTAGTGCAACTCGAAAATTAAGTACAGCTGACCTCGAATCTGATACTGTTACTCGAAAATTAAGTACAACTGGATAAAATAAGGTACTTCTGACCTCGAATCTGTTAGTGCAATTTGAAAATTAAGTACGGCTGGCCAAAATAAGGTACGGCTGACCTCGAATCTGTTAGTGCAATTCGAAAATTAAGTACGACTGGCCTCGAATATGTTACTGTGACTCAAAAATTAAGTACGGCTGGACAAAATAAGGTATGGGCTGACCTTGAATCTGTTCTTGAATCTTCTTCTGTAATTTAAAACAGATTCGAGGTCAGCCGTACCTTATTTTGTCCAGCCGTACTTAATTTTCGAGTTGCACTAACAGATTCGAGGTCAGATAATGAATGAATCGATGTAGCTGAAATTCTACAAGGGAAAAGAAGATTCCCTGATAATCTCTACGATGGAGAATAGCATTTATCGCCTAAAATACTACTTATTGATTTAATTAGAATTTGAACTTGGAATACGAAATAATGCTAATTTATTATATTGTTATATACCGTCTTCGTGTCTAATTACGGACAGCCTTTGTAATTACGGACATCAAAATGTAAACAAACATTCTTGTCACGAAAATAGACATGCGTTCTTGCCAAGTTCACCACGTATAACTGAATAAAATGTTTTATGAAACAGAGCAATCCAATAGAGAGCAATTAGCACTAACACTTGAAGAATAATAATAGACCGTGAAAATCATAATGGCCTACATTTCAATACTCAGTAAAAAGTGTCCTCCACCACTGTGATTGACGTACAAAAACTTTATTTATTTGACGTGTTTTATGATAATTAACTTTCTAAAAGCATGATCTAAAAACATTTTCATTCCTCAATTCATTTTTAAACATAAATTTTCGACCTGTCGATATTTCATGACGGAGGTGGCCATTATTATTTTTTATCCGTAAATGTGGCTACCATAGTACACACGGAGCTCATAAAAATACGCATGATTCTCAAGAGGGCGCAGTCTATTTTAAATCTTTAAAGTTTAGAAAAATAAATTCTAAATGGCATATTGGTAATTTTCTCTAGCGTTCAAATAAATTTAATTATCTCTCTCTGAAGTTTGTTTTATTACAGTTTGGTTGACAGTACGTGATGTGCCGTGTTTTTAATTTACAGACGGTTGGAATTATGTTTTGATCATGTCCGTAATTACCAAGGCTGTCCGTAATTAGACACGAAGACGGTATCACTTCTCTAACTGTTTTAAACTTGATTGAATTATTTTTGTCATACACAGCAGCACTTAAACCGTTGGTTTTCTTAAGTACGGCTAAGGTACGGATTAGGTACAGATGTTAGGTACGGCTAGCTTTCGGTAAGCCCAACTAGTTAAAAATATGGCAGATACATTTAGCTAGGGTGCGAAAAGGAAATAATAGCGCATCTTGCTAGCCTAGGTTTCCAAAATGAGGAAACTACAAAGATGGTGCATTCATTATTTCCTCGTAACTTGTTATTGTGCCCTATTTTATTAAGGTTTACAGCTGTTAAAAGTAGGAAATATCGTATAATGATGCGAAACATTATTTAAAAATGTCACTTTTTTTAAAAAAAACCTTTTAGATCAAAGCTGCCTAACGTATAGAAATCATTAATGACTGTAAAGGCTGGACGGTTTATCACACATCTGTTAGGAAGAAAAACTAAAGAAATGTTCTGTTAACTATACCATATAGAGGACGAAGTCGGCGCTCAGCTATATCCACATGCACTTTGCCAGACGCCATTATTAGTGGAGCTCTCTTCCCTGCGAGGATGTACTTTTTAAAAACACAGGCATTGACCCCGTAGCTGGGACGCAGACGTTTTTTTTTATTCACTTGTTGATATCCGGTGTGTAACACCGTAAATAAGTACTCCCCGCAAAAAAAAGTATTCCCACAGTACTTTTTTCCTAGGAAATAATTACTCCCCCAGTACTTATAACCAGTATAAAAAGTAATCCTGTAAGGAAAAAAGCACTCCCTGTGTGAAGTCATTCCAGTGAACATTGGAATTCGAATTTGGAATGTATGCTTGTTCCAACCTCGAACCCAGGATTCGAGGTTGTGCTTGTTCATTATTATTGTCTACTTTAAGGGCAGAAACTTCCGCGATTTTCACGATTTTTGCCTTTTTAAAGTAAAATCGAAATTCGCGAAAGTTTTTCTAAAAATCGCGAAAGTTTTTTCAACAACAAAAAATTCTCAAATAACAAGGAATCCAAGAACGGAGTGGTTTTATTTAATTTTTAGGGATGTCCAGAGGATACAAACGCTCTAAAATGAACTAAGACGATCTTTACTTTATTTCTATTTACATTTCGATAGTTTTTTTGCAAGAAAGTTTTAAGAATCTCAAGAATTTTTAAAATAATTCAAAAAAACATTTCTTCATTCATTGTCATTCGCGAAGGTTTTTTTCCCCCGAAAGTAATGTTTTTTGGAGGATTCGCGAAAGTTTTATCAGTAAAATTTATTCTAAAATTGTTATTCGCGAAAGTTAAATTCGTGAAATTTCGCGATTTTCCATCCTTGCGAAACTTTCTGCCCGCGAAACTTTCTGTAGTTATGGTCTACTTGAATACTTGGATTGTATTGCCTTGTACACCATTCCTATTGTTGTTCCTAGGTTTTACTCGAATTTGAAAGGGATCTTTTTGAGATTCGAGAACCTCAGTCTTGAAAACTAGCTGGACAATTAAAAAACCTTCCATGAGTTGCTTATATTGGAATTTCCCGAGAAAAATCTTTCATAATAGAAGTGGTATCTAAAGAAGGTGGACTACAACAATGATGTAAACACCTGTTCGATGCATAATCTTGATAGATAAATCCTGTCTTTTTTTATTCTGGAGGAAAATCGCGAATTTCGTATCCCCAGTGTGCGCCAAGAGTAAAACTTTTGAGAAAATGACCAAAAATTGAGAAATTCACAAAACTTTCTCTTCACGAAATTTTATCCATTTAAGGTAAAGTATAATTGCCGTATAAGTACTTCCTTGAGATAAGGGAGTACTTATTTCCTGAAGGAGTACTTATTTACTAGAATAAAATTACTTCCGGGAGTACTTTCTTCCTGGGAAACAATGACTGTGGAGTAACTATTTCCCAGTAAATAAGTACTGTGAATAAGTACAGTAAATATTGTGAATTTTATATCACAAGAAAGAGCTTTTCATGTCCTATCCATTAATATAAAATGTTTGCCAAAATATTTGTTCTTCGAAAAGATATTGAGGAAAAACTCAACGATTTGGTTCTTCTTAAAAGTCAACTAACTTATTTTACAAATCTGATATATGTGTGAAAAGTTACGAACTGTTAAGATCTCAGACCGAAATTCTCTGGGACACACTGTACGTTTTACAAAACATTTCTAAAACATGCTCAATGGTCCCTGATACCATAATTGAAGTCCACGTTCCTATGTAGAGATACCTTTTTTTATAAGCAACACGTTTATAAGCAACACTAGTAAATTTTCTAAAAAAGTTAAGCAACAGTACTACAAGGATCTTGCATAAATTAGCACCATGAAATTTTGAAATCATGCAGTACTAGCATAGCTAAAGCACATTTCGTAAAATTGTTACACTAGGTGGTTACACTAGGTTGTAGTAATTATGTCCTAAACCTAAACTTTGTACCTAGATACTTAAACCAACACAAAGGTTTTCAAGACTGGAAATACATATTTTTGCAATTAATACTTAGCAACAAATTAAGCAACATTACTACTAAAAAATGGTCATTTTTTAAGCAACATTACTAATAAGGTCTGACCTTGGTTGCTTATAAAAAAACGTGTAGAACCGTGGGGCAGTTAAAGGTCTTGTAACTTCAGTTATAAAGAGCTTGATTGTGAAGTCTTAAAATGTTTAAAATACTTGTAAAACTGCTCGATCTTGTGGTATTTTTCCATTTTAGCTTATAAGTTTTTGGGCTGTCCGCTTATTGGAGAGGAAAAAGGCCATATTTATCATTTTATGCAAAAAGTATCGTTTGCCAACTCTTGTCCGCTAAATAAGTGTCCGCCTTTATAGAAAGTGTTTTTACAAGAGTTTGAGCAGAAAACGGGTAGCGAAGAAAACATGTTGGTCGTTAATCAGAGGTTTCCGCTATCCCAGCGGGCACAAAGACGTCGTAAAGACGTCGTAGAGACGTCTTTCCAAGGAGTCCCTAAGACGTCCCAAAATGGTCGTGAAGTGGGAATCTCAAAAGACGTCCCAATTACATCTTCACTGAGACGTCCCGATGACATCGCAACGACATCGTAACGACGTCGTAGAGAGGTCTTGAAAAGACGTCCCTAAGACGTCGCAAAATGATCGTGAAGTGGGAATCTCAAAAGACGTCCCAATTACATCTTCACTGAGACGTTCCGATGACATCCCAACGACGTCGTAACGACGTCGCAGAATTATGAAATTTACCGTCGTAGAGACGTCGTAGAGACGTCTTGAAAAGATGTCCCTAAGACGTCGCGAAATGGTCGCGAAGTGGGAATCTCAAAAGACGTCCCAATCACATCTTCACTGAGACGTCTCGATGACACCCCAACGACATCGTAACGACGTCGCAGGATTTACTCGTTCATCTTTGTAAAGTCGTCGTAGAGACGTCTTTCCAAGACGTCCCTAAGACGTCCCTGAGACGTCGCTCAATGGTCGCGAAGTGGGATCCTCAGAAAACGTCCCAATCAGATCTTCACTGAGACGTCTCGACGTCTCTCAATCTCTGGCCGTAACGACATCGTAGAGACGTCCGATTAACAACCTCCTTTTCCTGGGATCATAGGCCATCTATGTTGGGATCATCAAAAGAACAAAACATACAAATTCAATGGATGTCTCCTTTTTAATTCTTTTTAAAAGTTTACAACGCAACAATTTACAGTTATCACTAACTAATTTGTCACCAAGTTATAAAATTTTGAATCACATGTGTTTCCACATTTAAGACTCCCTTCGGCTAGCCTTTTTGAAATTTCGCCAACCTCATTATCGATCAGGAGATCTTTGAGCATCATCTACAATGCTCTTCTGATGCTGGAATGCTGAAACTAAGTTCAACAAGAATGTATAATATGTATAAATATACCCACCGAATGGATTCAGAAAACAGAAACTCACCGTTAATTTCATCGAACAGGATCGTATCTTTTCAAGGTGTTTTTCCATTTACAATTTGCTAGTTTACCTTTGACAAAACGCCATGTTTAATTAATTCTTCTAAGTTTTACCTAAACGTCTTTTATCGAAACTTATGTTACATGTATCATTATTAACAGTATTAACCTTTTCTTACAAGAAAGTCTTTGCTTTTGAAACTTTCTATATCACATGTGAATTTTATAACCCGGGAATTTCTCTTTGTCTTACGTATTTGTGATTGGTCTATTTTAAATTCTTTAAATCATGCAACTGTAGTAAAACCTATTCGATGAATCTTTGTTGACTAATCGCTTTTGAAAATTTATAATTCTTTCGAAGGTCGTAATTTAATCTGTATAGAGACGTCCCAAAAACGTCGTGAAAGCATCCCTTACACGACCAAGAAAAAGAATCGGTACGAATGTAAATTCCATATGGAGTATGTTGTTGTTACTCAAAGTTTACTGTTTAATGACTGCCAAATGAAATTTGGAAATTTTTATCAGGTCGCAATTTGATCGTAAAAGGATCCCAATTGCGACGTCCCGTTTTCAGACGTTCCTACGACGTCGCAAAATGATCTCAAAACCAAACGACCATTTTACGATTAAATTGAGACGTCTCAAAGACGTCTTGTGCCCGCTGGGATGTAGAGTGCCCGCTAAGTGGAACGAATATTGCAGTAGGAGAGAACAACAGAAAAACAACAACAATAACAACAAAAAACAGGGTCGAATGTTGATTTCATTATGCAAAGAAAAGTACAGTGTTTATCAAAAAATTGGAAACAAAAAATATTACCGCAGTTGTTAACATCCAATTAATTCTTATAAATTTTTATATCAATGGAAATCTGAGCTTTTTGTCTTTCCCATTATGTATTTTTTGTAGGAAATGGAAATGCAAAGCCCACACCATCAAAGTAAAAGTTTACTTCGTTTGTCCAAAACTGTTCGTCTTTCTTGCAATAAGCCTTTGCAAATGCAAGTCTTTGTTTCTTGCCTGCTTCTGTGTGCAGGCCCTACTTCCTTGTCTGCACGTACTTGTATACGTTCCTTCTCAAAATCCTCCTCACAGTTTTGTTGGTTGTTTTGTTACTAAGTCCGACTTCTTCCTGAATATGCTTAGAGGAAAATGCAGCACTGCTTTTCCTTAGCGCACGTAACGCCCTTACAACATCACGTTCCGTTCGCGGAGTTGTCTTCTTGGGCCTTCCCTTGTTTTTGTGCCACAGATCTTCTTTCTTTTCCATTGGTTTCTTGGCGTGGCGGTAAACGCTTCTCTCCGCAAACTGCGGATACCTGCCGCAAAGCTCGTAGCAACTGACACCAAACTCCTGGTGGAGAACTCTCAATCGCACGTATTCTTCCATGGTGATCTTTCGTGTGGTCATGTTTTGTTAATATTTATATATACCTAAAGTTTAAGTAAACAATGCTTTGTTGGTGTTTACATTGCAAATAGTATTTCAAATGAGCTATTCCTAATTTTTGTTTATTTATATACCAAAGTGGTAGCAATAAACAAAACTGTTTTGTAATTCATTGTTACATTACATTGTTTACTAAATAAGTTGCAGCTGAAACCCTCCAAGTAAAATGAAAAACTTCCAAGAAGTCAGACATTACCAAATAAGCAAACGTAAACATTAGAAAATCTATACACAAAATGACAAAGTCAAGTCAAGGACAAAATATTGTAGTAGGCAGTAAGGATGAAATTCAAGTCATGAGGCCCCCCTTCCCCCACCATCAATGTTATCAATGTTTGCTGGGGCCCTTATCTGGACACAAATCAAAACATTGATGCTGGGGGAGGGGCATTTGAATTCTTCATGAAAAACATCAATACTGCCACAATTTATGTCCAGGATTGTAGATATAAAAGCCGAAATGATTAAATATTTTGTACAACAAGCAGCGGTGACATAACGGTAGCGTGTTAGACTGGTATACCAGAGGTCCCAGGTTCGAGTCCCCGATACAGTCTGCGATACAGGCAATGGGACTACAAAAAGTTTGCGCATCATGCTTTTTTTGCGGGGGGACGGGTCTGTGACGTCATCAAAATCTTATATCGACTATATATATCTGTAACGGTTCGTCGTAGCAAAACGATCCCATACATTTTTTGATCAGTTTTTTAGGCACTACAACATGGGTACATTTTCCGTTGCCAATTTCAAAATTTAATTTGTTAAACTTGGGCGGCGAGCGACGCCGCTTTGGCTGCTAGTGTAATACTATAAATATTGGATTAGTATCTTTGCAGGGAAGACTGCTGTAGTATTGAGTGACATTATCAGGTATTTAGTTAGGAAATTAAATTTTTTTCTATTTTTTTTTTCTCAGAATGCAACCATATAACTCTCACTTTATTTCCAGGAATTAATGATTTCTTTTATAGGCGATTTTAGGGAGAAACAGCTAATTACAATTAATAAGACATTGACGTCATTGCTACTAGTAGTTTCTTATTCTTTATACTTTGTCATTTTCTTTCCTGAACATTTTGGTAGGATGTGTTGATACTTTAGTGAGCGAGAAAAGGAAAGAGAGGGTATGAATTTTCCATTTGGTTTGACATTTATTTTTACAAGATGCAGAATCAATTGAAAACAGAATTTTCACTATGTTCAATAAATTGAGATAAAGAAATATTATCATATGGAAATGTTTATTTGTTATTTACAATTATGCATTCTTGACGAATGGTTTCATGTTTGGAAACTAGTGAATTTGAGTGGTTTCCTAAAATCTTTGTCATCGATATCGAAACTAATGTTAAGATGATTCAAATTGTCAAAATGAATTAAGACATGAATTCCAACATACACACGTAAGTGTTTGTTACAGATAACAACGAAACCACGAAGATATATGTGGCCTTTCCCTCTTTCCCTCGATTTTCTCGACAGTAAAAATTCCCATATGAAAGTCGCTTTAATGCATTAACTGCGACCTTTTCATCCAATTTTGAATTATTTATGTATTTGACTGCTCAGTGTGACACTAAAGCGAGGTTTTCGTAACTATAGCCGCAAATTCTGATACCATTTATGGTCAGTCAATAGACCATATAATGTTGTCATGTACCAAACCAACTTTGTAACAGCTTTTCACGTAGATTGCTTTTTATACCTTTTTATAATATGCAAAAAATCCTAGTGCTAATTCACATTAGATTAAAAAGCTACAGTCGATACAATACAATAATGTAACAAGATTCGCAAAAATGCGATTATATATTTCCCCAAAGTTGCAAAACTTTTATCAATTATTGTGTGTACACAGAAGACCATAAGAAAAGTGGTATAACTACCATCAACGCAAATAAAAATGCTGTCCATACTAATCAGGGTAGAATTCAATTTAATACCACAAAGGAAGTTATTTCGAACTTATTATGAAATGAAGATATTCATGGTCATGTGACATGGTTTGTCTTATAATTTTTGCTGAGGAGTTAAAAAAAGTTATGAGTTATGAGAAGTTATTATGGACAAAGCTAAAAATTGGAAGACCTAAATGCAACTAATATTTCCCCTTAAACAACTGAATATCAACAACTGCATCAATAAGTATAAGGTAAATTCATCATAATAAACGTATGATCTTCATTGCTGCAGAAGCTTGACATCCTTTTACACAGTAATATCATGGCAAACAATGTAATTCCACAGAACACAGCTTTCGTAACTCGTATTAAACTATTTTACAACACCATACAATGAAATTTGTTTACAAGTTTACAAAAGAAGAAAAGAAAATTGTCAAACCTAATTTTAATACTACAGTCTAAGTATTAAAAATACTTTGGGGTAGACAGCAAATAACTATCAAAAACAATTCAAATTTGTACTGTGTAGCATTTCAAATTAGGACAAGAGTTATTTTCCAAAAAGAGATGGTCTTAAAAGTGACAATTTATAAAATTAAATTCAAGTATTCAGAATAAACATCTCAGTCACAAAAGTATGTGGACACTCATTATTTACTATGTGATAAAAATGACTTTCGTAAATCTCAAATGAAAAAAACAAACAAATTTTGGTAGTGAAAATACACATCCATAACCAAATCACTACGAAGCCAAAAAAAGAAATTTGAGTTCTGGTTTGATTTAATTTACAGATTCTTATGTTGGATTGTGTTTTAATTTATGTTTGTTGTTTGTGTAAGGAAAGTTGACAGTATAAATATTATATATATATACTTTTTACAAAATAAAATATCATAATACAGTATCAAAACAGTATGCGTGATCATGGAATTAATCCATAGTATCCAGCCTATCCAGTCCAGGGAAGCACATTCAACCAGGTTCTTTCAAGTTATTATCTGTCTCAATCCTGTGTATAAAAATATTGTACGTAATTTGTTTTCTGGAACATCATTGCATATACGACATCACGTTTTTACTTGCTGTTTTTGTAATGTACTCTTTCAATTAACATAATTGGTTAAACTACTTGTTCTCCACGTATAAAAGGTTTCCCTTGTGGTGGCTGTACATCATGTGTGTGCTGTGTCAGTTCAGTTTGGCTATATATACATTCTGTATATATACATTATATCCTGTCAAATCAGGATGTAAAATAAAAATAAATCTTCAGCCTGTATTGATAATGAATTTTCGTCTTTGCACTGAAATCACAGCTTCAATGTTTTGCTGTTCCAAACATTTAACTACCAACCAATCATCCATAGCATAGATAGCATCATTATTGTTATCAACAAAAACAAAACAATTTTTTTTCTGTATTTTACACGTTCATTAAAAAGTTTTTGCAAAACCTTTCATAACAACACTGAACTAAAACGATTATTTCCATCATTTAACAACCTTGTATCTTTTGAATCATTTTAAAAGCTGGCAGGAGGAAAAGCAAAGTCTTCTAACTGACAATCTACACTGACTGAAAAAAAAATGGCGCACTACTTCACTGTAGACTAGCCTCTATTCTTATCTACTTTGGCGGCTAGGTGGAAATGCAATACTGAACCGCGGCTATAAAAGTGAACGGAGAAGATGAAGAAGGAAACTGCCGGTTTTAACATATATTTCGCCCTACGGGGAAATATATAATAATTTCGGAAAATATATATGTATCTTTTCATTTTGCAAATAATTTCAAGGTTTCCAGGAGGTGACAAGGAAGAGATATTCTACAATTATCCAATTTTTAGTAGTCTCGTTAAAAGAACAAATAGTAAGATTTGTTATTTCTTAAGTGGCCAATTTCACTTTTGGATAGTTCAATTCTCGAATTCAGATTCGAAGAGCACTTTTGGACGAATTATTCCTTTATAAATTCGACGTGGAAGGTCTGAAATATAATTCACACACAATTGAACCGCTAATTTAGTCAGAAGACTGTTGATAGCGGTGTAAGACGTAACTATGTGATAAGAAGTTCTTAGGAAACATAATTCCAGAATGAGGGGAACTTTGAGATGAAATATTCCATTATTAGGTTTGTAGGAATTATATTACTAGAATAAACTAACAAAAATAATTTAAAACTAATAATTTTAAAGTTGAAGTTTTTCATAATAGCAGTGGTACAACTATGTGTAAGTAAAATACCAGGTAATTTTAAAGTAATATTGCTTTTGTGGAAAGCCAATGCACCTTAGGATGGTAAATTCCATAATTATTTAACTGGATTTCTTTCTGAAAAAAAGGCTTTTTTCGATTATTTTGAAAACGGCATTTTATCGATGGGAAATTTCCTTCTTTGAAAGCTCTTTACAATGAGAAAACTTTGGTGATGTGGAAAATTGAAGTCTTTCTTATAGAAAAATCCAATTGATATACGAAGGTGTACAATTCCTAAGTCTCTAATTTCTAGAAAAACTGGAATATTTTATCCCAGGAAGCCCCATTTTATGTCCAACTTCATTTAAATGAAAAATGTAATAATCTGCCTAGTTCTAATTTCAATGATAGAATAGTTTTTGAAGTGGTCATGCTAGCTGTGAACGAGGCATTGCTTTTTATCATAAAAGAATAAAAACAACTGTATTTTTCATGGCAACGAAATAAGATTATTAGAGAGAATACGGTATTTCAGTTCAAAACTGTAATGGAACTTCAGAATCCCGGAGAGCTCCATACAAAACAGCATGTCCAAATAAATCGTTAACAGAATGTAATTTTACATTTCCAAACTTAAAAATTGCTTAAAATTGCAGAGCATCAATGAAGTACTCAACAAAATATTTAATACGGCATAGGCATTTCCAAACAGCTCTAGCACATCTAGCACCAGTTTATTTGATTCATATTGCATGTAACTGCTGGTTTTCTGAATTTCAAACAACGATCATCAGATATTTTGTACATCTTCTTCATAACACTGAGGGAATGTTTTCATGATTCATTGCTTCTTACTTTAAAGTACTGCAGCTTTTGAACCATTAATGCTTTTAAATTAAGGGAAAATAAACTGGAATATTCAATCATTTGTCTATTAAAAGCAATTCGGGAATTGTGCAAACACTTGCTTTAAGCAAACTCGCTATATGAAAATTAAGCTCTAAAGAAAAGACCACTTTTCACACTGACCTCTGTATTCCTCAGTTTTTAGCATTTTTAATTAAATTTTATTTAATACTCGGTATTGCTTGAAGAAAGAACAACTGTGATTTGAAAAAGAACACTTCAAATGAGAAAATTTTTGATAAGAAAAATATTCTTGAGAAAAATTCCGTTGAGTTGAGGAAATGTATTGAGTTTTTCTTCCAGTTTGCGTTAAAAGAAACATTATCTAATGATTTTATAGATGAACTGAAGAGATAAGTAATTTTCCTGTTACTTCTGTTAAAGTCTCACTAAATGGATGATAATAATAATAATAATAATGGTGTATTTCGGGCATATCCATATTTTACAATGGCTCTTCATCCCTAATTAAAAACAGCTATTAACAATAAAAATTAAAGAAAAATTTAAAAAGCATAAAATATATTAGTATAAACAATTAGTATTAGTATAAACAATAAACAATAGAACAAGTAGAACAAGCAGTGAGAATAAAAAAATAGCCTGGGCGGATTGGTGACTTGATTGACTGGAGCAATGCGCAAAGGGGACATACTGTGTAGAATCGAGGCTGTTGATGGAAAATATAAGAACAAGACAAAATAAACATGCAATTGTAGAGTCGTAAATGATATTTTAAAGCTATTATTATCAAAACCGACTATGTCGTTATATTGCTCAATGAATAAGTCCATTGCGAAATAATGCAATGGTGTAATAACTTGCTTACGTTTGACTCTACTACAAGCGATAAGTGTTTCCTTGAAACGTTAACCACTTTATATATACCAAAATATATTCAACTAACATCTCATCTCATTTAATTTATTTGCAGCAAAAATGTTAAGAAACTATGAAGTGATGAGAAGAGACAAGCCAAATCAAACCTAGGTATAAAGATTGAATTCTAAGAAGCTAACCCAGCAGCCACACGACGTCTTTCGCGACGTCGTAGGGATATCTGAAAATGGGACGTCGCAATTGGGATCCTTTTACAATCAAATTGCTACCTGGTGAAAAATTTCAAATTTCATTCTGCAGTCATTAAACAGTATCGAGTAACACTAACATGCTTATAGAATTTACATTCATATCGAATTCTGTTTATTGGTCGTGTGAGGGATGATTTTACGACGTTTTTGGGACGTCTTTATACAGTGTGTCCCAGAGAATTTCGGTCTGAGATTTTAACAAGCTATAACTTTTCACACATATATCACATTTTAGAGATTTTTACATCATTCGATAGCATTTCTTTCAAGGATTTTAAAAACCTATATCTTAAATAATTTAGTCCCAACACCTTTGTAGTAAAAAGGATTTCTTTAACCTGTCACGGTCATTAACTCCTTAATGGTTAATAAAAGTAAGTTTTCACGTGCGATTATTCTTTTGTTTATTAAGAACATGTCGTGGTGTTATTGAAACACTAAAATTATAATCTCATCACAAAGTTAAAAATTGTGAGACGGGGGCTTCTACAAAATGTTTTTGACATCATATGAGCAATCTTTAGCTGCTACAAAAAATGTTCTCCACTGAGATCCAGAGTCTATCAGAGTTGAGAAGTAAAATTGTTGACGCAGCAAATAATCTTAGACAAAATTAAAATTTTATTCGCCACTCTTTATGACAGCAAGAGCAAATAGCTGTGTCCAGAGAAACGGGGGACATGTTGAGACATCTTAAAGTTGTGTTTTTAATGACTCTTGTGTTTTACAGTCACTTGACTTGTTATTCTTTTTGATAATGACCTTTGATAGCTGTTATTGAAAGATGTGTTAATTAACCATTAAGAAGATAATTGGATTTTTACATGGCAAAATTCTTAATTGTTCCCAAAGTAAAAGATTTTGGAGAACAAAATGTATATTTTTAAAATCTATGAATAAAATCCTATCGAATGGTGTAAAAATTGCTGAAATCTGATATACGTGTTATGAGCTGTTAAAATCTCAGACCTAAATTCTCTGGGACACACTGTACAGATTGAATAACAACCTTCGAAACAATTATAAATTTTCAAAACCAATAGTCTGTGCAGAATGATTCGTTGTAAATGTTTTTAAACATTTTGACAACAAGCAACGGTGGCATAAGGGTAGCGTGTTCGGCTGGGACACCGGAAGTTGTGGGTTCGGGTCACAAATTCTACTGGGGTCTGCGATTCAGTTGATTGGGTGATGAAAATTTTCGGCATAATTTTTTGGGGGACGGGTCTGTGACGGCATCAAAATCTTTTTTCGACTATATCTCTGTAATGGCTCGTCGTATCGACACGATCCCATATATTTTTTGATCAGTTCTTTGGTTCTACAACACGGGTACACTTTTTGTTGCCAATTTCTAAAGATGAACGGGTAAATTTCATCGAGACGTCTCAGTGAAGATGTGATTGGGACGTCTTTTGAGACAACCACTTCGAGATCATTTCGCGACGTCTTGAACGTCTTGGAAAGACGTCTTTACGATGTCTTTACGACATCTTTGTGCCTGCTGGGAACCCATATATACGTACAGCTAGGATTCCCGTACATACAATGTGGTATAACCAGTTGAAACGATAAAAAACATTCAATGCTATAACTACAATTTGAATATGTTTAAGTGTATTTAAAATACAAATGAACTAAATTTTACTACGTTTATCACACTCTGTTTTAAAATGGTGCAGAACTCTGTTGTAATTCATGATCATCAATTACCTAATGTAACAAAATAATAAAGCAAAGAAAACCTTCAGGAACCAACGATTGGACAATTTTCTCACACAATGATGGGAAATTAGTAGCTTAATATCTTACTCGTTGCTCCCTTTTTAGATATAAAGACTAAGCTGACTAATATGTCAATTAAAGGTTCCCAATAAACAATCTGTATCTATGACTAAAATTTATATTAAGCCAACCTACGCTAACTCAGTATACGTTCTGAGAAAAAATATAACGCTTTAAATCTGGCTATTTTGCTTTTGATTAGTTATCCTGAAGTAAACTAAAACATGCTCTAATATCAAAGCATTAACCAAATTAATAAATAACTTTTCCTTTTTCATATTTCTTGTATTCGTCATTTTGCATTATGGTAATAAGAACAGGAGATCGTTCTGAGAAAAAGAAAATTCCAAAGTCTTCTTCATCATGAACTAGTGTGAATGGGTATATTTAAAACTGGATTTAAATCAAAACAAACTGTAATAAAACGTGTTTAAATTATACAGGTTTTATTGGTGCGAATGGGGTATAAGTTTGATGTTTATACACACTGAGAAACTCCAGTCTTGACTGAAACACTTATTCAAAAACTTAAAAAAAGAGAAAAAACGAACTTTAAAAGTGTCTTGTTATCATCTGAATGTGCTAATGTTAAATTAGCGGGATTCGGAAAAATCATGTTTCGTTTACACGAAACTAGTTTTCTATAGATTTGTAGGGAATTGTTACAACTTAGTAGAATTGTTCGTGAATGTTTCCCTACAAAGTCATTAGAAACTTCACATCAACACTTGAAATAAGTGTGTAAAGTAATGATGTTTCTTTTGATACAAGAAAAGGCTTTAAATCTTTGAAGTACCGTTTTAGTAGAACAGTTTTAAAAATATTCTCACAAGCAATTGATTTTTTTGGTGTAACAGGCTCGACGAGTTTACAAATCTCCTTAATGTGTAAATATTTATTTAGTATGTAGTGCTTCTTCTCGTTCTTATGTTTGTTTGTTTGTTATTTTTACACCCATCGAGAATCCGTTACTCTTATTTCATCGCTTAAGAAAGCAGAAAGCTCATCGAAAATCTATTTACAGATAGCAGAGATGTATGAGAAAAGCGAACTTTTTTCCGGCAAGTCAGAGGTGTGTTGATACTTGCAATCGTTGTTAAGACAACATTTTAACCTCGTTACAGGCATTGCTTTACATACTTCATTACTGATTTCATTATTCATTAATCATGAGATTTTAGGGCTTACCCTAACACCTAGATTTTATAGTTAGGTGGAGTCATTAACTCATCGATTCATAAGTGCCTTGTCATCATCTGGATGTACTAATGTTAACAAAACATATATGAACACTATGAACCGAGGTGAACATTGTGTTTACTTTTTTACCTTGAATAATCTATGCGTTGTTTTCTTTACAACACTGAGCTATCCTTATACAAACATTTACACACAGAAATTATTCAAACTATTGAGTGATATCTAATCATAATGAGTGTGATAATCCATATTGACATTATCGTTGCCAAGGAAATTAATAAAATACTTCAATGTCCTTAAGTAAATATTACGTCAGTTATTTACATGATTCATAAACAGTTATTTCAACAATAGGCGGAACAACGAGAAATACTAACGAGCAATATTACCGCAAAAGACCATGTTTGAACAAATTTTACGTCAAGCAATCACTTTTATTGGAAGTCTCAAATGTCAGACAAATGTATAAAAGATTTTGTACCTTTAAACAATAAAGATACACCCTACAACTGTATTATATAATGATGGCAGTTGAATGGGTATTTTCTGGTTGAATTCATACATTGATTGTTGATTGATATTTGGTGACTTGGCACAGTGTGAAGGCAATTGAAACTGTAAATGCGTTTTTTTTTTACCTATTCGTATACACGCTCCTTTTTTGTATGTAAGAACTATCCCTGTAAGAATACTGACATTGAAAACTGCACATTCCTTTCAAATTCCATAAACGATGGCAAACTTTGATAGTGAGATGCTCTTTTCTTTAATTCGCGATTGCTTTTGAAAGCAAAAATCTCATGTTATGCTATTTCTTGAAAGTTTTGTAACATTAAAAATTTTTGTAACATTAAAAATTTTGAGACTCACGTCAAAATTTAAATTTGTATAAACGTAACTTACTGAACCAAGCAATCTAAGCGAGTGGAAACATTTTGTACATTATTGTTTCCTTTCGAATGTCCCCTTTGATGAAATGAATACTATTAGGGAGATTCGTAAAATCGACGAGCCTGTTACAACAAAGTTACTAAATAGATCTAAACTTATTTGTCCGCAATTTCATATTGAACTTTATTACCTGTCATGTAAGCCTAACTTCAGTTGAGACAACATACCGTGTTTCTTCAATTAACCGTCGGGCGCTTATTAAATTTTTCAAAAATTAGTGGGGCGCTCATAAGATGGGGTCGCTTAAAAGAGAGGGGGGCTTCAAAAAGGAAATATGGTAGCTGTTAAAAAATCACGACTGTGAGTAATGCACAAAAGAAACAAAAATCCCCAAGAAACAAACAGAAGCAAAAAACAAACAGAAACAAAAAAAAACAAACAAACTTCTTTAGAAAAAGAAATTGAAAGCGAAAACGAAAACACTTTACATTTTTACACTTTGACTCGAAACCGGAAAAAATGCAAATCATTAACTGAATAATCAACAGAAAACACATAAAAAGGCAAAAAGTGAAAAGCATTTCTTACTAATGGCGGCAGAACGGAAGGCATTCAACGTGACATGATTTTGCATAGTCATAAATTTTCATTTCTAATAAATAATCATTTCTATTTTTTATTTACGACAGGGAATGATCGCAGTTCCTAGAGATGATGACAAAAACATAATATTAATCAACCCTTTACCAAAGCACCTAAAATGTGCTTTGTGTTCGAAGCTGATGAGAAATCCTCTGCAAACAATACGAGGGGAGCTAGCTTGCGAAACTTGCTACTTCGAAGGAATTGGGTAGGTGTGAAAATTCTGTGATAATGTCTATTTTGTTTATAAGTTTGTTCATTAGCTAAGACTGCTTACTTACTTCAGGTCCAGCGGAATATGTCCAATTGATGGTGGAGCAATTTCCCCTGATGGATATTTCAAGGATAAATTCAAGCATCGTGAGATCCAGCAGCTGGAATGTTTTTGTTTTTACAAAGAAAATGGGTGTTTGTGGATTGGAAAAGTAGCTGACTTGGAGGTATCAAATGTTATCTCTGTCAGTCCTAGTTCTGGAGTTTTTTGATTGTACATTGCAGTGAGTTTTATATGCAACAGATCAGCTATTGAATAACTGAAAAATCACTTTCATTCAATCAGAGAACGTTCAGTTGTATGAAGGTGAAAATACAAGGAAAAATCCTTGTGAAATGTATAATTTAAATGTCAACATTAAATGAAAGAAGAATATGAATGCAAATCAAGTTTTTTCCTTTGTATTTACGTCATCGTTTGAGTGAATGTTAACTACGCTACTCACATGTTCATAGGAGCACCAGTCAGCTTGCAGTTATACTCCACTTCAATGTCCATTGTGCAACTGCAATGCTTTCGACGATACTCATCTAAGATATTGCACCGCTCTTATCGGAAGAAAAATTTGCATTTTTGCAGAGTTTGGCTGCAGAAAACAGGTATATATTTGTTTTATTATAGTTCTTTAGGACAGCTACAATTTTTGTCTTTCTAAAGGCAAACTAAAGAAAGTTAAACAGCACTCTTGTAGAAAGATATGACAGGAATATATTTGCCTTTGTCCTTATGGTAACAACATGACAGTTAAATTTGGATTTATATGAAGGCGAAGAAATGTATAGTTTGAATTATAAATTGAAATAGAATCGGAAAATCACTGTGCACCTCTCTCCAAATTTGTTGGAATTATCAAAATTGCTAGTCTGCCACAGTTTTTCCTTTGTACAGGTGCTTGCCATAGAAGATCATATTTCTCACTTAGAAGAAGATGTCCTCCTGCATTCAATGTTGCAAAACAAACATTATGAACGAATTAAATTCGAAAATGAAAATCTTAAGAAAACATTGGAGGTTTCGAAAGAATCCTCGAATGTGAAAAAAACCGAAATGAATCAAGAAATCAGCAACCTACAAAGACAAGTCTTATCTTTATCTAATACCATCATGGAAATTCAGCATCGGTATCAAAGTTTCTTAAATCACCCATCAAGGAATTTGGAGTCAGCAACTACTGTAGTCAGTGACCCAAAATCTGATAGAAAAGATGAGTTAGCTAAATTGTCAGTAACTGTTGCAGCTATAGATAAAAAAATATCAGATATTGATCTCAAACAACAACTATATGAAAACAGCAGCCACAATGGCAAAATTATGTGGAAAATTGATAATCTCAATTTCCGAATGCAACAGGCTGTTATCGGACGGGTGACTGCACTGCACAGTGCTCCTTGTTTCACTGCTAAGAATGGATACAGATTCTGTGGTCGTCTGTATTTGAATGGTGATGGAATGGGAAAGTGCACGCATGTCTCTGTTTTTTTCGTATTGATGAAATCAGAGTATGATAACCTTCTTGAATGGCCATTCACAAGACGAGTAAAATTCCGATTGATCAATCAGGAAGATGTATCAAGGTCGATTGAAGAAAGTTTCTTGCCAGACCGATTGTCGTCAAGTTTCCAAAAACCATCCCGAAATATGAACGTAGCAGCTGGTTGTCCAATGTTTGTTAATAAAGATGATTTGTTGTCAGATGGATTTGTAATGGACAATGCAATTTTTATTGAGATTGATGTAACATAACACCTTCATGTTTTATGATGATATATCAGAGGGTGTTCTTCATTAACTTGTTTCCAAAACCTTTTTAGAAACAGGATTAAATAGTTAAATTAACCAAAACCTGCCAATCTAAAAATCTAAAATTCAAAAGTTCAAAAGAAAACGTTCTAAAGAAAAATTGTCTGTGGAAAAAGTTTAATGGCGTAGGGGCTGATCACATGTTATGCCGGTAGGGCAAGACGAGACGTTGTGAGGAGATCATAATATTTCTGAAATAATCAGATCATATGGAAATTAAGAAAGTTTAGCCTGTTCCGTTCAACTGAGATCTCGTTTATTTTTTCCAGGCTTTCGCCTTAGAAATGTGATTTTTCCTATATGATAACAATTTTCTCGTTTACCCGGGACGGGATAATATTTCGCGCGTGCGCAATAATTAGAACTTTTATGTGTTCTTCATTTCTCGATGACAGTCTTTTCCAAAACACTTTTAGAAACAGGATTGAAATAGTTAAATTCATAAGCCTAAAAATTTGAAATTTAAAAAATTCAAAAAAAACATTTCAAAACAAAAATTTTCTGTTTAATAAGTTTAATGGCCAAGAGGCTGATGACTTTTTATGCCGCCAGCGTGAGACGGTGAGGAGATATCTCAGATCTTAAAATTTGGGTAAACGATAGCTTGGCATACATTCCTTTTAGAGACATGGTCTTATTCATGGGCATGGGCGATCAATAAACAAGCAGCAGCTTCACAGTCTGACATTCTGCCTTGAAAAGCAGCATGTAAATGAATGAATGAAAAATGGACAATGCTGCTCATTTTATTTCTTTAAAAAATATGGCATGGCAAACAATACTAAACATGCTGGTCAACATGCTGGTCCGATTTGCGGCTACCAAAGCAAGATTTGTTTGTTGCTGTTACATAATATCGGTCGGTCTACAAGAAGAAAAGTTGTGTAAAATGTTTTGGAAATAGTCGGTAAAATAGTGGTACTGCAAATTCAAGCATTTAATAACCGTTTTACAGGATTTCTTCTCGCAAATCTTCACTACCCCTGGAACATCATGGTAATTGATTAGAATTTTCACTCGATTTTTGAGAGAACACACAGGTAGATCAAATTTTTACAAAATTTAAAAAGATTGCTTGTTATGCCTCTTTGTGATGTGCACAAATCCTAATGGAGATACACAATAGATTAAAAGCTAAAATCGTGGAAAAAGTAATAAGAATTTTTCTTCTCGTCCGCCAATTTGGGACAGTTTCGGTTTTCGGCATTTCCTGACACTAAAATAGCCCTTCCCAGCTTTGTTGTGAGAGTGAGGGGTTGAATTACTAAGACATTGCTGCTTAAGTTTTAGTTTTGAGAGAAAAGTAGACCATTATATCATATAAAATGGATAGTGCCTCTGTATTCTTCAGTTTTTAGCACTTTAAATTGAATTTAGTGTAACCAACTCAGCATGAAAAGCTTGCTCAAAGGGAAAATGACTGTTATTGGAAAAAGAAAACCTTTCATATGGGAAGGCATCAGATAGTGAAATTTCATTACCTTGTTACTACTTTTGATGTGAACTGAATTGGAAATTCAATACATTTCCTCAACTCATTTATCAGCAAAAAACTTTCCCTTAAATGAAATTTCAATATAATTTTCTTGTTACTTCTATAAAAAAGGATGGATATTTTAAAGCTATTATTATCTAAACCGACAATTTCGTTATATTGCTCAATCAAATGAATCTGTTGAGAAAATAAATGCAATGCTATAATTACTTGCAGGGGCGGATCTAGGATTTTTTAAGGGTTAGGCAAATTTTTTTTGTTAAACACACATAAGGGCGCAATCGATGAAATTTACGCCAATTTACGCCCAATCTAATACATACTTTTCGAAGTGTAAAAATTATTAACTCGAATTGATTCGTCTTAACGTAAAGGGGTGTTATAATGCAAGCCTGTATTGTTGCACTAATGGAATAAGGGAAATAAACAAAAGAAAACTAATTGAGTATGAATGGAATGTATTGAACTACGTTATGTAGGCCAAAATAATATTTTCTGCCAGATTGGAGGTTAAGTAAATAACCAATAATTTACTTCATCTGTTATCTTCTTCATTTTCTTGATTGCTTGTACATGAACAGGAAGCATCCACCAAAGGAAAACATACTTGTAGTGAATCAAATAAATAAATTTTCAATCACCTATCATGATAGATTGGAGCACTCAGATAAATACATGATACTTTATGATATTTTACTTCATACATACATATACATGATATTTTATCTATATGTACTTCGCAAGATGGTCAGATAGAAAGAAAAGAAAAGAAATTATGTTAAGAAATAGAGTAAAATGACCAAAATCAAAGTTAGAGACAAGCTCCTTGATCATTATCCAGCAGCAAAATAAAAACAGATTTCTGCACTATATGTTCATCAAATCAAATAGTATACCCTACCCTAAAAATGATCCATGGTTAAATAATTAATGCCAACCACATTATAGTAAAAGATGGTGTTTACAGAAATCCCTGAGACAAGTCCAAGAACCTATATATATAAAACTACACAACAACAGACAAATTATGTACTGTTTCCTCTTTAATAAGAGCTACAGCATTTTTTCCAGAATTTAATGTAGCATAGGAAACAAGAAGTCAAACTAAAACATTATGTAATTACCTTTTTCAAAAGAAGACATAACATAGGTGGTTTTTGTAAAGTGAAAGAAAAACTCCAAAGATGTTAAAGTGTTCGCATCCAAAATGATATTTCGAGGGATGATAGAATGCACAAAGTTGTTTCAGAAGTCTTATAGTTTTTGGAAATTCTGTTTCCTTGGGCAGATATTTCGATTTAAAAATCATAAAATCATACAATACATAATTATGATGTAATAAGATTTTTATTCTTTGTTTATGTGTATAAACTCTCAATATATTATAACTTCATTTTCTTATCACTCACTCAGAGTGAAAGCCCTTTCTCTCTTAAAGATATAGTATTAATGATAACTTGCGATGAGAAGTTTAACCTATTATATACTATCTTATTTATAGACATCATAATATGCATTGCATAGATGAGTTTCTGATGTTAATTACCAGTTAAAGATCTGTTTAAACTAAAAATTTAATAAACTTCACAAAAATAGATTTCGAGTGCTTATGAGTATTATTTTTAATAATTTTTTTGTCTTAAAAACGCCTCCTGAGAACCGGTTTAACCGACAGTGTGCAGAGAGCATCTAATTGCCAACCAAGATGCGTGCGCATATTGGTAGGAAATTGACTTGATCTATTAAGCATTTATGTTGAAACTCACAGCAATTATCGAGCAAAAAACACTAATGTTTATAAACATCACGTCACTTAGAAACTCATCTATAGAGTGAATGTAAGATTTCAAAAATTAAATACATATCTCAGAAACAGGAAGTAAGTTATACTAACAAGAGGCTTTTTGAGCTTCATCGTATTAGTTCATATCATTTTGGACACAGGATCCTTTTAAAGTTCTTAAATTCAAAACCAGACAGTCATCTCGAACCAAGAAAAATTATGCTGAACTGTACAAATAAGTTACCAGGTAAAGATACTGGTGCTAAAAAACCATGCAGCTGCCTACGCAAAACAACTCAGAAAAATAACAATGACTTTGTGTATTATAAACTCAGTCATTCAAACGTAATTTCATAACATTTACAGATGCATTTTTGGTTAACAGAAACAGATACCAAAAATATTTATATACATCATTAATCAATATAAAATAGGCTTCGGTTCAGTTGATACAAACAAACTTAATATCTGAGCTAATAATTAACTGTCGTCATACTTATGTTCAACGAATTATGGTGCTAATAATCCATGCTAATCATTTATATTACATAAAATAAAACACTTGCTTTAAAGCAGCCACAATGTTTTCATTTTGCAGAAGCAAGAGAAGAGACATAACTCGAAAAAAATGCTTTTCCTAGATTTTGAAGTCATTTTTCAACAGATTATTATTAGTGAATTCAAAATTCCATAATACTTTCCTAATTAATACTTCATTATTGCTATCAAAAGCTGCAACGATGTTTTCTAGCGAATCCATGTTGAACTGGGTCTAATTCGAAGGTCCCACGGTCGTTTTGTGCAGATTTGGTGACCATTCATTCAATAAAGTGTGTAAACCCATGGTTGTACCTTAGGCAAATTTTCTTCGGTTCATTCATTTAAAGTGTGTAAACCCATGGCTCCTTAGGCAAATTTTCTTCCAGTTCATTCATTAAAGTGTGTAAACCCGGGGCTCCTTAGGCAAATTTTCTTCGCCTAAGGTGAGCGTTAGGCACTAGTCTGTGTTGTCAATGTGACTATGAGAAGTCGTTTTCGGGGCAGAGATCACTACCTATAAACTCAAGCTGTAAAAAACATTAATTTTTAACATCATGGCGCGCGCCGCGCCTCTCGCCGGGAGAATAATAATCCTATTTTTTGGGAAAGAAAGGATCGGGCGGATTGGATGCGGGAATCTCTTGATATTTTCGATTATTTTCTGATTATTATTGTAATAATACAATACCTTTTTCATACAATTTTATGAAAAAAATTATATTTAACTGATTTTGGGTTAGGCATTTGCCTAAGTTGCCTAACCCTGAATCCGCCCCTGACTTGCTTACGTTGACTACTAGTTATGTGTATCTTAAAATCTTCAGATTCTTCCCAGAAACTATATATAAAGATTACTAACCCACAAGATTTATTACATCTAGTTTATTTGCAGCAAGAAAGTACAGAAACTGTTAATTGACGAAAGAAGGCAATGCATACCTGATATCAATACTTAAGGAAATAACCAAATAACAAACCAGACTTTGAGACAATGACATGACAATTTTCTCAAATAACGATGGGAAAAAAGTTGCATAGTGTCTCACTCAGCACTCATTTTTTAGATTAAAGACTTGACTAACTTTACTAATATATGGATTAAAGGTTTCCAATACGCAATCTGTTTAATGACTAAATTTATATTAAGGCAACCTACGTTAACTTAGTATACGTGCTGGGAAAACGCGTGGTGTAAATCTGGCAACTATGACTCTAGTTTACTTATGGTGAAATAAAAAATGTATTGGTATTGGAACGTGACTTGGAACTAGTTTAAAGAAAATGACCTCATCTATCGTTTTCTTTAACACACTAAATCTTTTCGGAAATTATGTCATAGTCAGTCACTGTGTTTTATTCAAATACATGTCATATCGAGAAAAGCTTGAAATAATAAAAATGACAAAATGACAAAATTTTATAGCGGTGATATATTTTTCCTGTCGAAATTTTCCCGATGAAATTGTTCTCAATGAGGTACGTAATTTGGTCAACTGCTTAACGTTCATCTGAGAAAACATTTCTATTTGTTAACGCCATAAACTCTTTTCTTGTTAGAATTCTAAAAATTGGATTGAGCCTAAATGTTATACTGCGGGAATTTTAGTTTTGAGCCTCAAATACCTAACATATTCTTAATTGTTAGATTAGAAAATAGCTTGTTATATTCAGGCACAAGAAACTAAATAAAAATTACATGTTAGATGTGCGTATTTTGAACAAGAAAATATTAAAAGTGGAATTGCTTAGTCCAATAAAATTATTTCAACGCCATTCATATTCTCAACTCAAACAAAGTCTTCACTAAGTATTTGATCTCTTTATTGTTTTAAGGCCCAAATTGAGGCTGTGCTATATTCTCACAATAGTTTCAAATTCTGAGTCTGAATATTATTATAAAATGTATTCTTATAAAGAGTGACAGTGTGTGATTGTAAACGATGTTCATCTTGAGATAACGTATGTTTTAAGATCTAATTGTTGATACAGTGGTTTCATAACACAAATATTTTTCTAGTATGTAGCGCCCCTTTTACGCAGTTTCGAAAACATCTCATATATCTCTTTTTGTTATTTTTCAACTCACAAGAAACTGCGGGTCGAAACTCTAATTTTATTATTGCGAAAGCAGAAAAGCTATCAAAAACTCTACACCGAAGAAAAACATTAACTAATTTTCAGTCAAAGGTGAGTGGATATACAATATACAATCTCGTTGAAACAGCTGACTATATTACTCACCACTCAAAAGATTTAGGGTGGAGCCCCAACACCTGGATTTTATTGTTAGGTGGAACGGATCATCATCTAAATGTACTTAATTTAATGAAACAAATGTCGGCACTATGATAAATGAGACGAACATTTTAACTATTTTGTTACCTAAAATTGTAGGTCGTAGAATACAACATGTTCTTGAACTGTCATTTTAGACAAGATGCGGTGGCTTTCGTTTCAACAATGCACCATAAACAAACATAAACATACAAAAACATTTTAAACTATGAAACGTTATCTGAACGTTAATTAAATAATAGAAATAATAATTATAGAGTGTGACGCATCCACATTCATCTAATCGCATTCTCAAAGAATCAATAAAATATATCATTCAGCAATACTTTAATGTCCTTAAAGATAATGAGCTATTACATATAGAGCTGACGAATGTAGTAATGATTGTTGTCAGTAGAGAAAGAGAAACTTAAAAGTGCTCTGGGAACGAGGACTTGCTTACTATTAACAAAGAACTGAAACAAAGTAAAAACAATGATTGGCACTCTCCTGGAGATTATCTCACAAGGAACCTACTGACACATTTCGTTCTGGACTTTATGATCTTTAAGTAAGTCTTTCACCACTCAATCACATGACTTTAATGACTCATTAAAAGCCCTTTAGACATCAAGTTGGAATTACCCACATACATATATATAATGCTGGAGGTTGAATGGATAACTTCTGGTGGGATTCATACATTTGACGTTGATTGATATTTGGCGACACTTGGTACAGTGTGAAGACCAATTGAAACTGTAAATATGTTTTTAATATTTCTAATCACTGTCAAGCTGTTCAGATGAACCCTTTTCGTATATACATAAGCATTTTTTGTATAAGAACACATTCCTACAAGAATACTGAGGTTGAAAATGGCTTAAACAGTTAGAATATAAGAAGAAGATCTTGCGTCTGTGCATTCCTTTCAAATTCTATAAATTTTTGATATGTTTGATAAATTTTGGCGAATTTTTAATATCGAGTTGCTCTTTTCTTTAATCCAACAAATGTTTCTCTGGTTTTCAAGCATAATACTTATGTTATCATTTCTCTTGAAAACATGACATCTACTTAGCATCATAACGGCTACGTTGAATAAAGTTGTTGGACAGTACTAATACCATCATCATCATCATCACTAATACTAGAGGTTCTGAATTAGAGGTTCAGATTTTGTTACATTTAGAATACCGAAGCCCGAGCCAAAATTTTAACATTATATAAATGTAACCCACTGAACCAAACATACTAACCGAGCGGAAACATTTTATACATTATTGTTTCCTTTAACGTAGTATTGGTTTGCGTTACTTTTCCCTTCTTTCAAATTTTCCTGTAGTTACTAGTGTGGAGACATAATGATTCCGTGATGGTAATTTATTTCCTCTAATTCTTAGTACAGTATATTGGAGTCAGCTTTTCTACTTTTTCATTTTATACAAGCTTAACCTTTTTAAGCTTTTTGTCGGATACTACTCTTGTAAGACAACTGACAGGCAGCACTTGCCAAGGTTCTGGTCAGGCAGAAGAACATCTTGACCAACATTTTATTTCTTTGTTTTCATGCCATTAATTTAATTTAATCTTTGAATGGTAATTCAAAGAAGAAAAGTCTTATTTCAAAATGACTGACGAAATGAACGATTCCAAAATTTCTTTAAACGATTCATAGTTCATTCTCATCATGTCCAGGTAGGTTTTTGTGTCTTCAACTGTGTCTCCTTGGACCAGATTGTCATACATTCCTTCTTCTGCTCTTCGACGTATCCATGGTCTTGTCGAATCACGTTTAGTCTTCATCTAAAATGACGGCGATCAATAAACAAGGAGCAGCTTCACACTCTGACACTCTGCTTTGAAAGCCAAATTGAAAATGAATGAACAAGTGATTATGCCGCTTTTAAAAAATATGGTATAAGCAAACAATACGCTTCTTTAATGATGTACAAAAAATGAATTATTAAGATATCTTTGCTACAAAGTTTAGTTTTGACAAAAAAGTAGACCGTTAGAACATATAAAGTGGTTATTGCTCTCCATTCTTTACCATTTAGTATTTCTAATTGAATTTGCTGTAATCAGCTCGACATGAATAACTTGCTAAAAGGGAAAACCACTGTATTGGAAAGAGAATATCTCTCATATGGGAAAGTGTCAGATAGGGAATTTCATTCAAGGAAAATGTTCTTGAGAAAAATTACGTTGAATTGAGGAAATATATTGAATTTCCCTTTCCGTTTGCGTCAAAAGTATCATTACGTAATCATTTTGTATATGTATTGGAGAGGGATAAATAATTTTCCAGTTAGATCTATTAAAATCTCACTAGATTGAAGAGGTTTAAAAGCCATTATTTCTAAAACTATATCTTGTTATATAGCTCAATCAAATGCATTCATTGAGAAAATAATGCAATGGTATACTTATTTGCTTACGTTTTAACCACAAGAAGTTAGAGTTTCTTAAAATCTACAGACCCTTATGAGAGGCTACATAAGGAGTACATAATTTATTCAAATAACATCTCCATTACATTTACATTATTTACAGTAAAAAAGTACAGAAACTGTGATTTGACTGAAGGTGAATCAAACCAAAAGTATCGAGATTGAAGTCTATAAAGTTAACCCATAGGGTCCGTAAAACTGTGATTGTCAGAAACGTAATGTGTTATTGAGAGACGATTGAAATGATCGAAAGCAGATTTTTCATTTTTTTCATTATTGACATAATCCTATTGGATCCTTGCACACTTCATTTCCACAAATCCTTTCCATCTGTTTCGATCTTGCGCTCTTCTTTCTGCAGTAAGTAATGGCAGACCCATGTCTTCACGGATCATGTCGCTCCATCTTGTTGCTGGAAGTCCTTTTGGTCTTTTGTATGGGAAATCATATTTGAAAGATTTTTGACAAAGCTGCTACTGGAGTCTCTTCTGGATACATGACCGAAACAATTCATTAGAAACCAGATTCAATGTTATAACTACTAGTTGCAAGTCGGCAGGCAGAATAGCCAATCATTACAAGTAAATAACTGGGACTAAAACTCCCAGTTACTTACTTGCTTGGTTGACTTTCTAAAATTTGAACGTGGTCAGATGTATCTAAAATACAAATTAACTAAATTTTATCACGTCTATCACGCTCTATTCTAAAATGGTGCAAAACTCTACTGTGATTCCGGATCATCAATACTCAAGGTAACCAAATAACAAAGCAAAGAAGACCTTCAGGAAACAATGATTTGATAATTTTCTCACGCAATGATGGGATATTATTTGCTTAGTGTCTTACTCATTACTCCATTTTCAGATAAAGACTAAGGTAACTATAACATCTCCCTTGAAGGTTTCTATAAAATTCAAGCCAACCTACGCTAACGCAATATACGTGAAGGAAACAGATATCTGGTTCAAATCGTGCAATTATGACTTTCAATGAGTGAAGTAAACAAAAATGTATTGGAATTTGAACGTGACTTGGCACTAGTTCCCTTTGAGTAGTTCCCGGAAAATTATTTCATCTTTGGCTTCCGTTAACTCGTTAACTCACCAAAGAAAATGAGTGATTTTCCTCTTTTAGTTAACAAAACATGACTTCATACAGGAGTATGTTCATGTGACAAAATTGCAACCATTACATTTAAAGGATTGTTCACAAATGACGTCAACCATTTTTTCAAGATTTTTGACACCCCTCCCCCCTCTGTCAACCTGCGTCAACTTCGCTTTACCCCCTCCCCCTCAGTTGACGTCATCTTTTGGAAAGAGACCCCCCTCCCCTGTTTGAGACAGAGAAACAAATTTTCCTTCCTTTACCTCTAGCCGCTCTGGCGATGACTGAATAGGGCTGGAGTGTTACGTTCGTGCAATGTATTGTCTTCACGTGAGCGGAAAAACTTTCGAATGAAAAAGCCACTAATAGCAACACCGAAGGACTTTCACACTCTACCGATTACATCAAGACCATAATTCAGTGTAAACATTTTCATGAGAAACATTTGCTTAATTAGAAAAATCAAGGGTTTGAAAATTGTGAAGGTTGACGTCAACAGTAGTGTCACCCCCCACCCCCACCCCGTCAACCAGCGTCAACTTCAGCATAAATTCGTAAAGATCTAATTGTTTATAAGTGACTTGGCAGTGTCAATTTTTTCTTGTTTGTGTTTTCTAGTATCAAACACATTCGGTCATGACTGAAACTCATTCATCACTTGAGTAAAAGAACAGAAAATATATCTAAAATTTATTAACTGATAAAAAGAGAAAGGCGTACTTTTTTTAGGCAAGTCAGAAGTGGGTCGATATTTTGTTGAAGCAGCATTTTAAACACGTGCTTTCTTGCTGATTTCATTACTCATTAATCATACGTTTTTAAGGGCTTAACCTAACGCCTTAGTCATGTGGAGTCATTAAGTCATCATCTATTTGTATTAATGTTAATAAAAAAATGTTGACTCCATGATTAGCGTGGTGAACATCCTAGCTACTTTGTTATCACATAACATGTTCTTGAACAGTCATTTTAAGACGACGATGCGTTGGCTTCTTTTCAACAATGCACCATCTTTATACAAACATACACATAATTCCCAAATCATTTAAACTATAAAGCATCACCTAATCAACAATAAAATAAATAATAAAGGAGTGTGACGTAGCCATATCGACATTATCTTGTTGCCAAAGAAACATTCAAATATTGAGTAATACTCCAATGTCCTTAAGTAAATCTTTTATCTTGACGTCAATGACTTATTAATAGTCAAAAAAGTACAATTAATTAAAAGTGCAAATCTATTTAAATGATTTTTTTTTTTTTTGTTTTTTTTTTTTTTTTTTTTTTTTTTTCAATAATGTGTACAGTATATTTAGCCTAAAATGAAAATTTTTCCAAGAAAAAGATAATATTGAATATTCATTGGTTAGTTCAAGTTATGTGCCATTTCGGCGAAGTCTATATCGGAGAGTTCAATGGGGTTTATATTCGTTCTTGTTCCCCTTATACATAACAAACATGAGCGTAGTAGTGAAAAGTTCAATTTTGCTCGAAGAGAGTTGACCACGATGGATTTTGCAACGTTTCGTTTTTCGGCAATTCGGGTTGCTGCGTGAGAGAAGAAACGATCGCACTCACGACTCATTCCTCCGAAGCACGTAAAGACGAGGGGTGTAAAGGAACCAGCCTCAATTGTTTGGATTCGTTCGTTGTAGGCTCTCTTCTTCTCGTTTTCATTTTTCTTGTGTGCAGCTTGAAGACTCTGGTTCAGGTAACTTTTAGCTAATGGGTTAAAAACCCTTATGTCGACGTATGCTAATTGTCCCCTGACCCAAAAGTCTCTTACTGCCACATCGGTTCTGGATCCTTCGCTTTTGATGGCTGACTTGTGCACCAATTGTTCACCCGTTAGTGGAGTGAGCGTTGGTTCGACGATAACGTGGTTGCTGACTTCTCTTGCGATTTCGGCCGTC